>ML977556.1:1165162-1346262 GCA_010015725.1 Amniculicola lignicola CBS 123094
CTAATCTAGTATAGAGTACTTAAACTCTAAAACCCCTCTATACGTAATACTAATTCCCTATATTACTTTGTACTTTCTATATATATATTTCTTATTTACTAGATATAGATATACTTACTAAAGTTACTTATTCATATAAGGGAATATTATATGTGTTTAGAAAGTACTTTTTATTTAATATATATTAAAATACCTCCCCCCCCTCCTTCCCTATCCCCTCCTCCCCTAGAAAACCACAGAGAAGAATATTATACTAGGTGTAATACTGGTAGTATATACTATATAACTACTATATATAGGAACTATAGGCACCTGCCTAGTAACTAGGCAGTATACAATAATCCTTAAATAGAGAGGATCTAGAATTACTACTATAGTACTGTATATATAGAGTTGCATATAGAGCCCTACAGCTCTAGATAAGTAGTATATAGAAGTAACCCTCCTAGTATATAATCTTAGCTATGAAAAGCTAGAGGTTAGTGCTAGTAGTAATAATTATAGTAACGTTATATAAGGGCAGGGTAGTAATAGTAGTCTTATTAGCCTACAAAAAAAAAATATATTAGATACTATCTAAATACTATATAAAAGACAAGGCATATATATTAATATAGAGACCCTATATAAACTAGTAACCCTACTAGGTCCTAGTAGGTAGGATAACC
Source organism: Amniculicola lignicola CBS 123094 (assembly GCA_010015725.1). Classification (NCBI taxonomy): domain Eukaryota; kingdom Fungi; phylum Ascomycota; class Dothideomycetes; order Pleosporales; family Amniculicolaceae; genus Amniculicola; species Amniculicola lignicola. The sequence continues at coordinate 1,165,831 of ML977556.1, forward strand.
TGCCAGCAGCTACCTAGAGTAATAGTAATAGCTATAGGGCTAGTAAGGCCCTATTAGGTAGGAGTAGGCTAAAGAGCTATTATATAAAGGTCTACTATAAGTTAACTAATAAATTAAAAAGCTACTAGATTCTAGAACGTATAGAAGAAGATATAGAGGAGAGAATAAAGAAGAGAAGTAAAAAGGGGGAAATCTCCCAGAATCTTATACCTAGATGGCCTCCCTAAATAATAGTAATTACTACTTATACCTCCTTATAGATTAGTTAATTAACTTATTATCTAATATACCTCTGTTTATACTCTATAATGTAATAACTTACTTAACCCCTCTTTTAACATACCTCTATTTATATACTATGTCCTAATAAGTATATTTTAACTTACTTAATCTTAAGGACTATTTATATACTCTAGCTATTTACTAGATCTAGCTATAGAAGCTCTCTATACTAACTTACTAACTCTACTAGCTATTTATATAGGAGCCTAAGCTATAAGGGGTATAGACTAGGCACTAGAACTACAAGATTTTAATTATTAATTAATATATACTAGTAAATTACATCTATATAACCCCTTAGTAGAAATAGCTTTTATAGAGAGCCTTATCTCTAGGCAAGATCAAGGTCTAACCACCCTAGATAAGGGCATAGACAAATTAGGTAAACCTTCCTAACCTAAGGTATATAAGGGGCTTATATAATATATAGGGCTAGTAAGGGAGGATATAGATTTAATGTTGCAATTAGGTATCTAGAGACTATAACTAAAGGAATATATAGATAAAGCAACTCAATCAATAAAATAAAAAGTTGCTAGTATCTATACATAGATAATTTAGGGGTATTAACCAGCCTGTATATAGGATTACATAAGCTTACCTTATATAATTAACTATATAGAGGCTTAGCAAGGGGTACCTAAAAGCTGAGCTTTCGTCTGACTCTAGATAGATATAAATAATACCAACCCCTAATTATACACTACCCAGTTATATCCTATATATATATATATACTACAGATATGTATATTAGGATAGAGCTACCTATCTATAGTATATGTTGAAGTCTATTTAATAATTTTACTATTAGCTAAATTATATAGCAGGGTTTTCTAGGTATATACTATACTATCTTCTTTTATATAAAAGTTAATCTCTCTATCCTATAGCTATAAATAGGATTAGTAATAAAACAGAGACCTTAGTAGAGGATTAGTTTCTCTAAGGTGTAACTCTGTCTTCACTCTTGCTAATTTACAGTTAAAGCTAATTAACTACTAATTAGTATTAAATAGACTTTAACGTGCAACTATACGTTCTAGTTTAGAGGTATAGAGGTATAAGAAGTGTTCTATATATACATGTATAGGTTGGAGTTAGGGGGGTGTAATTAGCTGGTTCTATTATTTATATCTAGCTTAGGATAGAAGGCTAGGAGGTTCTAGAGTATAACCTCCTGCTAAGCCTTCGTATAGGCATTATATAATCTTATTATATAAGGCTACGTGAAGGTGAGTATTACCCCTAAGTAATTTATGTACAGACAGAAAATACTATTTATCTCTAGAATAAATAGATTGAACTATATAAATTAAATTCAACGTAAGCTATATAGAGTATAAATCATATTTTAAAGAGTTTGAAATCTTTAAGATATAATTATTCAAGATACTTTAAGTGTTGGCCTTAACCTAGGTCTCACGCTATAGGGACCCCCTTAGAAATCTGAAAATAAAAAGTCTTAAAATAGGCTATAGTAGCTTTCCCTACACTTGCTAGGGCTATAAGAAAATATATTCAAAGTTCTAGACTTGTAGGTGATAGTATTATCCTACTTTAATAGTCTTAAAGCTATGTCCTAGCAAGTTCAGAGAGAGAAAGTGTCCACAAACTTGTGTCCTGGTAATGTAATTCGTTCGATGATGCAATCCAGATATGTCTTTCGCTTGGCCTTAACATCCTCTAATCAGACCAGAACAGCCCTGTAGAGAATGCATTTTCTCAATCTCGTCTATTTATACTCCAACATTATATTTCATCCGATGCATCTATCGGTATCATGCCTGAGCCGCTTTTCAGACTACTCGGACACTTTAACCCACCTAGTGCCATTGATGCGGTTCATGCACTTCCAGTACTTCCCCGATCCTCTATTCCTTTTCTTTATGATCCAATTCCCGATATAAACATCCAGGTTCTCTATGCCCATCAACCCCAGCTCTGTCATTCCGGCTTCGGAAATTCTGAACAGACCAACTTCTTGCCACAGCCCATGCCGGTTCCCGTGTTGGAAAAAGTTCAACATATACGACAGAAGTCCCCAAGTCATTCCCGTCTTCGTCAATTATGGTCGGGCAGATTGAGAGACCGCTCAGAATATCCTTGACGTCTTGGCTCCAACCCGGTGCTGCCTCGAAAAGTCCGTCAAGGTCATGGCGTACATTCTTCTTTCCTGTCGCTCGCTTAGTCTCTACGATATTAACGCAGAGATTTGGGATACGATAACAAGCTCGCAAGAGTGGGGTAACATTGTAGACACCATTGGCTGGCAGCCCATCCGGAAGTATACATAGCTCTTTTGGAAAGCAAAGAGTGATGTTGTTCATCATCGACCATAGTGGGGATGCCAAACTGGACTTCGCATGAAGGTTCTCCTCATAGAACTTCGGAAGATCTCCTCTCTCTATCTCAAGCTTGACGCTCGGGATGTAGAGAGACATAAACTCTGAACGAATCTGATGAGAAACTTGTGTGAGACCTGCAAAGCCACTTCGAGACCACCGCGGGTAGCCGATTCGCTTTCGGAAGTTGAGAAGGGAACGAGTGAGGAAGTTGGCGACGCGGGATTTTGGGCGGTCGCGGACGTATTGGATGACTTCCTTGTCCGCTGTGCAGTATTTGTAAATGAGATTTCGGATTTCTGGCAACAAATTTTGTTAGTGGTAATATTTCGATGCAACGAGGCGAAATAAAAGACTAACCTCCAGGCAGCGCAACAAACCGGCTCTGCATCACTGATTCATCAAACGCGATGTTATTGCCATCGCCGTCGTCAGCGTCTCCGAAAGCCTCTTTGTGACTTCGTTTGATCCTATCTAATCAGTATAAAATCCTTGGGATAACACGAACTGGACATTCCTACCTCTGGGGGCCCATTGACATGTTGGTTGTGCAGTGGGTTGGTGGTTGGAAGTACGGTGGGTGGGAGAGTCAAGAAAGGTAGCACACAAGCGGACTTTATATATCAAACATTTAAGAAGTAACGCGGGCAATGGTGGCTCTTGGCGATCGTGAATAGCAGCAGTCTGTAGAACAAGCTTTCGCTGTCCACGTGAAATCAGCCAACACGTTATTGATTATGTTGATATTGAATATGATATTGCACTCCGTTTCAAACGCGGACCCGTCGAAACTACATCAATTTACTATGTTGAACTTGCGAGCATCTTAAAACGATTCCGCTCCGTACTATATTGCTATCGATGGGAAATCTATCCCGCCATGGACCGTGTATCATTTCTATATATGAATGCTATTCAACAATTGGCTTGTGCTAGCAAGATCCAGTGAGATGCTTTCTGGGTCTAGTTTCCACCGTGGTAATCACACCGAATTAGTTTCAGGAGACCCAACAAAGCCGTATTATGCCCTGGCGCACTCCACCGACATACAAGCTCGTCCAAGTCAGTTTCAAATCGAAAAACTTTGACCAAGATCTGCTCTGGCACCATGAGGAGAGCTGTAGCCAAGACTACGCAAGCTTATCTCTTATGATCAACTCCAGTGACCTCAAGGCACACGGTATCACCTCATGGATTTTAACAATGTTTGCAATGTCTGAACTGCTAAAGGGCATCATGTGAATACATGCACAATTATATCCGGCATCTCAAGTTTGAGGACCCCCGCCGGGTAGAGTAGAAATTGAACAAAAAGAAGGCAGTTTTACGAAGATGAATGCAATTGAGCTAAACTCCATGAAATGTTGAGCATGCGCACACTATATAAATCAGTACTTACTCGCAAATTCACAACAGCCTTCCAATTCCTCGTTCCCCCCCCCCCATTCAACCCCATCCCAGGCAAGTCACCTTTTCCCATATCGTCAAATCGACACCACACAGACCACAGGACTTCCAGCTCTGAAGTTAGTCGCTCCTCCTCTTATATTTCATGGATCGTCATGCGTTAGGACACTTTTAACAACTCTTCTATTAGCTCCAAATCGCCAGCCCAATTCATAAATGCATCAGCGTATCCACCACGAACCATCACTGTGACGGTACTGTACTCTGATAGAGAGACATGATGAAGTCGCTTTACCAAATCCTCTGGCCATTCTATACAGAGTAGAACGGCATTCTGAAAGAAATGCATCGCGCCTCGAGGGAGAGCATTGCGAGACTGGTAGACGGTGATTTCGAGATTAGAATGCCGAGAGTGGAAATAGATGGCGGAAATAATGTCGGACTTCGGCTAGGTGGTTATTCTCGAGATCCATGTTGTGGACCGTTGTGACAAATGAGAACAGGTCTTCTACAGCGAGTGTGAAGTGTCCATTCCCCATGAAGAAGTGAAGTTACTCGACTCGAAGCTGTTGGCTGGTCTGTGCTAGAGTGATATCTTGAGTCTAGGATGACTTTGTGATGAGATCGTTCTTATCGAGCGCTGCATAGATGGCTTTCCGGATCTCGTAACTCTGTCGTGTTCCGCGCGGGCTTTTGTAATGCGATGATCTCGGGTGAAGCAGTCCAGTCCATGAAACCGTACGGAGTGCCAATCGCAGCATGTCTTGGGGTCGTGCTGCCCTTGAGCTTCTCAGCTACCGAGAGCTTGGACAGATTATCCTGGTCATTGATGGTGCGCTAGAGAGTCATGGTGGATAACCCTGTGAAGGGTGTGTCCTGCGAACGCGCTTTCTATGAGGTGGCGGGGTGGGCAGATTGTGGGTGTGGGCGTCGCTGCGGAGAGGGAAATCATTGGATTTCATCAACTATTGAGGTCTGCAACAATCTTGAGAACCATCATCGTGAAAATATGAAAGCCTAAATTAGGCATTCGCCACGTTAATGTTGGTGCGTATTCCCCAATTACATTGTGATAGGACATTTTCGAGTAAGCCTGGAGCGTCGGGACGAAGGCTTCGATCCGAGTGAAATGATTAGAAGAATGGATATTTTCAACCTCCCTTTTCACAGAAGGGTCTTGCGACTCTCTCGCATTGGGATTTGCCTGCAGGCTATAGGAAAAATTTGTTTCTTTGATACAAAAAGTTATACACAACTTCAGGAAAGGTGGAGCGATGCATGAATTAGGCATCAGCTGCGTATAATCCAGTACGCACTTGTATAATAAGGATTGTATACCGTTCCTAAAGGGTTATAGAAAGAGTCAAACAAGAGTCCTAGAGAGCAAAAACTCTAATGTTTGTCCTCTTACACCTTTTTACGGTCTCTAGGTCTGAGATTGGTGATGCTCCTTACCCCACTCCCGGCAAATGTCTTTAGAATCCCAAAGAAAGCCCAAATCTCCAATATGACGTCGCATCACCTGATGTTCACCGATCAGTTGATCACACCACATATTATCGTGTGCAGCAGTCAATGATGGAGAGATAATCATTTCTACTCGTAAGAGCCAGTCATTTGATTTATGTAGAATGGCTAGTGGTATGCATAAGCTTTTGACGTCAAAGGAATGTGACCTCAGTCGCAAGTGGATATATAGTCGTGCGATATCAGCTCTACAGCTTCTTCCAATTCAACACAGATCTCACATAACTCAACTTCAGAAGTCTATCCATACACCAAAATCAACTCCACCACCGCACACATATCCACAATGAGAAACGAAAACGAGCACGGCCTTCCTGACGAAGCCGTCAAAGAAGCTCACGACTTCATTCACCATGCCGAGCAGGAGGAGCATGAACATGAGGCCGAGGCCAAGCGAGGACTACCTGACTCCGCCATTGACGCGGAGCGAGAGTTTGAAGAAGGGATAGAGGCTCAGGCGGAACAGGTACAATTTTTAGAAATCCGCCATGATGTGCATGAAGCTAACACAACGTCGCAGAAAGAGAGCAAACCGCTGGGAACAAAGGTCAAAGAGACATTGGAGAAGATCTTGCCCGGAAGCAAATAGAAGATTGAGATCTGATCTGGGGATGCGGAGGTTCATGTGTAAGATAGCAAATTTGAATTATCTATGCGAGGCCTGGAAGCTCGACGAGTAACTTTCAGCACTTGAATTACATTCGAAACTTATCTTCAAGATTCGGGATCCTAGTTCCCCCAACTGTAGGCCTGTTTCTTGATTTCTTGTTCCAAGCTCTCTTCGTGTCCAGTGCTAAAATTTGCAACCTATGTATCCCCATTTTGTTCTCTTCGCTGTCGTCCTCCACCGCGCCTGAATTTGTCAAATCATTCCCGGGGATTAGCTAGTGATTTTGCAATAACTCCTTCTGAACTCTTCGCAATCCATTGATAAATTCTTCCTGTCAACGCCACAAAACATCCTGCATATCCTCCATCCACCGTACAAGTTCTCGGAGCACCGTGCGACATTGCGCTTCTGGTTCCTCACATATTTTCTTGCATTCCCCGGCCATGGGTCCTTCCTCACTGTTGCCCTCTTCCTTCGCGCTCACTTTTTGAGTTTGGCGCAACTTGTCTGGGACATCTTGTAGGCGATCTGATATCGCTTCCACCATCTTCCAGATCTCTTGGATTCCTTCCCCCAGAGTGTCTTCCAAGTCTTTCACATGTCTCGTGAGTCGGCCACGGTGGACATACTCTTGTCGATCACTAGGGTCCGCCATACCGCAGCTTTCCAAGGTTACCAGCTGAAGGTTCAAGACGTTGGCTTCTTCAACCAACTTATCGTTAGCCATTTTTAGAGCTATGTTTTTCACTCTTTCGATCTCTAGATCGTGCTTCAAATCTGCCGCTTGATCTTCGTACCGCTGTGCGTCACACAGTTCCTGAATCTCTCTTTCCAAGCTCCTGGTTGTCTCCTGATAATCCATTTCAACCCTCTGACACTTTTCCTCATATTTCTCTTGAGACTCTGCAAAATTCCAACCACCATCTCCATCCCCAACATCAGACCCGCCATCATGAATGCCTGACTGCCGCTCCAGTTCTATCAATCTCTCCCTCAGCCCACGGTTATCATGCACGAGCCCATCATTATCGATCTGCACCCTTCCATGGGCCTCAAGTATATCCTGCACAAACTCCGCGTTATCTCCACCGATTCTGGAATCCATAAGCAGTCTCATAGTGTTCTCCAACACCTCGATTCGGGCATCATCTCTCCTCATCTCCATCTCCAGTATCTCGATGCGGACGTTCTTGCTCTTCGTCGTCTCAATCTCGGCGCAAAGGTGTTACCGATTGGCCGTCAATCTCTCGTCCAACTCTCGTATCGCCTCGTTGATATAATTTCCCGCTGCCGCAAAGTTTCCGTGTTCGTCCTGAACCTTCTGCAATAGCTCTTCAGACTCGCCCGGTAATCGATTTCGGATGACCATTCGTAAGGCTTCGTTTTCTCGGAAGAAATCATGATACCGGTTTTGGTACGTGGCTTGGTCATGTTCCGAGAGCTCAATATGCCGCAGAGCTGATTCATAGTAGGTGCGGTGTTCTTCGATACTCCATAAAGGGCAGAGGTCTGGAAGGGGGGAAGACGCCATGTTGCGGTGTTTAGGAGTGTGGAGGTCCATTGCGGAGTCTAGGACCGGGGTCAAAGACCACAATTTATCGATTGGTTCGTGGGGTGGGCTCCTCTTGAGTCTCACTTTCAAGGCATGTAGTGATGATACTGTCTTTGTATTAGTTTTACGTTTGGTGGGTTGATGCTATCCTTTGTTTTCATGCAAGCAAAGCCTTGAATAAAACAATAGAAGACCGAGAAAGTTCTGGTTCTCTCGCGAAAGCACGTGTGGTACTTTGCGCGTCTCGGTCTATTTTCTCACAGCAGAGCGGATAAACATCATGTCATTCCCACAGTACCGTATACTCTGTGAACAGATTCCGAACCGCGTCCTAACTTCACCCTTCTCCCTCTCTAAGCACTTCCAACCCCCCTCCACATCTTCGACATCCTCGTAAGGCCCACGAACGGCCTCGTCACCGCCTACAAGCATTGAAGGTGGTCGGCATCACAGTCACTTGAGTAGATCAGGGTGGGTCACGGATGCAAATAAGAAGCGTCCGCGATTCAACAACCGACAAACGAGGTGAGGAGACGTGACGAATATCTAGGAAATTAACTGAATGACCTTTCTCGACGGACGCTGAAACATGCACCGAGAACGTTGCCATCTCGTGCGGCCTGACGAAGGGTAATAACTCTACAATGAGACACAGAGCGGGGTTAGCTAGCGAGCAAGGTTCTGGAGACCAAGTTTCATCGCCATGCGAACGAGATCACCCTGGATGTGCGGCGATCGATTTATCTTGCCTTAAACGGTTTAGCCTCCGTTGCTTTCCTCAACTTCAATACTGCATAGCATGCCTAGGTAATCACATAACCTGCCATACTATATTTACATAGTAATGGGACCATTGGAGGCGACAGCGATACCGCAGTTCGACTCCTTCACCATAGTCATCTCATTTGGGCTGGCGTGCCCAGATCTACGCTTCAAACCACGCGGTGTGATTCCATTACCCTTGTTTGCTACCGTGAATGAACCCAGCAGGCCAAACGGATTACATCACCAGCAGCAAGGCAGCCGTGATAATTGTAAACAAACAGCAACTCCAAGATTTCACACGCCCCCGCCGCACCTCACAAAACACCACCAGCCTCTCCTGCGCACCATGGCCTTCACGCCCGCAGATGTCAGCCAGCGCCTACAGAATCTGCAAAATTACCCCACTCTGGAGAGGGCAGCTCAGCAAAACCAAGCTTCTTCGGACCTTCCCTTCCGGCGGCAATATGGCGACTCTGTGGTGATCCAGACCACCATACTCGGCGATCACGGACAGTCAAGTCGGCGGCGGCATGCACCTCAGCCCCTCCTTCTATATCCCTCTGCCAATACGACTGGAGTGGTACGTCCTCAATTGGGTTCCCCCTTTCACACCCCTACTGAAGTGAGCGCGCGCCGAGACAGCCGAGTCCATCGACAACATCAAAACATTGCAGTAGGTTCTTCCCAAGCCCCCGGCCGTAGGCCCAGCAGTGCTGATGATACCGCCTCTCAGGGCTCACCAGTCGAGCGCATTCCAGCGCCCACTGCATATCAAGCTGCTCTCGCTCAACCGCCAGCATGCCAATCCTATAATCTGCTACCGCTGAACGTCTGGGTTCCAAATTCGACGACAACATACCAACGCCCTCAACAGCCTTTTGCCGACCCTTTCGTGGCCCCCCCTCAAGGCGAGCGTCAACGTGCAGCTTCTCGGGTCAAGGATCCGTCCAAGAGTCCTCCTCCCGTCTACCAAGGAAGCCCCCACCGCCGCCCACGTGCCTTTTCCCAACTCCCAGAACCCACCAAGCGCTCTCCTCCATTGCAATTCCCGGTCTCCCAGCACCCGCGCCCAAGCTTTGACATCATGTCCGACATTCCCCGCCTGGCTCCCCCAGTAACACCTGTCAATCCCCCGCTTCCACTTCCCGAGGCAGATCGTCGCATCCTTGCCCAGGCCCGTGGCGCAGCTGCTGGTGATTGCGATCACGAGTTTCTCATGCTCACTTCTTCCACGATTTTCATTCAGTGGAAGTGTGCGCTGTGTGGGAAGATCGATTGGACGACTTGGGAGTGCACGAAGTGCAAGGTCAAAACCTGTCGGCCTTGTAACTGGAAGATTTGAAGATTAGCTGCGGTGTTGAGACAAACTGGGTCATGACGATGATGACTGCTCAGGGCAAACTTTGGCGGTTTGGTGTGCTGTTTGGTATGGAACGAAGCATGTGGACAAGACAGAAATGATGCTTGAGGAGTTGGCTGTTGGCTGTTGTGTCAACGGGTCATATGATACCCCTGTCTAGCGAGACGTCGGTGGCACGCTTCACCTGGCGTTTGGGCAAGATGATGAATGGCAAATGTTTGTATGCTGTGGAACGGAGGTATGACAATGTTCTGCATAAGGTTGGGGCTTCTTTCCACGAGGTGTTAGGGGATTGTAGGCTCCTGTCTAGCCATCGTGTATGTTATATTCTGGCCTTTATTTTGGAAAGTCAGATAGGTGTAGTAATAAAGTGTAATTATATATGAACAGCATACCTCAGATGCACTGCCATATGCCCCTTCACCACAATTGGGCACTTTTAGAACCCTCTTATAGTAACTGTTAGTCATTGCCCTCTCAAACCTTTCACCTTGGTTAGACAAGGTTATGGCTCATGGTCGAGACTAAGACAAAAGACAAGGAAATATGACACTGGAGATGTCTGCACTGTCTGATATTGTAAAAGAAGAGATTCAAAGACAGAAAGACTTCTTTTAAGATCAAGTGGGACCTCTAGTCCGTTGCCATATGCTTGGGCAGTGTCCAGAGACTTTTCCGAGAGTTGCGGTGTGACTTGTATTTTCCAATGCCTCGCCTACAAATGTGTCTAAACCTTGCGGCCGGCATATATATAGGAAGCAAGGTACCTCAAACCGTCCATAGTCATTACCGACTAGAGCTGCTACATCACTAAGCGCTATCAGATTCATAAAGTCAACATGGATGATCGTAGACCCGCAAACTCTCCACGGGTTTGGCGGGACGTGGTCAACCAAGAAACGGCGCTACGAGATGCATATAAAGAGTTGGTTGTTCGGCGTGATGACGATCTAGACAAGATTTATAGGCTCAAAAACGAGTTGGAAGCCCTCAAAGCTGATCTTGAATTTACCATGGAGAATATCGCAGGCCTGGAAAATCAGAGAGCGTCTGTGGAGCAAAAGAACGCAATCCTAAAATCCGAGCTCGGTAAAACTTCGATACAATATTAAGAACTCACAGCGAAATCGGAAGCCTATCGGGAAAATGATCAACGCATGTTTGTCGGCCTATAGAAGGAGAAGGATAAGCTCCAGAGTGATGTTGAAGCTGCTTGGGCAACCAAAGCAGGCCTGGGAGAGCAGAAGAACAACGCACTAAGACACAAGCTCATTACAGTCTCAAGGCAGCATGAAGAGCTGATAACAAAGTCCAAAGCCCAACACAGAACCAACCTCCGCATGTCCACCGATCTAAGTCTTCTACGAAAAGCGAAGGACAGGCTCCAGACCACCATCCTCAAATTGGAAAACGAGACAGAAGACCTCCAAATAGTTAGCATTGCCCAGTATGAGGAACTACAGACACTGCTCGGTTACAAGCACGGTATGGATGCCTATGTTTTAGATGTGATAGAGGCGAAAAATGAGCTGTATGATTCGCTAGAGTCGTACCGGGAGTAGTTTCAGAGATTCTCGAGCATTCTCACTGGATAATTCGGTTCTACAGAGCAACAGCAAGAGACGAGCGACGAGGGGGTTGCAAGGGATAGGTCTCAGAAGGGGTGCGAGGGGGAAGAAGGTGCGGAGACACCCGCTTGATTGTTGTGCAGTGGAAGAAAAGGATTGATCGGAGTAACACTTGTGTTACATGTACTATTTAACTCACTATGGCAAGTCTGATTTATTTGAATGGGCTGTCTCTCTATTTGTTGAATCATCCATGAGTGTCCCAACACGTTGTGTTTTATTCTATCGCATACAGCTTCCTACATAAGCTGGCACTACCATACCGTGAACAATCTGATCAAGCAGCTAACAATTTTCCAGGTTCCTTTCCCGTACTACCTTCCCATAACCTAGAATACCCATTCATAAGTTTCCACTCATTCACAAATCCATATCATCCACATCTCCTCTCTCATTTGCTTCCTTCACCAACTTCTCCGCAACCACCATAATCCCATCCCCTTTCCCTTGCAGCCACCCTATAGCCTTGTCCGCCATCAACTCCCACGTCCCCCTCAAAGCCCCCAACTTGCCCTCCAAAAACGCGACCACACAGGCCGTAATGAAGACATTCTTCTCCCATCCAGCTTTCTTTCGCTCATTATCGGCTTTACTCATATCAATACCCATAGGATCAAAGAGTTGAAGAGTCCAGTCCCAGTATCCTTCAAAGGATTGCAGGGAGATGATAAGGGCGAGGATCTCATCATCGCTAAGGCTGCTAGGAAGAGGCGCGCAAGCAGCATCTGCCATCTCGCGTTGATAGAGAGCCATTAGAGCAGGGTCGACGGAGTCGCCAGGCGCGAGAGCCGGCGCAACTACGGGTGGAGGTGCAGAAGCAAAGGGGTTATTGGAGTGTGCTGTTGATTGCCCGAAGGGGCTGGTAGATCCTTGAACGTGTGCACCGAACATTTTGGTAGAACTTCTTCGGGTAGCAGATGCGCCAGTAGAACTACCGAAGCCGCCTCCTGGACCGCCAAAACTACCACCAAACGATGATGAAGTTGGAATGTATGAGGATTGGACCTGCTGTTGAGGTGGAGGTGGAGGTGCGGCCCCGAATGGATTCATTCCCGTGGACGAATTGCCAAATAGAGCTCCTCCAGATGGCGCGGCGGAGGCAGCAGCACGTGGAGCCGGCGGATTGTAAGTTTGCATCGAGCTTGGTGCCATGGCATCCCTGGCTAGAGGAGGCGCTTGAGGTTTGGAGCCGAAGGAAGCAAATACAGCTGAGATACCAGTTGGCTGGGGTTTCATTGGGGCTAAGAAACCAGTTGGCTGTGACATCAATTGAGCTGGCGCTGGCGCCGACGCTGGAGCGGATCGCTGTTGGGTACTGCCCCAGCTCGAGAAGAGACCGCCAAAGCTAGAGTTGGACTTCCTTGCTTTTGTTTGGAATCCTTTGCTCATGTCAAGGTTTTGCGAGTTGCCGGAACTGGAAAGGCTGTCACCGCGGGTAATAACGCCTTCCGGATTCGAATCCATGGAAGGTGATGGTACACCTTGAGCCAATTTGACGCGCCTCGAAAGGTGCCTTTCAGTCACCGGAGGAGCTCCTATGCGATCCAACCTCATTCGATTCATGGCGACTTGGTCATCGACCGTGTCGGTCTTGGCCGTAATACGGTGGATGTGTTGATCTGGTATTGTGTTAGCTTCTAGCATTCCACATTGTTCGTTGACATCTTCGGATATGCGAGCGGCGATGTTTCGGAAGGACCGGATTTGAGAGGCCAATTCGTCCATCGTAAGGCCTTGTGCGTCAAGCTGGGTGGATGATATACCTTCTGATAGCTCCTGGATCACTACTCTTGACCTAACTTGATCACTTATCTCATATGACTCCTCATCGGAATCGGATTCAGCTGCGAATTGATATTTCGATCGAGGTGCATAGGGCTTGGGAGACTTTGGCTGTTTCGCAACGTCGAGCCGCTCATATGTTTCTCCTTGTGCAGTCCTCTCGTTCCGGTTCTTCTTCTCAACGGCGACGAAAGAGCACCATTTACCACCGACTTGGAATTGAACGCCCAATCTGACCGCTTCGCGTTCGACCATGTCATCAAATCGGCTTTCATGTTTCTCTCTGATGGGCGTGCCGGAACAGTCCTTCGCTGCAGGAAGCCATCCGCGACCCTGCTCGAGCTCCGCGATAGCCTTTTTGGCCGCAAGTTGGTGAATGGTTTGTCCTGGGTTCTCCAAGATTTGGATTGGGATTTCGAGTTCCAACGGTCCGTGCTTGCTAGTTGCTTTGAGTATGACAGACTTGGGAGTCTGTCGTGGTGCCTCTGGACCGAGAAGAAGGTAGACCGATGTTCTGTTGAATGCAAACAAGGGCGGGATATTCTGGGGTGCCTGAATGATCTTGGGAGTAGCGATGATAGGGAGATGAGAATACCGTGCTTCGCCTGTCGCATCATATGGCGGGGGGTCATCCTTATCCGGATTTGCGTTGGTATCAAAGAGGGAGATCGGCTTCTTCTGGTCGTTGTCAGTAAAGAATGCACGCATCGTTTTGGACTGGTAACCAACAGGTTCCTGTTTGTTTTCCTTCTCTTTCAGATCAAGATCAAGCTTCAAGCTATCAGCTACCTTCTCAATGATCTCAAAATCATCTTCGTCTTCTCCCATAGAGTTGTGGTTGTCCGAATATTTCACTTCCAGGGTGTAATCGTTGACATGCGGCGAAAGGGCACCCTTGAGCATACGAACAACTTTGCTATCCATCTTCTCTCCCTCTCCAACTGTCTGTGAAAAGCCATTTCCTGCTTTTGCAATTCCCTCAATCAATGCATGAGATACACCATTTCCGATTCCAAGGGAGAAGACGCGAATTGGTTCGTTCGTCTCCCCAACCTCTTTGTTCAAATAGGAGAATAGAGTCTGCTGATCCCAGATCTCTCCATCTGTGAGGAGCATCACATCGAGTGGTATATCCTTGTATCGTTGCTGAAGGGTAGCTTGGATGGGATTGAACATCTCTGTCCCGCCATAATCTGCCGAAAATGACTCAACGTGTTTGATGGCCTGGTCAAGTGTCGTACGGGTATATGACTGGCTCTTTTTCCACAGGAAGGAGTACCTGGACCCGAATGAACAAATGTTGAACTTGACACCAACTGGAAGTGACTTCAAAAAGACCTTGAGGGCTTGCACAACGAGCGTCATTCTACTTCCCGCCATAGACCCACTCCGGTCGCAGACAAAGACAATCTCAGGGTTTTCGGCTGGGAGAGCGAATTTGGGGACTAATGTTGCCATCAGAGCTCGCTGCTGAGGTATCGTAGGATGGGTTTCGAGGATGGCTGTGGGGTTTCCAGTGTCCTTGGCGACAATTTGAAGTATGAAATCTGTGTCAAGCTGGGAAGTATTGAGGCTCAACGTTGCTGAGGCTTTCGTCATCTTTGGCTCAGCGGTGGGAGCTAGAGATGTTGTGCCCATGCTGATAGAGATAGGGTGGCTGGGTGACTGAATTCGCTGAATGAACGATCCATCTGCCATTTCGGCGTCAACCGTGATGGCAATTCCATTTACACGGACATTTGTTGAGCCGTCCGCGAGTTTGAGAGGGTATTTTCCGTATCGTGGATAGATGATGTTCGGAATGGTAAACCGAATACCGTCTACTTCCATATCGTGCTTGAGCTCCCCAAGGTAAGTGATGTTGATAACAACCCTCGCGCTTGGGGGAACGTTTCCGACCGTGGTAGTGAAAACATCAGATGCGTCCGGGAGCTGTTCGAAGAGTGCCGCAGTTTCTCCTCTTGACACAGCCGCGTCATACACCTCCTTTGCCTTTTCCTTCTCTTTTACCTCTCCAATGATGGTTCGATCGCCAACGTGACAAGTGAAGCCCACAACGCTGACACCATCGTAGAGAGGGAATACATATCGGACCTCGTTGATCCCTTTCGCATCCGAAGGGTTGACGAATGTCTGTGTGAGTGTTGTGCGGGAGGTTGTTGACAATATGGTAGCATGGGCTTGGAGCTCGACCTGTGGTAGATAATACTTTTCAAGACGTCCGGCTGTGGGAACGTTGTAGTACAATGCGCAGATATGGCGCGTCCAGCCAGGCACGGTGCTGTGAGAAAAGTTGAACGAAGACATGGCTGAGGGTTGTGGGAATGATGTATTGAGCAACTTGTGGAGAGAGGGGGAAAGAGCAGCGTAGGTGAGACGTCTAGTGAAGATCGATGCAACAATTGAGTGTTTAGTCCCAAGTAGAGTCTCACAATGGAAGTGATGTGAGATGTGAGCAGGGGGATGAACCAAGGAGGCGAAAGAGCAATACACAAGGGTGAACTGTACCACGAGTCTGGGCTTCAGGAAGTGGATCACAGTGGAATCGAAGGTTCTGACTACAGCGTCCCAAAACTGAAAAGTCCAAGTTCTTTATGTTGATCTTCTGCCTAGCTGCCTACGCGGCTCAGACCAGCTGCCTGGTGAGCCAAGGACGGAACAATGGTGCCTGATGATCGTCTGAAGGGGCACCTGGTCAAATCTGGGGTAATTAGGCGAACAAAGTCCAATTTCTTTTCCTTCGAGAGAGTGGAAGCAGATGAGGAGAGAAAGTTGAGGGCGATCGCCTTGGAATGCTGTTCAGCTGTGACATGTGGCGCGGTACATCCCTGCATCAGAGGAGGCGCAGCATCGTGTCCGTCAACAATTTCTTATCAGGGCGGAACACGGACGGGAAAATGAAAGCTTGATCAAGAGATTGAAGAAAAAAGCGCGGGATATTCCGCTTGCTGGATACTGGTGAACTGTGATGGCATCGGTATCTGGGGGAGTGTGGACGCCAAGGAAGCAGCGGAGCGGAATTGGGCGCCAAGGCGGTGGACCTCCTTCCGCCGTGAGTCAAAAAAAGTTCACACGAACCCCGGCTGCACCATGCAATGAAGCTGGCGTCCGCCCAGTTGCCACGCTCCTTTCTAGTATCTCAGAGGAACCTCTATCAACCATCTTGCATCCATCGTAGTTTTCATAAGCTCTCCCTCCTCACCCGGCGCGCAAGAGCAGAACGACTCAGAGGCATGAACTCGCAGGCGCCGGACGCGGGGTACGAGGAGTGGACGCAGCAGCAACTGATTGCGAAGATTCATGAGCTGGAGGCACGTGTAAAGGCGCGCGCAGCATCTCCAGAAAATGTAGGCGCTGGTGTGCCTTCCACGGGGACTGCAACAGCCTTCAGTGATGGGCCACAGCCCAAGGCATACCGCAAACCTCCCAAGCGCGTCCCGGGCGCATTCGATGCGTCGAAATACAGTACCCGCCTCATTGCGCTTAAATTCGCATATCTGGGGCAGAAGTATAATGGCTTCGAGCACCACAAGAATAACTCTACGCCACTGCCTACTGTTGAGGAAGAGCTATGGAAGGCCATGATGACGACAAGGCTCATAAGTCCCACCCCGCCGGACGAGCAACCCGGAGTTTATGAGAGGATAGGTCGCAGGACGGTAGAGGGGTGGGACAGGGCCGGCGCAGACGTGAACTGGGAGGGATGCGAGTATTCGAAGTGTGGCCGGACTGACAGGGGCGTGAGTGCCTTTGGGCAGGTCATTGGAGTCCAGGTGCGCAGCAACAGGCCCCTCCCCCAGACCCAACCTCCGCCTTCGTCAAATACAGCTGAAGAGGGAGATAGCATTGGCGACGGTACTGAGTCTGCACTTCCTGATATTGAGCCTGGAGCGGAGTCTGAGCCTGAAGAGTCCACGCCTCTCTTCGATGACCTCCGAGACGAACTGCCCTACATCCAACTCCTTAACCGCGTCTTACCGCCCGACATCAGAGTTTATGCCTGGTGTCCCAAGCCCCCACCCAACTTCTCTGCGCGCTTCTCCTGCAAAGAACGGCGCTATAAGTACTTCTTCACAAACCCATGCTTTTCACCCTCGCCCGGACCCTTGGGTATCTATCAACCACCTGGCACATCCGGACCAGAATCTCATATGCGTGAAGGCTACCTCGACATTGAGGCAATGCGAACAGCCTGCAATTCCTTGATAGGCCTGCACGACTTTCGCAACTTCTGCAAAATCGACGCCTCGAAACAAATCACCGATTTCCGACGCCGCATATTTCATGCTTCGATCGAAGAAATATCGCCCCTGTCTCTTCCGTCATTCCTCAAGCATCCTTCACTAGCACCTCCATCTCCAAGCTCCAAGGCTCAAGGCGATCATGACCAAGAGCCCAAAGTATACGCCTTCGTACTACACGGCTCCGCTTTCCTCTGGCACCAAGTCCGCAGTATAATCGCCATCGTCTTTCTCATCGGTCAACGGTTGGAATCGCCATCTCTCATCCCCTCTCTGCTCGACATCTCCACCAACCCAACCCGTCCAAAATATGAGATGGCATCTGATGCCCCACTCGTGCTCTGGGACTGTATTTTTCCTTCACCGGAAGAAGCTGAGGATTCCGAGGTCAGGGATACTGGGTATGAGGATCGGTTGGACTGGGTGTATGTTGGGTATGAGGGCGGAAGAGAGGGAGTTGGAAGGGGCAGTCGCGCTGGGGAGAATGCAGGACGGGGGAAATGGGGAAAGTGGGGAAGAGGGGGCGTGATGGACGACGTGTGGGAGGTGTGGAGGAGGGCGAAGATGGAGGAGACACTTGGCGCGCTGTTGTTAGATAAAGTCGCAAGCCAAGGGGAGGCTAATGGTGGGCTTGATAGGCTAGAGGAAGCGGAAGGCGGAGTGATGAAAGGTGCCCCGAGGGTTTTTGATGGAGGAGATGTTGGGAGGGCAAAGGGGACGTACACGCCGGTATTGCAACGGGAAAAACAAGATTCTGTGGAGGTAATAAATGAGCGGTATGCGAGGAGGAAGGGGATATATCCCAAGAAGAAGCCCGCCAACACAGACCATGTGAATGAATGATGGAAACCACCAAAATATCTCGAATTCAAGGCCAGAATTTAAAAGCTACAGAAAAATGCACACTTTCTACTTATCATGTAAATCATACCCCTGCCTTCTACCCAAAAACCAAAGCCCGTACCTCGATACTCTCCCGCCCTACGGCTCCCTCTGGCGTCCTTGGATCCACAAAGGCCGTATGCGGCACTCGTCCCCACTGCCCGACTGTCTCATCACTATCAAAACACTTCAACAACAGCCTCTCCTCATTCTTCATCCCACTCCAATAATACCACTTCTGGTTCGGATTGTGTCTCACAGCCGCAGTCTCCCCATTGCGATCTGGATACCGATGCTCAATGGGAACAAGGTCCTCGTCTGCGGTCGTAGCACTATCCGCTACGGCAAGTGGACTTGCCATAACAGGCCCGTTGAGCGGACGCCAGATGTTAATGATGCGGTAGCGGCTGGCGAGGAGGGTGTCTGCTTCTTCTGGCAGGTGGAAGCGCACACGTGACTCGGCCGATGAAGGCGTCTGATCGATATGCACGCGTGTTACAGGCGCGCGTTTTGCGCCAGGCGTAGAGCGTCGAATGGTGTGGTCAAATAGCAGGACTCTTTTTGCGCCGGGCACATGGTCTAGGACTAGTTTCTCGACTTCGGGGTAGTAGACCCGCTTGATCTGTTCGTCGTCAAGGAAGTCATGCTCCGATGATGAGACTCCGCTCAGGACTTCAAAGGCGTTGTTGTCAAGGGTGAATTTGCTCTCCTGGCCGCGCAAGTCGTTGATGGGGACATCGACCCATTTGTCCCCGAAGTTTCGCTGTGGGACGCCGGGAAGTGGTTCGACGTAGTTATGCGGCTTGGAACCGTCCGCGGGTGGAGAGAAGAAGGAGAGCGAGGCTGTGACGGTGCCGCGGGGGATGGGGAGTCCTTGTGGGTTCAGGTCTGCTTTAGGTGTGGTGGAGATGGAGGCTTGGGGAGTGGAGAGCTCGTGGGCTGGGGTCGGTCGGGAGGCAGCGGTTGTCATGATGCCTTTGATGTCGGGATGTGGGCTGGTGTTGTAGGTGGTTAGATAGAATCGGTTCAAGGTATATTTATATATGCCGAGCCTAATTCGATGTGTGATGTCTGCTTCTTGGAAATTGTAGTTCAGATGGCTAAAGGCGAATCGAGTGGATGAGAAGGTGCTTGAGATGAGAATGAGTCTCTTTCAACCGTATGCAAAGCTCCTATATATTCTCCCAGACAGACTCTGCGTTATACGTATTATAAATGTCGTGGTTACAAACATGAGCTTGAAATGGGGTTGAAGACTTAGCCGACGATCCCCTCACCGGCAATGATGCCATTGACGTTATTTCCGAGGTTTCTAATCAAGCAGAGTCCAATCAACGCCGCACCGCTGACAAAGGTCTCAATTGCGTGATGGGTGTGACCACAGAAGGGGACATTGTGGCCGGCAAAACACGTTTCTGGCACATCCAACTAGACCCATAGGGCTGCAACCTTCTTGCTGGTTTGAGGTTTTGAGATGATCCAGCGTTCGGATACAGCGCTGGTCCGGAGACATCTCGGCCCTCGGGCTTCCCCGCATGAATCACCTGCGTCACCTGACAACCACCACGCTTCATCGTTCAACACCAAATTACGCCCGGGGATGCTCAAATAAATCTTTGATGTAGACGCTGTCACCATAGCTATCTCGTTAGCAGGCTTACTCGACTACGTCACATCCTTGAGCCACTCTACATAATCCCCTTCTCACGATGACAATAACCATCCATGAATATACACTCATGGAGGGCTTGTACAGAGTTCATTCATAAATCTGACTGTTCCGCAAAGACCAATTCAACCTCAAGTTCATTATTAGTCTGCAGAAACTGATGTGAAAACTTCATAACTCTGAGGAATGTCGACCAGACAGACACCCTTAGGATGGTCACAATCGACAGTTCGAAGTGCTTTCGTTCCTCAAACCTCGTATACATTTGCACGGACTATGGCTGGGAAGGCTAGCAACGAGGATCTGAAAGGGTCCAAGCTCTTCGATGTCTCCCACGTCACAGCTATTGTGACAGGTGGCGGGACAGGGATTGGACTGATGATCACACAGGCGCTTGTTGCGAATGGAGCCAAGGTGTACATCACGTCTCGACGAAATGAGGTTCTCAAGCAGACAGAAGACTTGTACAGCACTGGCCCTGGGACGGTCATTCCGTAAGGATATTTGCGCTATGAGCGAAATTTTGAGATGTTGACTGATTGTAGTATTCAAGGCGACGTAACCGACAAAGGGGATATCGAACGTCTATATAAAGCTATCTCACAGAAGGAGCCCAGGGGCATCCAACTACTTGTCAACAACGCCGGTATCGCTCGCGATGATAGTACCAAGTACTCTTCAGCTGGTCAGCCAGACATGAAAGACGCACAGGCTATTTCCGACCATTTCTGGAAGTCTGAGCCCCAATCCTGGGCCGATACCATGAAGGCCAATGTTAGAGGTCTCTTCTATATGTCCGTCAAGTTCCTTCCACTTCTTGCAAAGGGTTGTGATACCACTCCTAGATACACATCCAGTGTCATCAATTTGTCCTCCATGTCGGGCCAGATGAAAGATAACAGCGGTGGCCAGTTCGCATATGCGTCTAGTAAAGCCGCAGCAACACATCTTTCGAGAATGCTTGAGACTGTATTCTCCAAGACGAAGGTCCGCGTAGATGTCATCGCGCCTGGTGGCTTCCTTAGCGAGGTATGTTGCTATGAATGTCCGTGCATTGGCAGTTACTGACTGGCCAGATGACGACTGGCGAATCGGGAGACGACAATAAGTCTGTCATTGACAAAGGCATGTCGAATCCTGCTGGTAAGACTCCATTTTTCGTTGGGTCGCCATCTGCTAATTTGAACAGGACGTCCTGGCAAGGACACTGATATGGCTGCCACTGTGTTGTTCCTGGCTGGTCCGGGTGGTGTGTTCTACAATGAGCAAACGCTCTTCCCAGATGGAGGCGAGTTATGAGTTATACTCATTGAACAAATGACGATCTTGCCAACGTGTCGAAGGTAAAACTCTCGTTGTACCTGCTGCGAAATAGTCTTTGATATTGTATCCTTTTTCATATTCTGGTATAGAATCCTCCATACTTCATCAAGACACTAGATCGAGTGGGCTCGGGTTTTTTGACAGTGGACTCGCCCACTACGATTTGTCTCGCAGCCGATGTTTCGAAGCATGAGCTTCCTTGCATAGTAATTGCGAGACCCCGACTTGGAGTCGCTGTCCGTCCGGCCTTCTTTCCAATATCGAATTTTGCAAACTTTCGCTGCCGCAGTTCTCTTTGCTTATAGGTTTGCACCACGCACAAAACAGTCAACGCCAGCGATACTGCCGAAACTGACACGAGGATACATCTAGCTGCTTGCTATTCCAACATTAGCTTTGAATCGAAGAATCTTTGCAACTTCCTTACAGCATGGTCACACACAGAGAAACCGTATAAAGGGTTCGTGTCAGTCAGCAGGCTGGGTATCGCAGTACAGACGTAGTATTCGCGAGTAAAGAATGTGTCTTGCCAATCATAAAAGAGAGGTGGCAATCTGTTCTTCCCTTCGGCAATGAAAACATATGTTGTAGTTCCAAGAGCAGCCATCATGCATGTGGATGTGATGAAGCAGGTTGTATATCCCAATACTTTGACCTGTGCAAATGATTAGTACAAGAGCCTGTAACCTTGAAATCACCAGATTGGATGACATACTTTCCACTTTTTTATTCGAAACAACTGTGCAATCATCCACACAGCTCCAACCAATGCACTGAAGGTTCCGGCGCACCCTGCGCATATTGTCGCAATCATAGGTCCTGCGTCCAGCAAGTTCGGTTCCAAGGGGATGAACATCCATTCCGCGATACTGCTCCCTGGGTACTGGATTTCATAAGTGGAGGCCGCTCCAAGGACTCTAGATTCTATGGCGATTGTTGCTGTCGATAGTCCGAGCAGTATCAAGCAGACTATGAGTGGTAGTATGGTTCGAGAATGAAGGGAGCGGATTTTTAATGATTCCATGAGTATTGAAGCGCCGAGCTGCCCAGATCGTGGCAACCATGATACTCTTATGGAACTAATCCGAATGCTGGATCGTGGCGCGTCGCCTAGCCGCTGAGGCGATGCCAATGGGACAAAGTCCTGTGGCACAGTGCTTCGTGAGGCACCCCGTCGTAAGATTCGGCACATTTCATCCTCTGCTCCTACAACTTTGTTTTCCAAAATTGGACAGCACGACCAAGTACTTGTACAACAATATTTCAAACAACACTTCGCGATATATAATGCATGATCTAGTGGCATCAACGGCTTGTGCATTTGGTTGAATGTTTTGAACAGCACATGGTCGTGGTCCAAAATGGTGATGGGACCAAGCTGTGCGTGTTCAGCACATGAAACAGGAACGGCCACCCGTGCCACTCATGCACTCAAACCGCAGCGATGGCGCAGTAGAACACGAAAAACGATGTCATCAAATCACTTCATTTGGTTCCAGGTCCTTGAAACTGATAGTTTCCGGCTTCCTAGTAAGCCTTGCCGTCGCATATCGCCGAAACCGATTTGATGTTTAAAGATTATTTACAGAGGCAGCGCCATCATGCTATTCATACAACGTCATTGAAGGGAGCAAGAATAATCTCAAGTCATGATTTGGACATCCAAAATGATGTCAAATTGGTCTTGCCTAATAGCTAAACCATTTCATCCAGGGACACGAGTGGATGTTCAAACAAAGGGCGTCCCTCGACTTCGTCGCAACATCACCGTCGCGGCAGCCGTGAGTAATGACCCTACCAGAATAGATGCCATGGCGAAGGACTGCAGGCCGATAAAGTTCGTCGTACGTTGCGTATTCAGGATCTGACCCATGATCGGTAATCCGGTCAAGGTTCTGTTGATTATTAGCCAGGCCCTCCAGACACCTCAGATCTTAATCAGAGAAAAGCACCTACGACAATCCCATTACGGGTTGAAATGTTCCAAACCTCACCCCCAAGGTCTCGATCGTGCCGGCTTTCGCTACACATGGCATCAACAACCCGATGAACCCACCAGAGAAGAACCCATAGGCCACAGCAAAAACGATGAGTCCGGCGTGCGACCAAACATAGTTGAAGGGGATCCAGAGAGCGGCGATAGTGAGGCCGGAAAGAAAGGTGACCAGGGTTTGCACGTTAAAGTATCCGTAACGGTCACCGAGGTGTGGAGGGAGGATACGACCCAGGATTGAGCTAGCACTGTGCGCTGTCAGCATATGTAGTACCAGGGTGAAAAGCAGGAGGATATACTTTAGGATGGAAACAAGATATACCGCCATCGGATAAGAGAACCCTCTCTTTCGACCCATGTATAAGAGGAAGTCAAATGGACCGAAGAGACCCCACATGACGAAGAAGCTGCCCGCGGTATACAACGCAAAAGCGGGATTCTTAAAGAGTGACACATCTAACCAGGGTAGTTTGGAGTTCCACTTCTTCTTCGGCAAGCGGCTTTTTATAAGACAGCAGGAGATGAAGAGAAGGATACCAATGAAGAGAGCC
Organism: Amniculicola lignicola CBS 123094; assembly: GCA_010015725.1. Lineage (NCBI taxonomy): Eukaryota > Fungi > Ascomycota > Dothideomycetes > Pleosporales > Amniculicolaceae > Amniculicola > Amniculicola lignicola. Next base: position 1,189,745 of record ML977556.1, read on the forward strand.
GTGTAACGGACCGCACCATGGAAGCCGACATCTTCTTGTACGTGGTAGAAGAAGATGGGGAATATGACACCACCTGAATCAAGGTCAACTCAATACACTAAGAAGATAGGACGACAACATACCAAAACTACTTCCTGCAGTTGTGATTCCTACCGCCAAACCTCTCCTCTTAACAAACCATTGACCCGTACAGACTGTCGCCACAGTAAACACTCCGCCTGCTCCAATACCGAACCCCACCCCCTGTGATAAGAAAATCTGATAGTACTTATCACTGAGACTCGTCATGCACAAGGAGAATACGCAGAGAATACTGCAGGGCCAGAGGACAGGAACTGGACCATAGCTATCGATAATGCGACCGAAGAGCGGGCCAGGAATCCACATTGCGGCGAGCTGAAAGGCGAAAATCCAACCTATATCGAAATGGGTGTAGGTGCGGAGAATTGAGGTGGCGTAAGTATTTTGAAAGACGCCCATGCTGGGAAGAGTCAGTCGTTATGGGCACAGAGGTACCGCCAACGGTTCAGGAATACTAACGCATTCAGAAATCCAAACGTAGCAAGCAAAGCAGAGAAACTTCCAGCGACACACAACCACCCACCAAGTCCTTCTTCTGGTGGAACCCCTGGAGGTGTGGTCTGGACTGGCGGCGGTACTGGCGGTGGATCATGAAAAGCTGAACTCTCTGACTTCCTCAAGAGACCTTGTGGAGTTTGAGTACCTGACAGTCCGGCGAAATGGTCAGGCGTATCATAGCCATGAGGATGTTTCTCTTCATCGGTGGAAGCCATTCTGGAAACCGGTGTCGAATTCTCCTCATCCACCGCCATGATGTTCCGCTGATTGATATACCTAGGTACTCAACAAAGTTCGTGTTCAAGTAGGTAGGGTAAGCGAAAGAACGAGCATCCAGTTACAGTAAGCGAAAAGGTAGTATGCCAGAACTTTGGATAAATAGGAGTACCATTCGTCTCCAGAAACAAACCCTCCAATATACGCATTCCTACAATCATCTTATATTCGACATTTGTCAGTCCTAAAGACTTCCCGACCGGCTCCCCGTGTTCCTGCACATTCACTGTCCCCTCCTCTTGAGGATTCGCTTATGCAGCATGGTATGCAGCACTGCAATCATTGTCTCTCCCAACCGCACACTTCCTACCAGCGAATAAGAGCCTCGGGGGACCCTAGAACCCACTTACATACGATCTGCGGCACAGAGCAATCTCCATCTTCAATTTCTCCTCGGCGCCTCCCTCCGTGATCGACTATTCCCACCACCAGGGTTACGTACCTCTGTACCAAAAGTTAGCACAAGGGTACATTACCGTTGCACTTGAAGTGCCTCAACGGCCAAGTGGCCGGAGGCCGGGGAGCGGATCTGGCGTTTGGGAAACGGGGAACGAAAGGGCGCTAGTGGGTGGGCGTCGGAGGAGGGTCCGGAAGGTCATTGGTGAGGGTTCAGCCTCATCTTCGGAGGATTCCATGGTTTGCGGATAAGCGGTGGTGGCGTGAGTAGCCGCAGGTTAGTTTGAAGGTTGGTTAGGTGAAATAAACCTGTTGGGGTGGTTTTTGGGAGGGTTAATGCGGAGGTAGTTTGGGCATGTCTTGGAGGGCTTATCAAAAGCCCATGCTTCCTTGTCGGAGGAACATCATAGGGATCCCCCACTCCGTCGAGTGCCATATCAAGACATTTGCTTTACATAGACTGGATTCGTAGTGATGGTGATGCGGAAATCCGAAGCAACTTTGGACAGTCGGATGATCGACAACACCGCCTTCCCACCAAATTCCGGAACCAGCCCTGTGGCCCTTAATTCAAAAACCTACTCGCTCTTATTGATAATTTCACATCGTAGCTTACATATAGCTTTTTTCTAGTGAAGAGGTCGAGGAGGGATGAATGTTTCATGGTTTCCCTCTCTTCCATGTCCTCAATCAACATTGTTTCCCTGAAATCTCACTCAAAAATGAACCATGCCAACGGTGATCTGGGGAGGCTTTCTGCCAGCTTCAGTTGCACAAGCATGCGCTTATCCCTGCACCTGCATGCCAACCCTCCGTCGCCCGGTTTCCCTAGCTCCGAGTGCTGAGGCTTGCTCGTAGCTTCAGTTAACAACCTAGGGTAGTCCATGACGATCCTTGGCCTTGATTCAACATCACCCTTAGCAGAGATAGAGACTCCAGTTCCATGAAACATTTCGTAAGTGGCTTGTGAGGCGGGCAAATTGCCAACTTCACGCGTGAGAGGTGCGTTCTCCTGCTTCTCATATGACGATGTTACCGAAAGAGTAGCCTGCTCCACTCTCTAGCTGAAGGAGAGCTATCAGTAATCCGCGCCCTTACCGCTGTTTTCTCAATGCGTCGTCCTTTTCGGGCAGACTCTTTAGCCAGAAATCTTCAACCTCCACCCCAGATACGGATTCTTCATTGATCGATTGTTCCCGCTCAATGCAACTACAGATCTGCCACTTGCCAATCAGTGAACTATCCTGCTTCCCTCTTACTCTCGATTACCAGTAGCTTTGGAACCGCACGTGAATGCTTTCTCCTCAATTTCTCACATACTCCTTCATAAATGCAGCTTTTGCAACCTCAAAACTATTCCTTAGGAGCACACCTATTAACGATTCCATTGTAAGCGATGTTGTATTCGTAGTGGCGGGAAACAGTGCTTCCGGCAGGCTCAAGTTGTACAGTGGCGTTTCTGGTTTTCGTTTCAGCCGCATATCGTCAATGCCCGTCAAAGCACTGTCCGGGGTCTCTGTGGCAGCTGATGTCTATTTCAATACAACGAGATGTATAGTTCTGGTTGGTAGGCTTGTGGCTTGATAACAATGTTGACAGTGGTATATGGTGTAGGACTGTGCCCCTCTATCCAAATGTTATTCGTCACTTTTGTGAGAGATTGAGGATTCCATCTCTGCCTCTCCCTCCTCTTTGTCTAATATAATTTATTGTGACATTTTCAAGCGTGCGAAGGATAAATAGAAAACAGAGAATCAAAGTATAGCCAAAAGTGTAGGTGCTCTGTCAAATCCTAAATCAAAGACAAAGAACAAAAACATGTAGTATACAAGTAGACTAAAAGCATTTGACCGGAAAATTATAAGACGTCTCCCTGTGTAGTGAACCCATAATAGGTGTTGGACAAATTTTGAAATCCTTCTGCCGCGTTTCGAAAGAAGGACCATTGACAGAAACATATCCTACGCAAGTATTTTCTGCGGATATACTGATGGCATTTACCCATGACACCTTTGGGATATGTCACTGTGAGGTGAACTCATGACGGGTGTTTAGAAAAAAAAAACTCCAATCCTTCAGCCATGTCCTGAATCAGGGACTATTGACAGATTGATATCTCACAGGACTGAGATGATCATTTCCACGGATGGAAAGAAAGCACTTAGCGTAAAGATTGTTGAACCTGTCAATGTACGGTGAACTTATGACAGATGTTTAGACTAGCCTTCTTGAGCCGTCCTACAACAGCCTGGATTAGGGATCATCAACAGGTCAGGTCCCCCAGCAGCAGAAAGTCTCCGCGAAAAGAATGTTAGCATTCAGCTAAATGAACAGGATTATAATGAGTCGCTATGAAATAAAATTATGGTGGGTGATTAGACCACTTTCCCTTCATTCATCTGTTTGACTCTGAATCCTAATACATGACCACACTTTTTCTGCCAATTGACCAAAAACGCACAGGCGCTGTGAACGTCGCGGCACGTGACCACCATATCCATCCCCATCCCACCACCCACCTACCACCTCCTCCTCACGCCTCAACTCACCCCCCCTCACACAGTCATACAATCTGCTACAATTCGCGTCATACCAGATACGCCCCAGCGACACTCAGATGACTGCGCCCCACAGTTGCGGACGCGGTGTCAGCACGGCGCGGTTCGGCACCCTGGCGTCAGGATGCCTATGCCATTGACGAAAGGCCATTTGCTTTGCTTTGCTTTGCCCTGCTCCGCCGCTTTGGTGGCGATCAGCTGGTTACCTTGCAGGCGGCAGCATGGGCGGGTATATAGGCTGCGGGAAGCCTGTCCATGCATACCCCTACGAGAGGACAACAGCACATTCGCGAGACCACACTGAAGTTTTTGAGATTTAGGAGAGATATAGGAGAGATACCGGCTATTAAAAACCTTTGAAGGTGGGTTTGGACAGATTTCACGTTGGTGAGCGCAAGCAGACGGAATTTGGAAGGCTTAGAAGAGTTCGGGAGCAAGCATACCGGCCGAGGCGGGATTCGCACTTGCCTTCGGGGTTGCAATCGGCAACCAACATATAATTGCCCGTCTGCTGTCAGAAGCCTCTATGAGCCATTCGCCAGCATTTCAACACCGGGCTCGACCTACCGACTCTCCGGCAGCCATCCCGGGTTCAACGCTACCACAAGCTCCAATAGAAGACCAAACGGAATCGCCTGATTCATCTTCCCCCAACACACCAGAGATGCAGTATGAGGAGCCACTATACACTGAGATCAACATCCCGCTACCGCCCCTCCCTCAAGCTAGACCACCTATCCCTCCCAAATCACGGGATCGACCACGGGCTCGCGCGCATACTATACACTCGCCATTCTCGTTCCATCGGCGGCGACCTTCAAGTCCACCCTCAAAAGCGCCACCGTCGACAGAGAAGGAAATGGCCCTCTTCCTAGGGGAGGATAAGCGAGAGAGTGAGAAGACCAGGGGAGCAGCAAAGGGTGCTGGCTGGCAGGAGATGATGAAGGAGAAGATGAAGGGGAGGAAGCGGAACCAGACGGTGGATGCGTTGGCGATTGTCCCGGCTGTGTTGGTCTTGAGGGCAGAGCTATTCACACCGGGGAAGGATGCAGGGGTGAGGTGAGGGGATGAAGAGCCGAGAATACACTTTCCATGCTTTCTTTTTAAGGTTGCTCAGATACTTTGGAGGTAAAAGCAGAGGTCATGGAGCTGGCCATCAGTTCCGGTATATTCCGCCCTGGGCTCCGGAGACCTCCGACACTCGACGCCTCGAAGGGGAGAAAGGCCGAGTCGAGCCCGCCAGGCGTGCCGGCGACAAAGGACAGTGGTGGTTGTCGAGGCGCAAGACGCAGTCCAGTACAGTAATGTCAGTACCCTATTCCATGGACTCGGTCTCCGGGCACCGTATCCGTATCTGGCTTTGTCCCCATTTGCTCTTTGGGAGATGGAGCCACTCCAAATGCGGGTTTGGAAATGTACAGTACTGTAGATTTAGAAATGCAAACAAAGATGCCTCTGGACTCCAGCGTCCAGCGCTCCGCTTCCAGCGCCGGTCACCTGATATCTGATGATGCGCTGGGGGGAGATGCGGCTAGGGTGCAGCACCTGACGGCCGCCGCAAGATTGCCGAACCTCGGATGACACCATCGCGCTGCCAAGCTCCGACTTTCGCACGGTGAAAGGCGGCCGGCGCCAGCACACAGGGCACGCTCAGGGCACGCTCGAGGCACGCTCGAGGCACGCTCAAGGCACGCTCGAGGCACGCTCAAGGCACGCTCAAGGCACGCTCAAGGCACGCTCAAGGCAGCGCAGCGCAGGACGGCGCAGGACAACGCAGCGCGAGACAGCTCAAAGCCGGCACCGGCGACAGCCAGCCCTCGCACGCCCCGCAGGTTCGCCGTGCGCCGCTCGACGTTTCCTGACGCCTTTTAGGTGCTTATTATTGTGCTTATGCACGTCCCGATTTCGTGCCTAGGTGCTTGATTGCGCGTGGCTCGGCAGGAAAAGAAAGGTTGCCGAGGGGCGCGACCACGGGCGCCAGATCCTGGGTGCTCTTGAAAACTTCAGTCACCGCACTGCCTTTTTCACGACGTCCCAACCAGCCGCCATGCCACCGCCCGTCAAGTGAAAACCTCGCACCCCGCGACCCCCCAGCTCGCCCCGGTCCCACCCGCCAGCTCGCAGCTCGCAGCTCGCAGCCGCCCTCGCACTCCCTCCTCCTCCGCCCTGCCTCTCTGTCCTGCGTGCGCCCAAGCCGCTGCTCCAGAGCTGCTGCAGCACCCCAACCGCCGCCATGGTCCGCAACATCGTCGTGCTGGGCGGGAACTCGCACCCGCAGCTCACGCAGACCATCTGCGACCACCTGGGCATGCCGCCCGCGAAGATCCTGCTGGGCAAATTTGCGGTCGGCGAGACCCGCGTCGAGATCAAAGAGAGCGTGCGCGGGAAGGACGTCTTCATCATCCAGAGCGGCGGCGGCAAGGTCAACGACCACCTGATGGAGCTGCTCATCACCATCTCGGCCTGTCGCACCGCGTCTGCCAAACGCATCACCGCCGTGCTCCCGCTGTTCCCTTACTCGCGCCAGAGCGACATCCCGTACAACAAGACGGGCGCGCCGCTGGCCAAGGTGCCCGGCCAGTCGTCCCGCAACAGCGCCTACACCTTTGACAGCCGCCCGCAGACGCCCTACCCGGGCCAGCAGGAGAGCGCCGGGCTCGCCAACGGCAACGCAGAGTCGCTGCACCACCAGCTCGGCCGCCTCAAGACCGACACGCGCAACGGCGACGACCGCCGCAACGGCGCCTCGATCCCGCCGACGCCCACGTCCGCGGGGTTCCGCCGCAGCGACACGTCGGACTTTTTCGTGCGCCGCAGCGGCACCTTCGACTCGAGCAAGTCGGAAAAATCAGACAAGTCGGACAAATCGACCGGCAAGGAGCCCAACGGCATCAACGGCGTCAACGGCACCTCCCCCAAGCCCGAGCAGCGCGTCACAAAGCCCCCGCAGTTCTCCCCCCAGCCGGGCTACAAGCAATGGGTCGCCCAGGCCGGCACGCTCATCGCCGACCTGCTCACCTGCGCCGGCGCCGACCACATCATCACCATGGACTTGCACGATCCGCAGTACCAGGGCTTCTTCGACATCCCCGTCGACAACCTGTACGGCCGCCACCTGCTGCGCAAGTACATCCAGTACAGCATCCCGCACTACCAGCGCGCCGTGATTGTGAGCCCCGATGCCGGCGGCGCGAAGCGGGCGACGGCGATTGCTGATGCGTTGGGGATGCCGTTTGCCTTGATTCACAAAGTATGCATTCTCCTCTCAGGCGCACTGAGGGGCAGTTGTCGGGCTCTCCACTAATTCCACCAGGAACGCCGACCCACGCAAATCTCGGACCGCCAGAACGCGACCATGATGCTGGTAGGTAATGTCGCAGACCGGACGGCCATTCTCATCGACGATCTGGCGGACACGTCGAACACAATTACGCGCGCCGCGAAGCTCCTTAAGAAGGAGGGCGCGACCAAGGTGTATGCGCTGGTGACGCACGGCATTCTGTCGGGCGATGCGATTGAGCGCATCAATGCGAGTGCGTTGGACAAGGTGGTGGTGACGAACAGCGTGGACCAGGCCGACCACCTGAAGAAGTGTCCCAAGCTGGAGGTGTTGGAGGTGGGGAATGTATTCGCTGAGGTACGTTCAACGATTGTATTTTTTTAGACGGACAACCCATTTGCCTATTTTGGCTGAGTTTGGGCGGCCTTCTTATGCAGGTACAAGACCATGCTAAGCACCCAGGCTAACATGATAATTAGGCAATCCGACGTGTCCACCACGGCGAAAGCATCAGCGTGTTGTTCGACTACAACTAAACCCTCCGTCCACCCCTCACCACTCCCCCGTTCCCCTAATATACATGACCCATCAACAAGGCGGCAGTTTGGATAGACGAAGTCTCCACTTCCAGAGACGACACACCAGGACGGCTTTTTAGCTTCATTCCGCGTTCTTCACTCTCCGTTGTCTGCTATGGAGTTGCTGGCGGAGTTCACAAGTACAGTTCACGAGTCCGCAAATCGTGATTTAGACGGCCCTGGGTGGTACGGGCCATTCAATGCAAAGTCGTAGAAAAACATGTATGAAGTGGAAGGCATCGGCTCTGATTATCACGGACAACACACATATATATACATGTTGTTGAGAATCATGGCTGGCTGACTGGCTGCTTGGCATATCATACCATCTCATCACATCACAAAAAATAAGGTACACTGCTTTTTCCGTCCCATCCCATCCCGCCTGTAATGGGGGTGGGTTGGTTATGGATGGCTTTGCACTTTTCATGGTTTGGCGTTTGTTCCGTTGTTCTCGATGGGAGGAATTGGGATTGGAGCTTCTGGTGTTTTGGGACGTGTTTTGGCATTCAGATGGAGTGCGCCCTTTTTTTTCCTTTTTCTTTTTCTTTCCCTCTTTCTGTTCTTCGATGGGACCGAGTACCTACATATCGAGAGTAATATACTTGATGATTTTGTGTCTTGGTTGAGTTTTGTGTGAGGGGAGGGTGGGGTAGGGGGGTGGGGGGGAGATGATGTTGAGGGGGCTTGGGGTGTTGGATGTTGGGTGTTGGCGTTAGCGTGGGGTGTGGGCATTGGCATTGGCATGGGCGTTGGGAAAATGGATGATAGACCGGCGTAGTACATTGTTGGATTGCTCTTCGTAGAAATGGGTTGGGTTGGGAAAACTGGTTCGTTTGCGAAATTCGTTTGCTTGGGTTGGGTTTTAGACTGGCGGGCAAAATCATAGAGCGCTACGTACGTATATACTGTTTTTCTTCCTCAGAGGAATGCATGTGGAATGGAGTAGATTGAAATGGATACATACCCGTATGTACACTGGACAATTTTGCTGATGGTGGTACCGAGAAGGGAAGGAGATGTGCCGGATGAGGAAAGAGCGGTCTTGGAGTTACCTATATCGGGCCTGTGAGGCGAGTCGTGTAGTGCTTTGATGTTGTAGGTTGGCATCAAGGGTGGGGGTGGAGAATATACAAGATGAAGGTTCCTTGGAATGCATTCATCGGAGTGGCGTTGTTTGAGATATAAAGTTCCTATCGATGGTTTGGGGCCCGCAAACAAACTTGTGAGCTCTTGGATGGGGGGGACAAATATATGTCTTTGTTTGGAGGAGAGAGAAGGAACAACTGAGGAAGTATATAGAGTGTTTGGAAGAAGATGCTGGGGGAGGTTTGGACAGTGGTCAGAAGTAGGGAGATGAGGGTGGATTGGGGTAGGATGGGTTATCATTGAGTTGGAACTCTAGCAGTTGGGATGATGTGTTGTAAAAGGTATGTAATAAGTGGTATTTGGCGATTATACAATATACATGTGATGTGCCGTGCTTCTCTGATCGACGAGTCCCCCTCCATCGCTCCACATCCAGTCCTCTCTCCGCTCCGCAAGGAAATGCAGCAAAATTCCCTACTTGCCGCGCTGAGACAAAAGAAAATGAAATGGACAATGAATGCTAAAATGATGGCGTAAACTCCCGTCCCAAGGTATCTCTGTCGTAAAATCATAAACCCAAACGCCGTGGAAATGCTCATCTCCTATCGTCTCCTATCGTCTCCTGTCGTCGTCATCGTCATCGTCGTCTTCACCAACCCCTCCAGCAACACTCCCATCACCGACTCAATCTCGCCCTCGCCCTCCTATCCCTCGCACTCCTCCCCCCTCCGCCTGCCGCCACTTTCCTTTCCCCACCCCCGACCGTCTCCGGACTCATCGGCCGCCGATCCGTCGACGCAATACTGGAAGCCCTCGACCCGCTTCGCGAAGTTGGTAATAAATGTGCGCGCCTTGGCGACGTCACAAATCCGCCCGTCCCATCTGGATACTGCTGTACCGCTTCATGAAAACTGAGACGCGTTGAAGTGCGCGAGGAGGCAGGGGACATGGGCCGTGGCCGCTGAGGCGGAGTTGCCGGCCCTGTGAGATGGGTGAGGTGGGTGGGCATAGGTGATATAGAGTTCAAAGCGCGCTCGAGGTCGATATCCAGATCTTCTGATTCGTGGTGTTTGGGATGGTCGGTGGTGTGCACGTCCGGAGGTGGGGAGATGGCGCCGAAATCTTTCTGTTGGATATTTTCTTCGTCGAGGAGAGCGTTGCCGCTATCTTGGCTCTTGTCGCTGACCTTTTGCCCGTGGAGGATGCGCGGCTTGCCTAGCGAGCCGATCAGGCTCATGGAGTGGGCGCTGGCTTGCGATTTTGTGTGGCTGACACTGTCGTTGGCGGGTTTTTCTGATGGGTGGCTCCCGCCTCCGCTTCCGTGATGCACACGTTGGGTCCTTCGGCCGCCGGCTGTGCGGGAGGAATGGTATGTTGGGGGTGGGGGATGGTGTTCATCGAAGGCTCCGAGTTTGAACAACTTCCTCAATAAGGTCCATGTGAAGGGTAGGTTTGCGACCAGAATGGCAGTACTGGATTCGCGGGCGTACCAGGATATCCATGTGCTCTCATATGGGGCAGTGAATGAGTAGTACTTGTTGAGCACGGAGGCCATGATGACGAATATGCCCAGGGAGAAGATACAGCAGAGAATCAGTTTCCGCTTCCAAGGTAGGAGAGAGCGGAGGAACATGGGTAGAGCGATGCAGAGCATGATGAGATCGGACGAGAGGTTGAAGACGGCGTTTGTGATGCGGTGGTTGATCAGTGCGTTGCATTGCGATGATTTGGTCGGGACCGCCCAGTACTGCGGAAAGGGACGACACCAGGCGGCAAAGTAGAGGATCTCCATGACTACGAATCCGAGGGCGACGTACGCGGCGAGAAGCTTGATGGCAACGTTGGATTTTGGAGCCACCATGCGGGTAAGGCGGTGATAGAGAATTAGCAGGCAGGCTTTGCAGGCCCAGATTACGACGATTTGCATCTGTTCCACTACAATGACAATTTTTGATCCATACTCCCGATCGGCGATGTCCTCGAGTGTTAAGGTAGAAATATCGAAACCGGGAGGGAGGAGGTTAGACTGCGCTTCTGCTTCGATATTGGACATCACAATGAGGACAGTGTAGCAGGCCACAACGAATATGCCCATGATCCAGTCGTCATATTGAAGACCTTTGGGCGAACCGAAGAGCAATGTCCGGGATGTCCTGTGAAGGAGAATTGTTAGCGTGGCGCAAACCGGACGTGGGGAGTCGTTGAGCAACGGTGTCTGTGCAATGTTTATGCGGCCTCGGATGTGGAAGGCTGGGAAAACTCACAGTCGCGCAACGATGATTCCAACCGCAAAAGTGTACCAAATCCATGACTCGATGCCAAAACGCATGGTCGGTTATGACGCGAAGTCGCCAGCAAAACCTGCGGATCTGAAATGTGTCGGGCGGGCTTATCGAGGAGGTTGTTTAGAGAGCGGAGTCGTGATCCGGCGGTACATGTTGCGGGATGTGTGTCATGTTATGTCGAGAACATCTACACAAAGGCTTGACTCGAGCTTCAATACGCTGTCGACGTGAAAGGAGAGTCGACGACGTGACACTGGAGAGACTTTGGAGAGAAAAGATGGTGACGAAGGACAAGAGGATGCTCGAAGAAGAAAAGCACACAGGACTCGACCAAAGATAGCGACCCACTCCACCAAACTCCAGCCCGCCCAAGACACGGGAAGGGCAATTCAGGTTACAGCAACAGGGCCTTCTTGCAGCAGCCTCGCATCTGACACCCCCAACCTGCTGCCTCCCAAGGCTTATCAAGCCTCTCGCCCACAATCCCTTTCCTCGTCACCTCCACTCGCGTGGGGCTGCTGTATCACCGCCATGTCGTTTCAATCAGCCCTCAAGCCCCCATCCATGAACTCCCGCTATCGAGCCAATAGCGTCCGGCGCAGGCGTGCATGAATACCGTGGCCGCGGGATTCTGGATCGCCAGCGTCTTTTGTTTTTGGGCATGATTGACAAGCGACAGAACCTGGAGGTGCACTGACGGTCCGCTTGCCCGCCATATCCCACTCTGCTCTGTGGGGTACGTTTCCCACATGTTGGAGTCAGGTTTAAAGCTCACCGGACGCCCTCCTCGCGCGATCGCAGGGCAATGATCCCGAAGTCCCTCAACGCGTGATTTTCACGGAGAATAGATGAGGCTGCAGTGCACATGAGCTGTCGAGGGCGGTCAACCGCTGCCGGCGGTGAAGCGATGCGCTGGAAGCGTGTGCGCTGCAACTGCATGGCGCTGATGTGGTTTGCAGGGCTGAAGCTGGGTTTTGGGCACCGGGTTTGCCGAGATCACGTGTCGAAGCCATATGGGGAGATAGCAGTCGTACGATGCTGAACCAGAATTCGATACCGACAGAGGGTTACATCAAGCCTCGCGCGGCTGGGATCGACTTTGGTGTCTTGGGAGATTTGGGGGAGTTGGATCCAGACTGTTTTGGGTCGCGAGTCCGCCAAAAGCATGCTCAATGTCAGGGGTTTGAGACTCGAGATATGGTTTCTTTTTGCTTTGGGATACCATAACTTGTTTCTGTACCCCAAGACTTCTGGATGAGGAGAAAGGCAATAGGTCCATCTTCGATGCTTTTCAGCACCTCACCGCGGAACTATCTACAATTGTTTTGTCTACGAAGTCTATTTAACTCCTTGGCAAGAAAAAGATGCTTTTGGTCTCCATGGGTTGCCGTGTTTTGGCATGGGGTGATGTTTACGATCAATACAAGCCAAGCCTCTCCCCGAATGCGCAAGTAGCTACAAACTGCTACATGAAATGGAAATGCGGTCGTAGGTTGGCTGGTTCTCGATCCAAGACAATATCCGCACCTGAGGGGGTGTTGTTTCCATGGGCGATTTCTGGACAGACAAGCGGACTATAATTAGCTTCGTGAGCATTGTGCAAGTACAGCGATACCAAAACGAGGGAGACAAGAGCAATTGGAGTAACACAGCAAAATATAAGTTTGGATCGACCGAGAGCAAGAAAAATGTTCAAGTGAACTGGTTATCAAAGACTGGCTGTGGATCACCTCCATGTTCCTATTGGCCGTTATCCAATTCTCCAGGGGCATCTCAGGGAAACAAACTCCAATATTCTTCCAAGCAACGAAGCAAAAATATAGCAAAGATAAGTTAGACTTCCCAGCCAGGAATTGAACCTGGGTCTCGCGCGTGACAAGCGCGGATACTGACCACTATACTACTGAGAATGTGGCGTTTTGCTTATAGAAACGGTACATTTTTATGATGATTATATAGGAGACGGTTGATATTGGAATTGCACCAACACCATTCAGATATTAATCGGCGATCGAGGGCAATGGATCAGAATGAAGGAGAATGGAACTCGTAGAGGTGGTGTTGACTAAGGTGCTGGTGATGGGTAAGGCGTATTACTCACCTTGTTCCTTGTCGGGCAGTTCTGGGGAGTCGATCTCGCGGTGTGGAGCCTTTCCAGTTGATGGGGTCGGTGCTTTAAATTGTCTTGCGGAGCATGCAGGTACAAGACTTGATGATACCTCCCATCTTGTGTCCGTGGTGTTTGCTAGTCGGTTGGTGCCTGCTGTGGAGGGCACTATGATGGGGCTTTGGTGTCGGGGGCAGTAGATCACAGGACCCTCATTCACAGAGGAGAGGGTGTTTTCCTACCGGTGTGCACCTCAACACCACTCGTCAACATGCCCATATCTTCCCGAAAATGGGCTGTTGCTCGAACATTTGAATCTCATCGTTTGGCACTTCGGATGTGACTTCGTGCTATTGCAAACATAGCTAGCGCGAGTCGCCAAAATCACGTGCGGTGGCTTGAGCTCCATGATCCCTGTCTCGTTGCATCAACCTGCAACCTCAACTCCGCCGCCTCCACAGCAACAACGAGAGTTCATCCATTTGTTGCTGCCACACACACATCACAATGGAGGGTCTTTTCTACAATGTCAAGTTCGGGTACGCGCGCCTCCCACAAACCCCTTACGACATCGTTACTGACGTAGAGATAGCTACATTGAGGGCATTGTACGCGGTTATCGCAACGCCCTCCTCACAGGCCAGAACTACAACAACTTGACACAGTGCGAGACAATCGACGGTATGCGCAGACATTCGCCTACACATGATTGAAAGCTAACAGTGCATCCTAGATGTTAAGCTTCAGCTCGGTCCCGCCTATGGTGACTTCCTCTCCTCGCTCCCACCCAATCCCTCCACGTCAGCGCTCGCGAACAAAACGACCGAAAAGCTTGTCTCAGAGTTCCGCTACCTACAGGCCAACGCAACCGGGTCTCTCACCAAGTTCATGGAATACCTGACATATGGGTACATGATCGACAACGTAGCGCTGCTCATCACAGGCACCCTCCATGAGCGCGATACCCGCGAGCTCCTCGAGCGCTGCCACCCGCTGGGCTGGTTTGAGACGATGCCCGTTCTCTGCGTAGCCACCAACATTGAAGAACTCTACAACTCCGTCCTCATCGAGACGCCTCTCGCGCCCTACTTCAAAGGCTCCCTCAGCCACCAAGACCTGGACGAGCTCAACATCGAAATCATCCGGAACACCCTGTATAAGAACTACCTCGAGGATTTCTACGAGTGGGTGAACAGCGCAGCCGATATTGCAGGAACGCCGACTGCAACTGTCATGTCCGAGGTCCTGGAGTTCGAGGCAGACAGGAGAAGCATCAACATCACGCTGAACTCGTTCGGCACCGAGCTCTCCAAAGCCGACCGCAAGAAACTATACCCGTCATTCGGGCGCCTGCACCCCGAAGGCACGGCCATGCTCTCGCGCGCCGACGATGTGGAGGGCGTCCGCATCGCCGTAGAATCCGTGTCCGACTACAAGACCTTCTTCGACCAAACGGGCCTCAGCGGTGGCGCCGGCGGCCCTGGAAACATGGCTGGAGGCGTAGGCGGCGACTCGCGCAGTCTCGAAGATCTCTTCTACCAAAAGGAAATGGAGATTTCGAAAATGGCGTTTACGCACCAGTTTACGCATGCAGTGGTGTATGCGTGGGTCAAGCTGCGCGAACAGGAAATCCGGAATATTACTTGGATTGCCGAGTGTATTGCGCAGAACCAGAAGGAGAGGATTGGGAATTACATTAGTGTGTTTTGAGAGATGGTCGGGGTTGTAATGGATAGATACCTGCTAGGAGAGATTGGTGGGGCTGTAGAACTACGTACGCTTGCTTATTTCAGAAAGGCGTGAGGGGTTCTTGGTGTGTACATTTATGAGGGCTGTTTCGAATATATAAGTCATCAACTGTCATAGAGGGGCCTTTGAACTTGTGATTTCCTCCCCGTCTGATTAGAGTGGTGTAGACCATTCTTAAGCTTGCACCATGACGTAAAACATCACTAGCATGCAGTGGAATAATCGTTTGTGGATATTAATGGAGACATGCCATTCCACATAATCTCTCCCAGAGTGTGTCTCCATCTCATACACGCTCTAAAAGTGATAAAAGGGGTATTTTTGCTCGTCAGATTTCGACTTATGCCTTCCAAAACTCCATATCATGAACTTAGAAGCTCTCCATGGACCACCCCTGGTTTCCACCTTTTGACGGTCCTCCATGCACATTCTAGATGCAGACCTCATCCTCACGAAACCCTCGAGCCCATGATGCACCATGGAAATCCTTCTCCCCACAGCCCATATTCCACTCCCGCTCAATCCCCCGTATCCAACTCCAAATCCAGCTGCACACCATTACTAACCCCATAGTCCTCCAGCGTAAGGTTATCCTTGAACGGCCGCTCCCCCTGCCTCTTCAACATGATTTCATGAACCCCCCGCCCAATCTTCGCCGCAACCATGGCCTTGAACACTTTGACCGGATCCGACGCCAGACAGGGAATCTGCGCCTTGGTACCCAGCCGGTCGTTGACTGTGACGATGATCATGGGTTCGCCCGAACCAGCAGCTACCACCGGCTTCGCAGCTGCTGGTCGCTCTCGCGGTTCCCTGTCCTTGGGTGCTCGGTCTTCGCGTCCGCGGTTCCGGTCTGAGGGGTCGCGATCACGATCTGATGGGCCGCGGTTGCGATCTGAATAGCCACGGCCTCGGTCTGAATAGCCACGGCCTCGATCTGAGTAGCCACGGCCGCGATCTGAGTCGTTGCGGTTGCGGTCATTGCGGTCGTCGCGTGCGTTGTAGCGATCACGACCCGAGTCCCTGTCCCTGTCCCTGTCTCTATCCTCGCGCGGCCGCTGGTTGTCTTTCCATTTGAAACCTCCTCGTCTCTCGCGGCGGGGACTGCGGGATCGCCGTCGTGGTGGGGGACTGCGTGAGCGTCTTGGTGAGCGCGATCGCGCGCGGGGTGTCTCTTCGTCTGGCATATTGAATGCACAAGGAAGTGGTGTAGTGGTGGTGTGAGGTTCTCGCGGCTTTTGTTGTGTGGTGTTGTGGTGAGTGTAGAAAGGGCCAGTGTCGGCCAGAAAGTGTGGTGGAGCTTGAGGAAGATGGTGCAGATTTGCCAAGCCTGCACGAAGACCTGAGAGGGGAGCTTGGACCACCTCCGCAACCTCCAACTCACCCACACCCACGATGCATTTCCGTGATTTGTTCGTTTGCTACCCAAACTCTCTCCCTCTAGATCTAGCATGTAGGGTATAGGCCTTTTGTCCCTTTGGTGTCCTTTGGCCTGAAAACCCGAGATCCTGGTCGCACATCCCTTGAGTGAGCATCACGAATTTAGGGTACCCGCCATCCGTACAATTTTGGGATGGGTCTAGAATAACGAATGTATAGATGCTGGCTCTCATCCAAAGCTTCACGTCTCCGCCTTCCCAGAGACTCAGTGTCGTCCAGCCCGCGTCTTCCACCATCTCGTTTGTTGTGTCCACGCGCACAGTGTCAAAGACCGTCCCAGCAGTCGTATCCCACTATATCTCGATACTGGTCCGTATTTTGGTGGGAGCGCTCACACTGGTCGGGCTATGGACGAAATGGTGTGTGAGTTCAGGCAAAGCAACAACACAGCTATCGTGGTCATTGGGCAGGGCAATGGAGCCGTGGGTGGTTAGGGTGGCGGAAGGAGTGCAGTGGAGATACTTGGCTCCTGGTGCGCTTCTCGTATTGTGGCTTGTGGTGAAGAGAAGATATACAGGTATGACTACTACTACATCACATGTCTAATTCGAAGGCTGACGTTCTCACAGAAGAAACGCTGCTCGCGATCCGCGGGCTTGGTTTACAGACCTCCACTTCCTCGCCTACATATTTGACCACTGCGAGCACAAGGTTCATCCCCACCACTAGTATACAAGATATCTTCATCCACGAGGCGTTCAAAGGCTTTGAGGTGCGCTTCTACCTTGCCATCGTGGTGAAAGGGGAACAAGATGTCGTCGTTGTGTTCCCCACGCTACTGCCCAGGCGGGCTATTCTGGAAGATGTATGGAGAGGAGCGAGAGCTTGCCTATATGAGGGTGGGATGGGGAAGGATGTGGAGTATTCAGAGGACACACCACAAGAATGACAGCATGGGCAATTTACCTTGTCCTGTCGCGCACCACAATGTTGAGCACCTGTGTTCGTTGACTGTGAATATTGTTTGAGCATACTGATTTCTTAACGAGTAAGGATAGTCATACCATTCTGAACCCAAAGGCTGCTACCCCGATCCTATCCCTGTGCCTATAGTTGGCCGCTTTAGTCCCTCATTACGCTTACGGTGATTACATTCCTCCGCTTCCCTATCATCAACAGCCTTCCAACATCTTCACCAACACAGCACAACGAATGTAAGACGGCTCGGCGCAACGACGCTCGACGTGGACACTCAGTACCGATACCTCGTGGAGTAATCCTTGGGACTGACGACCAAACCACGACCCTTCTTTGCGCCGCGGTAGATGGTCTCGATAATATCGATAAGCTCCTGCTTGTCTTCGAGAACCCAGTTGAGTTTGTTGTTGTTACCGGTACCTGGTTATTGTCAGCAAGTGACTGGGTCACATGACCGGTGTCTTATATATCGCGAAAAAAGCAGTGGACACTTGGGATGAATAGATTGAATAGAAAGAGCGAATTGACTCACCGAAATCGCACATCATATGCTTGTTCCGGAAGAAGAACATGACGGTGCAAGCATCGTACAGTTCGTACATGGCCTTGAAGTCAGGCACCTCGTCGAGGTCGCAGACGTAAAGTGCCTATTATGTCAAGTCAAGAGATATCCTCCGCGGCTCCCTCACGGGCTGATATATCATGTCCTTATTCGTCGGCATAGGAGAGGAAGACAGCAACCTACAGCAAAGTTCTTGACCCGATCTGCAATCTTGAACAGTACTTCATCCTGCCTCATACAATCTGGATCGGCATCTCTTCCGAATCTGATGACTACGAGTCGGTCCTCCTCGCTGAGAATAGCTTGGTCAACGTGCCAGCCGGTTTTGAGATGGGGGAGGACTACTGAACCCATTTTCGAGTATTACGAGTGTCCACAGACACGGGAGAGGAACGAGTGCGTGAGTAGCGATACGTAGAATCTGAATTTTTGTTTTCCAAAAGCGAGATTAGAGGAGTGTAGTGGTGATGTGGGAGGTGAGATGTGATGTGGAAGCCTCTAGATGTTTGTTCGGTTTGCTCAAAAGTCTTGGAGGGCTGGTACAACCTAGCCTGGTTGGGCAAAGCGCCTCAGGTTTCTAGAGCCAAATGCTGAACCTCCTCACTGGCAGTTGCTTGACAGCCCAACGCACCATTCCGGAAGTGCATGTGATATGTTTACATTCCACATCGCGAATTGATCAACTTTATCGCTTGCGCCAGAATTTGTATGGCCATTCCAACAGTCACACCACTGTAACCCATGTGCCGATTTGAGACCACCCCATGCCTGCAACTGGATCTCTCCTGGGCGAAATCCAACATGTAGAACTAACAATATCAGAGATTCTTTGAAATAGCTCTGATATATGGATACATTTAGTGCCTTTCAATCGTTGTCAAGGTCAAGACCCCCTGAAGCAGCGCCCAGTCTTCAGAGATCGTGACACAAATCAACACAGCCGTGCACTGCACATGATCGAGTGGCACGGCGTTTCATGGACTGGGCCCCATTTATTTTCACGAAGGCATCCTTGAATCAGGCGTCCCACCTGGGCAGCCTTGGGAGTCCACTCACAGGCAACCATGTTGTGCACGCCCCGCATAGCCACATCCTTCTCGGGGCCAAGTCAGACATGACATGACCTAGAAAACCAACGGGCCTGCTCCTCCACCAGTACGCCTTTTCTCAACCTCGCTTTCCAATCTAACTATGTCTCCCAACATGGATCTTTTTGAAAAGATCAAAACCCAAGTGGATTGCAGCTCCGAGTATAACTTCCAAGGCCCCAGCGTATCTACCATCATCTTCAGCATTGCGCTCGTCATCCTCGCCATCCTCATCGAACTCGTCGTCCACTCCAACTTCACATTCAAGTCTTCGAAGCGGAAACCAAAATACAAGCCTGTGGCTGAAGATGAGCCTCCGGAGGACGCTCCCACCCAACAACCCGAAGCCGAAGCGTCGACCACTTCCAGCAGAACCAAAAAAACCGTCTCTGGCTTCTTCAACAATAGCCCTTCCCCCGCCATCCGCAAGACCCGACTCATCACCGCTACGATCCTTTACATCCCAGTCGTAGTCATCTTCTCTCTGCGTCTCGGTTTCGCCCTCCATCCCAACGTGCGCTCTGGATGTGAAGAATTCGTCGAGCTAGGATGGCCCTCGATCATCCTGGTCGGCATATTTCCCTTTGTCATCTCCACTTCCGCATGGCTTCGCGCACTGGTCGACTGGATCCTTATCCGATATAACAGGACGCTGAGTTACACTTGGGGCAAGTGGTTTTGGCCTCCGTGCTTGCCGGTCGCCTGTCTCTTCATACCTCATTTCCTCGTGTTTGGGATACTACTGGTGCTTGCTTTGGGGTTTAAGAAGTGCGCTGTCTCACTCATGGGCATGGTCGGAAAGGTTAGTGGGCTGGAGGAGGAGGAAGAGGAGGTTGAGTTGGTGGGTGAAGAGGAACTCGGGTTGTTGGAGGATGTGGATAGCGATGTTCCACCGGCGTATGAAGAGGCGTGCGAGGCACGGAAAAGGACCGGTGACGATAGGGTTTAAGATTTATGGGAATTATATGCATTTGGCGTAAAGGGTTTGTATAGTTGCATATTCTTCAGGAGTACTTTTTCGTTTTGAAAGGGATAGAATGACATCATGATCACAGCTGTAGAAAAGGAATTTATTCTTTTGAATCCCTAATTACCACTTCGTATATTCGTCTATCTTCTATACACTTGACGTTCTATTTCCGAATTAGGGAAGCAAAAAAAGCAAATGTCTACAAACGATGGCAAAACCACCACAGCCCGCTCTTTCCTTCGCTTCTAACGTTGCTGCATGAAGGACTATACCAAAGCAGTCTAGCGCGGAACATCCTCATCAACTTCAACAACCTTCTTTGGTCTCTCGTCATCCCACCAACACCATAAATTTTGCATGTTTACACAACAGACCCGGAGCAGCCTTAAGGGCTTGCTTGTACTAACCGTTTCGTCGAGTCTTTCGCTGCTGCCATGTTGCATTCATCTGGGATCGAATGTTGGGCTTGGCGTGGTGGTGTGGATGGCTGGCGGGGCTTTGAGATGGTGGTATGGTGACCGAGGAGTTTTGAGAGATTGTGTGATTTTCGGTGTGGTTAATGGGATCGTATTAAGAGAAGGGTTGGGAGAGGTGCTAGGAAGATATTCACAAGAAATGGGATTGATTGGAAGCGGAGTCTGGAGTCCTGTTGTACGGTACTCGATGCTGGGTTTCGTTCTCATCGTGGGGTTTGCGTCATGGCAATTTTACCAGGGACACAGGGCCAATGCCCCACAGAGATATTATATGACGAGGGACTATGTGGCGGATAAAGGGAAAGAGGAGATGCGGTATCCGAAATCGCTGATTATTCCGAGTCGCACGACGCATGCGCGGATGTTTCCTAAACGCCATGCTTTCAATTACTCGTACCTGTTGTATGGCATCCCGATTACTCCTATGGACACCGTCAATGGCGCGGACATTGGCCTCGGACACGATTGCGTCAAAGGTAGTTGGTGGCTTCAAGTTCGCGCTGAAGATTATTTGCAGCGCGGGTATGGCGAATTGGGCTTTTACGCGAAGTTGAAGAGTTGGTTAAGAGAACAGGGGGTTGAGGATAAGGAGTGGTCATATGCTTATTTGGTTACTGCGCCGAGGTTCTGGGGATATTCGTTCAATCCCGTTTCGTTCTGGTATATTTATGATCGGGATCATGAGTTGAAGAGGATGATACTGGAGGTCAACAACACGTTTGGAGAAAGGAGAATTTATCTACTCGATGGATCCAGCCCGCCATCACCTCCGAATACAGAGGCCGGGAAGGAAGGTCAAGATGCTAAAGACATCAAGTTTAGGGATGTTTGGGCAAAAGATTTTCATGTCTCCCCTTTCAACTCGTTAAAGGGTGCCTATGCGTTGAAAGCGGTGAATCCCTTTCCCTCGCCCAGTTTTCCGAACCCGCAAATCGATAATACAATCACACTCAAGTCTTCCAAGGACCACGGCAAGATCGTAGCGCGCGTCTTTTCCACCGGACCACCACTAGATGCCGAGAACCTCACGATCCTAGAAACCATCCAATTCATCAGCAGATGGTGGTGGGTCGGTCTTGTAACTTTTCCCCGCATCATCAAAGAAGCCTGGAAGCTCTTCTTCCTGCGCAAACTGAATGTATTCTTCAGACCCGAGCCCCTCAGCTCTAGCATTGGCCGAGCACCTACCACCTCTGAAACGTATGTTCCTCCAATTCACCATCAAACTACAGTACAAGGATACTAATAACCGACAACAGGGCCATCCAAAAGTACTTCAAAGAGTACCTCGAGCACCTCATCAACCATTCCGCAGAGCAGTGGAATATCACATATCACACTTCCATGCCCTCTCAGCATAAGATGCTTCTGGCTTCATGGTACATTCACGGTCGACCCATCAACCCCAAGATCATAGACTTCCGGATCCTAACACCCGCCTTTTATTCGCGCTTCATTCACTACGCACATACATCTGAAGCCCTCGATCGCGAGTGCTTTTTCGCCGAGGAGAAGAATCGTACAGTCGAGACGTCGCATCCGGAGGCGTTTCCACTCCTTCTGACACCTAAGGAGGACGCGCGAGAGGCCTTGAAGGAGGACCAGAGATGGTGGGATGGTAGGAGAAGTTATTTGGATGAGGTGCGGTGGATGCTGTTGCGGAGGTTGAGGTGTGCGCCGCCGGAGCCTGCGGTTGCTGCCACATCCAAATCCACGGATCCTGATGTTAAAGTTAGGGATATACGGGCGCTGCCGTACTCGGATCTTGATAAGTTGATGAGGGGGCGAGGAGGTTGGTTTGATAGGGGGGAGTATAGGAGACTGGTTACGAAGATGTTTCTGGCTCAGCGGTTTGCGGCGGGGCTTGAGGGGGTTGTTGATGGTGTGGATTTTGGCGTGAGGGTTGGAATGTGCTGGATTGGGTCGAGGGTATTGATAGCTTGGGGAGGAGATATGGAGAGGGGAGGGGAAATTGAGTGGTGGAAGATTCTTGGTGTGGGGTTGGGGGTTTGTGCTTGTCATTTGTATGGGTTGGCGAAGGGATATCGATGAATGACCTGAACATTATTCTCCCCGGACCCCTCAACCATCTTGAATCATATTACATCTGTACCGATGCTTAGAAACATAATACCATCTCATATCCAAAAATGCAACGTTACATTCTTCAAACACACCTCTCACATCACATTCTTCAAACTGGTCAAAGTCTAGACAAAAAGAAATCCCCAATTCCAGATTATTCTACCAACACTACAATTTCATATACACTCCCCCTCTCAACTCCATTATCTACTTAAACTGATCCTCCGTAACCCCCTTCCCCATCGCCGCCGTACTACTCACACCCCCACTAACCATCTTCAACAAACCATCCACATAATTCGCGCCACTCCATTTCTGATGCGTCAACACATCGACCTTGTTCTCCGCCTCCGGTTCCTGGATAATCTCGCCATAGGCACGCATGCCGTGTTTGGAGTAGGCCTTGGAGAAAGTGTCGGCCATGAGGGCATTTTGGTGAAGGCCAGCGAGGGTGATGAATTGCCAGCAGTAGCCGAGGGCGGCGAGGCGCTGGATGTAGGTTTCTTGCTCGGACGAGGACATGGCGGCTTTCCAGTTGAATGAGGGGGAGAGGTTGTAGGAGAGTCTGGGAGGGGGTTAGCTTTGGGTCTAAGATTTGCTGTGGTGGGAGAATGGGAGTATAATGGGGTGGGATGCAGGGAAGAGGAAAAAGGAAAAAGGAAAAAACATACTTCTGCTCCGGCCACACAGCATGCACGCCCTCAGCAAACTCCTTTGCCTGCGCATAATCAGGCAACTTGCTCTCCATCCAAATCATATCTGCATACGGCGCATACGCCACAGCCCTGTTAATCGCACACTGGCACCCTCCCTGGTACCTATAGTACCCCTCTCGCGTCCTCGCTGACTCCCAATCGAAGTGTACGTCGACGCCCGTCAGCCCCTTGGCAATAGCCCTGCACTCGGAATTGCTCTTGCCCTTGCTCTTGGTCAGGAATTGCTGCACGAGTTCGGCCTTGTTGACATGAACGCCGGCGTTGATGGTGTCGGTGACGGCTTCGTGGAAGAGCTTGAGGTGCGCTTCTTTCATCCAGGCATCTTCGATGGCTTGCAGTTCGGGCCCGGACTTGCCGGCTTGCTCGGCGGCGTACATGAGTTCGCCGAGCGGTTGGAGGGCTGGGTTGGTGGAGCCGAGGATGTAGTGGTGGTCGCGCGGGTCGATGGTAGAGGTTATGAGCGTCGCGGCTTCGGAGTCGGTGCGGGCTACGGCTAGGAGGTCGACACCTGGGGATTGATTAGTAGATGTTTCAATGTGCATGGGCGGGATGGTGGAGAGAGGGTTGGAGGAGGGAAAACATACCCATGATATCTGCTTGTGCTCGGATGGCTACCAAGCGGTTGATATGCTCACTGATGGGTACCAGAACCTTTCCGGCCATATGTCCGCATTTCTTGGTTCCCGGTGCTTGATCTTCGATATGGATACCCGCAGCTCCCTTCTCGACGAACAGCTTTGTAAGCTTCATGATGGCGGTCAGGCCTCCATGTCCAGTATCTGCATCAGCGACAATGGGGCGGAGATAATCGGTTTTGGCGAGAGACGAGCGGTTAGCTTTGGGGGTGGAGAGGCGTTCCTCGCGCTGCTTTCGGTCGTGGAAGACTTGTGCCATGAAGAGGTGTTGGACTTTGTTCGGTACAGTGGTCTAAGGAGCATTAGATTACGCAGTGTTAAGGAAAGGATATACAGGTAGCTTACCATAGGGTAATCAGCGAGATCTGGTCCTGGTTCATCCGTAGACGAAGCAGTCGAAGAACATTGCCATCCAGACACATACACTGTATCCAAGTACTTCGCCATCTGAGTCACCATGACCGGGTCCAGACATCCATACGTATAACTCGCATCTCGATTCTAGCAAAAGTTAGCTTCACCCCATCCTCAACAAGCAGTTGTGGTCTTACCTTGAATCTTCCCTCCAAGATATTCCACAGCTTCTTCGCCTGTTCATTGCTCGGGTAGGTAATCTTCAGCGTTCCCCTCTTCTGCACAATCTGCTCTGCCGTAAACGGCCGTCTTGTGTATCGCCATCTAGAATCAGACCACCACTTCTTGACATCTGCGACTTCCTGCTGGTACTGAGCATCTTCCGCGTCGATGTTTGCCATGCTGGGTGAGCTTGAACCAATATGTTCAAGTTTAGGATTGACGAGGAATGTATTCACACCAATTCAATCTGAGCAGTGCAATATCCGTTTCGTATGTAAGTACAAATGTACAAAATGAACAAAGAAGAATCAAAGTCAGAAACAATTTCCGTCCAAAGCCAAATCACCAAAGTCTAAATTTCTCAACCTCGGAACAAAAGACCACAAGCTCCCAAGCCCACGCCCTTATATCCCTTTGCCCCAAGGCGCAACCCCAGGTCGTCGCGCCGCCTGCTGACTCCGCGTTCCCACATTCCACTCGGGCACCCCCGGGTGCAGACACCATTGGCCCGACCGAGGTGGACGGATGGGCCAAGCAAGGGAGCGTTCGCAAGTGCCCCTCGGTCCAAGGGGATCAGACGGTGAGGGTGCGGGTGTAGATCCGTGACTCGAGCATAATAATGTGAGGGGAGGCGCTGGTATGACGTTTGCCAATATTGTCGATGTGCTGAGCGATTGAGGCGAATGATGCTGGAGCTTCATCCTTCAGTCCAGCTCTGCACATACCTCTCTCTCTCTCTGCCCTCGTTCTTCGTTCAAGCTAGATAAACCCCAGTTCTACATCCATCCCTAAATGGTGCTAAACATTGAACTCTGTCACACGACAAATTTACACTTCACATGCCCTTCCATCGCACAAAGACATGTGAAAGAGTTATGCACAGCTCAGAGCCCCATCCCCCGGCACGGGGGCTAAGCCGCTTTGGGCCGGCCATTGATTTACCTCGGGTATATGGATGGGGTTTGGTCTGGAACGTTGTGCCGGGTAAGAATTCTGGAGGGCATGTGTGGCGATCGTGATGCGAGCACGTGGGAGGGAAGGGAGAAGGTAGCGAAAGAATTTGCTTGGGAGGTGGTGTTTGTGGCATGTGATTGGAGTTGAGAGTTTTAACGAACAGCGGAAATGCTTCCTAGGTAACAAAGGTATAGTTATGGCTTCATAATTTCACCTCATTCTCAATTCTTGAACCCACCAGCAATGAAGTAAGACTTAGACATCTATGTCGCTAAATCCTCCCTCCTCCCAATACCTACTTTCTCGCCTATCCAACCCTGCCATCCCCACTCCCCGTACGCAAAAAAATCACAAACAAAACATGATAAAAAGCCAAACAATCAAACCCCCACCCACCCATCCGAACCAAACCCACCAACCCATATCAATCATTCCAAAACGTATCAATCATTCCGACTATAGTAAATCCTTCCCTTTACTCAGCACCTCGCAAACAATGTTGTGTATAGACACATCAGCTGCTAGAACGCTACGATAGTATGGTGTATGTGGTGTAAATGCCGGAAGTTTTTAAACGAGCGCGTGAAAGCAAAGGGAACCAACATGATGTTCTTTTCAACCCGACAGAGATATATATAAGGGTACAAGATGTATACGTGTGTAAAGAGGCAGCCTAATAGGCAAGGGGTCGGAGATGCACGCCTATGCATCATATAGGGTTCCGGGTCGCTCTCTGTAACTTTTAGTTTGGAGAGTCTGTTCGAGTTGCTGAATGTGGACATGAAAGCGGACGCAGAGAGTTGCTTTTGGAGCAGTTCGGAGCGCGATATTACTGTGGCGGTCTCGTTCATGCGAGGGCACGCATGTCCCTGCATCGTGCATCGTTCTTTATTGCTTTTTCTCAATCAACCGTTCACCTCCCCAATCGATTTTTTCAGCGCGCAATTATAGCTGGCTCTCACTCTTCCTCCTCTTGATCTCTTTCTGGCTGTTGGTCTCCCCTTTGGAGTACTTGCCTACAAACCAACCATCTAGTCATCGATCCCCATGGTCGCCTCGTCCGGCATAGCTGCCCATTGCACTTCCAACTCCTCTCTCCCTGTCTTTCCTATCTCCCTTGTAGTCTCTGTCCTTGTTGCCTCGATCAGTGCTCCTGTCCCTTTCCTTCTCTTTGCCTTTCTTCTCGTCTTTATCCTTCTTCTTCGATTTAGAAAAAGGGAGTACATTGCGTAGACCGCGTTCTTTGCGTTCACGGTCTTTCTCCTTATCACGGTCGAATCGCGGTAGTGCAGTTGTATACTCGACCTCGCTCCCTGCTTCACTGCCTTCTAGGCTTCTTCCGCCTGTGCTTGGGGACGTAATGATGCCCGAATTATTATTGCTGGCCAAATGTCCAAGATTGATATGAACATTCGGATTTGCTGTGAAACCGCTGTATGACGTCGGGGATACGTTATGGTGGAGTCGAGACTGAGAATGCGGTGCCATGTGGAGGCCATCACTGCTCCCTGGAGGTGTTTCCTCTGCTGCAGAGGCCGAAGCTGAAGCGCTCGCTGAAGCAGACATGGACTCGTTTAGACTGGGTGCATATCCTGATCTGCTCCCTGCAGGAGCTTTGGTCCGATCTGTGAAGGGGTTGCCATAGGTGTTTGTCGAAGTTGCAGAAGTGACGGAGCTTGTGGAAGCAGAGATCGAAGGATGTTGCTGATGCCTTGTCTTTCCCACTGGCTTCATAGTAATTGGAGTACTCGTTGAGCTCGAACTTGTCAATTCATCCGTACTTGGACTTGTCGGCATTGAAGATGGTACGCTGGGACTCATGCTGGCTTTATTCTTTGTCGCTGCTCCTCGTGTGGGCTCAAAGGATGCAGAGCCCTGTAGCTGCTCCACTAATTCCTCCCACTTGACACTGAGTGTCGAGCTAGGACGTTCAGCGCGCTCAGCACGATTGAGACAGTCATTTGTGCGAGCGTGCAAAGTGACGCAGATGTTGTGGAATTTGAGCAGATCGCCATCTGTGGACTGTATGTTGGGGGCAGAGTTGGTAGTATTCTGAAGCCATAGGTCGACGAGGGCAGCAAAGTTGCGTGCGTGATCAATGAGGTAAGGGAGGGATGGAAAGCCCTCACGGGAGGTTGGAGGCAGGCGTTGAAGGATGGCGAGGGGTGTGCTGTAGGATGGTGGTATGGGAGGTAGGGACGACGTGGTCGATGATATGGAGCATACATTGTCGATGTATGTTTTGAATTCCTGACGATGCGAGTTGAGAAATACATTCATCGGCTCCATCCACTGCTCCTTGGTTCCGAAGCTTGACATATTTGCAAGGCCTTGGAGTGATTTGGCGATCAGTGTAAGTGTTCGTCTCGCGTTAGGCTTTGGATGATCTATGAAGTCGATTAGTGAGCTGGATCATACGGCCGAGTGGGGTAACATACCTTTTAACAACCCGAATAGCTTAGGATTGAGAACTGCTGGAACAAAAAAGCGCAAGAACAGGAATCCTGAAACACTGCTGTACTTGACTGATCGAAGGAAGTCGCCATAACGATCCTCAGCACAAGCCCGGATGTGTCTGAAGATGAGCCTCAACTCCTGCGGGCATCGAATGATCGAGTTGTAGATCGCGCGCCAGATCTCTTCTGTTAAATTGATCAAGCGCCTCCAATTCCGGTCCAGCTCTTGTTGTGAAGTGACTTTGTTGGTATCGACTTCGCAGTCGGGATCTTTATCGTTGATCTCCTTCAGCCTCTCGCCCAGCGTTTCTTCCAGGTACTCCTTTCCTAGCCTCTTCATGTGGAAGTCCAACGACTTGGTTAGCAGCGTATTGCCTCGGAAGAGCAGATTCGCTTCCAGCTTGGCATTGTTCCCCATGTCACGAACAAACAGCTCGCGATCGCTGGAGGACCCAAACTGCGACTCGCTTGAGTCGCTTGAGCCGAGTCTTTTGCTGAATCGTAATCGACTGGCCGGTGTCTCTTTCCATGTCCCATCGATCTCCTCCTCAACAAGAGCCATAATCCACTCCCCAGCCTGACCAGAAACCTGGAAGATATTGAGCAGGTATTCGGACAGCTTCTTCAGCTCATTCGGAATCATTTGAGCGAGCTGTAAGGTCAGCCCATTCGAGAATCTGTGGAGAAGCTCCGACATTGGCTGGTAATCTCTTGCCATGAGAATGACACATTCCTCGGAGCTAACCTTGACGAGAACCTCTCCAACGCCATTACCGTACATGTTCACGAGAGGCCACCATTTCTCGACTTCCTGATTTGGCCCTAGATCGTCAAGATAGATGTCTGTCTTGCCGCACGTCTGATCGAACGTGATGCCAGCGTATCCACCAGCACCTTCGGAGTGGAAAGAATCCGAACTGGGTTGAGAATCGACCATGTGCTTGTCGGAGCGCATATGGTTCGGTGGTCTTTTCTTGAGCAACAACGATGCTGTAGACAGCACCGCGGGAAGATCAAGGAAGTCAAACTCCTCGCGCCAGAATGGAGACGTACTATCAGCCTTGGCCATAGTCCTTGACCTGGCCTCTCCGTCGAGTAAAACCTCAACGTAATAACCCCCGGAATTCGCTCCAGTAGCTGAGGATGAGGGCCTCGTAGGTGTATGGCTGTGGCCCTCAACTTTGGGAGATATGGGTGGGAGTAGCCTCGCTTCGATCACTCGCACGAAGAGCGATCGCTCCATGCGAAACATGTCTTGTGTGCCAAACGAGGGTGACAAAGCGCCCTCTTCGTTCAGCGTCGGCTGCTTTGGGCCGTACAATTGAGGGATAGTGAAGGCGCGGAGGAGGACGATCCAGACCTCGTATAAGACTCGGGATTCCAAGGACAGAAATATTGGTCGCAGCAGTGACAATGATGTCGACGTTGAAGTATACTGTGGGTAAATGGCAATACAGAACTCGTTATCCAAGACGGAGGGGTCCAATCTTTGAATGGCGCAGCGCGAAAGCTGGGAGAGCTGCACCACAGAGACCAATGTAACATCGGTATCAGAGTAGAGTTTGAGCTCTCCATTTTCGCGAAGCGTGCAGGACACTCTTCTCCATCTGCGAGAACCATGGCTCTGGACACGATACGCTTGTGGTCGCGCTGACTTTGGTGTTCCCGTGTTGCTGTATGTCACACTGGTGTCCCAGTATATCATTTTGCCGACTTTGATGATAGGAGCCTCTTTCAGGAGGGACACTTCGGAGTGCCTTCTACTGTCAACCAGTCGCCGTTCTGCTACGAGTGTGGTTTGCGGCTTCGCCATCTTGTTGTGGATCCCCTTGGGGCGGATTGGCTGCCAGCAGAGGAGCGCAGCAAACCACGAGTCGAATTCATCCTGTGTGGGCGGTCGAAGGAAGACCTCCAGCTTGGAGTTGTGGCCCAGCACATGGATGTAGGCCGTGTATGCCTCTGCATCGTATGCGCTCTTCACGCGGCAGCCCCTGAGGTCGGGCACAAGCGTCCTGTGGTAGGAAGTGTCGCTCTTCGGCTCATACACCAAGCTCCCCGCCTCTTCGTTGATGTAGCAGTACGATAGCGACCACGGGTTCGACTCGCCGCGCCGGAAGGCCAGCATGCCCTGCATCTTCCCGCACGTTTGGCGCATCAACTTCAGCACCTTCCGGGCGTCTGAAGCCGGGACGGGCGAGACCCACGAGTCGGGCTGGGCATTGGGAGAGGCCGCGGACTGGGGGATGGGGGACGAGGTGCGGAGGGGCGGCTGCTTGATCAAGCGGCCGCGGTTCGAGCTCGAGGTGCGCGGCGGCGGCTGCGTGGGGGGAGATATGATGGTCGGGTGCCCGATCGAGGTCACGACAGCCTCTTCAAGACCCTGGAAGTTGGCAGCGGCCGCCGAGTGGACGGAGCCAATCCTGTGCCGGCTGGTCACAAAGAGGTTCGGCGGCGACTTGTCCCTGGTGGAGCGCTCTTCTAGCGTGCGCGTGCGGGGGCGTGTCTGCGTCTCTCTGGCATTGCGCAGGGCGTACTCGGTCTCGGTGGAATTGGCTCGCGCTATGAAATTGCGGGGATTGCTGCTCCTGGCGGGCAGAGGGTTGCTGGCGCCCGCGCGGGGGGAGATGGGCGGCGTCTCGCGGGTGTATGTCTGGCTGGCTACGCTGTCTTCAGGGATCGATTCGGGCGTCACGGCCCTGATGGTCGACGAGGAATAGGCACTGCGCGCGTACGAGTCTCCCTCGTCTCGCCGGCGGTCGCGGGGCGTGGAGCCCTCTGGCGCGGCCGCCTCTCGACGGCTCCGCCTGCTCTGTCTCGACGGCTGCTCCATGGCGGCTCAGAGGCCCTCAATCGTGCAAGTTGTGTGCGCCGTGGGACGCGGAGATGGCGCAACGGGGCCGTTCCGACTGGAAGCGTTCCAGCGGGCAGCCAAACTGTGGGTGGATGGGGCGGGCAGCAGTCGCGCGCATGTGCGATCCCGTGGGTGTCCTGGCCGATGGGTGCTGCGTCACGCTGGCATCCAGCAGGTACCCGGCAGCAGCTCACCGGCGCAGAGGGCGGGCAGCAGCAAGATGCAGTGGGCGGATGAGACTGTTGTGGCGCATCATCACAGGAACCGGGCCTGGCGCAACTGGCGGGCTTGGGGGCTCGACGGCGCCGGCAGATCAGCACAAAGCCGCTCAGTTGCACGCAGCGCGCGGCGGAGACTGCGAATGCGGATGGGCGGCGACGGCGGCGGCGACGAGCAGACGATGGCGATATTGTGGGTGCATGGAGGTGGAGTGCAGCGCGACGGTTGACACACAGCTGCCCGCTTGGCAGGCATTGATCAAGCTAGCAATCAATTGGCGGCGTCGCCAGCTGCATCGTATCCAGCAAGCATGCTGTTGGGTGCGGCCCATGTCGCGGGCTGCTGCCAGACGGCCAGCGTCGTTCTAGAATGCCAGAATGCGTTTCACGTCGCTCCATCGCTGTCTGCCGCTGTTCTGCGCATGCCCCTGGCGTGGATGCTTCACTGCACACCCTCCTAGCACAGGCAGCGAATCACAGCCCTGGCTGTCACCCTCCACTACCACCACCAGCTCTGCAAGGGACCGTTTTCTGCAAATCATCATCAAAAAGAAGGCCAAAAAAGTTAACATTCATAAGGTCCCGTCGCCAGATTGCCCCCCGTGCGACCGCTCAGCCAGCCAAATACTCCAGATAGAAAGCCCCCCGCCGTCGCAGCGCACGCAGCCGACGACACAGAACCTAGAAAACTGATAGCTGCATGTCGGATACCTAGGTATCGCCGTCAGGGCCCGCCCACGCCCAATGAACGTGCTCCAATGTGACCCCACCCAGCGCTGGCCTACATTACCCAATGTGTCACCGCCATCGTCTCCCCTAGAAAGGTACGCGTTGATTAAACAACCTGACTATCTGGAATCCACACAAAGTCCGGAAAAGTGCATGTTCCACGCCATATGAAACACAGCCGAATGGGGCTTCGAAGAAACAGAGAAGGAGATTGATCTCGTTGCAGTCTTGATATTGGACTCGCCGAATAGATTGCACGCTCTTGCTCACAACACGGCTGTGCCGCTGGACGCCTACGTGCGCTCATCTGAATGGCGGCTGGTCTGCCATGCTGTCGTCCAGACTGACGGCACTCAAAGGCTGGCTCCTCGCTCCACTGAGGTCGCCACTGCCCGTCTTCCGTAGGGCTTGGCGCATCGTCTCGATCTGCAGGTCCCCGCCCAATGGAGGGCTGTGGGTCCCATGGACGGGTGCGGTAGGGCTGCCCGGAGAACGCAGGCCCATGGACACCAGCTCAGCGCCCTTCTCGGAGGTGGCGCCACTCGTGGGTGGAGACACGCTGAAGCCATGCGACGACGTCGGGGAACGGACCGGGGATGGCGACCGGTTCGCCGTCGATGATAGGCTCATGAACTGGACGGCGTCCCGGTCGTTCTCGACGTGTTCAGCTTGGACGACGTCTGCAAATGAAATAAAGCTCAGGCGCCGCACGTCGGTGTTGTCCAGGGATGCGTAGGTTGAATTGGAGAGGGAGTCGCTCAGGTCAGGGATGCCCGACATTAAGACGTCGTCGTGTGCCAGCGAGGGAGAAGAGTAGACGGAATCGGACATGTTGCCGGCGACGGCGGCCGAGGCTGGCTGATGTGCGGCGTGCATGACGATCTCCACCTCGTCCGGGTTGAGGTGGTCGTCGGTGATGGCCAGCGACGAGGCCTCCAGCACCGGGGGTATGTGGTCTTCGGTCTGGATGTGCGCGGGAATGGCAGGGCTCAGTTCGCTGACGCTCTCCTGCACGTTGCGCTCGAAGATCTGCGACGAGGCCGGCGAGTGGAGGCCCGGCGAGTGCAGGCCGGGCGACGAGGAGCGGTTGAGACGGCGGTTGGGCGAGGCCGGATACATGCGCGGGGAGCTGCGCGGCGTGATCCTGCGCTCCGTGGTGGGAGGCGTCGTGACGGGCGGCGAGGGCGAGAGACTCAATGCAGCCGTCGGAGCGGCCATGGCGTGCGCGTCTGTCTTGTCGGCGTCCTTGTTGTCCGTCTCTTTCTTCTTGGTGAGCCCCAGGAGCTTGCGCTTGCCCTTGGCGAGGAGCGACTGTTCGTCCTCGGTGGGCTTGCTTTCGCTCAGCAGAGGTGCGCCCGACGAGCGCGGACTGGTCGATTGGTGGTCTGCGGCACTCATTTGAGCGCCCGCAGAACAAATAT
Source organism: Amniculicola lignicola CBS 123094 (assembly GCA_010015725.1). Taxonomy (NCBI): domain Eukaryota; kingdom Fungi; phylum Ascomycota; class Dothideomycetes; order Pleosporales; family Amniculicolaceae; genus Amniculicola; species Amniculicola lignicola. The sequence goes on from ML977556.1 coordinate 1,222,737, forward strand.
GTCAGGCGAGTGTGGGTTGGAGGCGGCGACAATGCGTCCGGAGATCCGCCAAATCGGGCAGCAGATGAGAGCGTGTCAGTTTAGTGTTGTGGGCATAGGAGGCCGAGCGGTTGTGTCGAGTTGGGCGTGGAGGATAGAGGGGCAGGTTGGTGGAGCTTGAAAGTGGCCGGCCCGTGGGCAACAAGGGAACAACGGCGCAGCTGGATTGCAGACACACAATGCCGGTGAGAGTGACAGAGTATCCGGGCAGTCGTGATAGAGCACAGAGAAGAGCCAGATTGCGGAGCGCGAGCTAGGAAGCCGGCTCTGTTTTGGCTTCCAAGCACGGTCACGTGCCGGCTTGGGATGACGTTGACGACGCCGATCCCTTTTGGCCCTGCACTGCAACTCCCGGGACGGCCTCGACCTCCTGACCCACAAAAGCACGTTGCCATATGAACATCTTCCCATCCGCCGCTTTCCATAACTACCCAACACCTCTCGCAGGCTGCCACGCGTCGCTAGAAGCTCCCCCAAAGTTGATGGTGAGTTCTCGACTGTCACGAGGTGCTGTGTCGATACATGGATCCGTCCCCGATCGCTGCAGGACTGTACCATGAACATGCGTTTCAGAAAGCTGTGCCTGTCTCAGCGCAATTTCACCCCCCCCCCCCCCCCCCCCCCCCCCCCCCCCCCCCCCCCAATCTGCTTCTCAAAATAACCTTTTCTCATCTTGTCCATGTTCTTGCTACCATGGGCGACAAGTACTGCGACCGCCAGGTGACGTACGTACGCGTGGTCAGGTGTTTAGCGCTGTCGGCGGCTCGAGTGTTGTCAAGAGACGTGCCGGACGCAGCACCACCAACATCGCGATTCATGACCCAAAAGTCGCGACGTGGCCTCACGAGGAACGCGTTGGATTCAGTCCGAGGCAACGAGACTCTGCCGCAGGACGGGGCATGTACTGCCCTCCAGGCTGCAATACTAGGATTCTCCTCTGCAAATATGGATCTATGGCTGCTTCAGGATGCCAAAAAGAAGGTGTTGGTTGAGGATAGGCAATGCAGGAAATTGGCGAGATTGCTTGGAGCTGCTGACTCCTACTTGACTTCGCCGACTTCGCTGCGAAGTCGAGTGCACTGAACCCACGGCGATTCATTGAACCTGCAAGTGTTCGGCCGTCATCCTGCTTTCATACACGATTCCCAGTGCCTTGCATATGGGATTCGCATCGATGGCACTGCGGTCCGATTCCCTATCCACGACCTCTTCACACGCCTACTTACATATGTTCTCAACGCTTACTACAAGCCTCCACCGACCAGGCCCAAGATGCAAGAACCGCATGAGTGGAACTCGCACGCGGGCGGGCTGCTCACAAATGGGTCCCGGCTTTCGTGAAGATGACCAGACGAGACCGTCTGGTGGCCATCCACCAGTAGCGCATAACAACAACACCTATAACGGACTGTGCCTCCAACACCTGCATGTGAGTCGACCTATTGATTCTGCCTATCGTGATTGGAGACTGGTTCTCGCTATGAGTCTTACAATCAGCCCTACTTCTCTTCGCCAGACAACTATATACCTGTTCACACTAATCACCACACTAGAACAGTGCTTCGATACGCACTGAGGATCCTGGAGACCATAGCGATGACCGAGCGTTCATGCAGAGCTGCGCCCCGGAGTTCGATACTTGGCTGCCAGCTGGGGTATATCTGCAGTTGATACGAGATTCACATGCTTGTCCTCGCGTTATCACCAACATTCATTGTGTCAACAGACAGAAAATTTTGATATGCAAACGCCTACTTTGACAAATCGCGATACACGTGGGAGTCCAACTGCAGGCCTGCAGAGCTCGAGGCGATCTTACGCCTAGCCTCTTATACCCTTTTGGAAGTACACCTTATACAACCGGACCACTCTGTGCCCACTTTGGAACGGGTAGGTCTGTGCCCAGTCGCACAGATATCTCGCGGAACAGGGGGATGCGTTCAGCCGGATCCCACAAGCATCAGCTAAGAGTATGACTTCGGCGATCCGACGTATAAACCCTGCGGGACATGTACGGTGAGGGGACGGTCCGTAATTAGGTGCTTCATATTTCCCCACACTTTCGCACGCGAGAATTCTATCTTCGACCTGTTCGTTCATCGTCACTAGCGACGGTAGATCGTGAGCAAGGCAAAACGGTAGAAGGATGTTTGCGCCACAGGACTTAGGTCCTACAGTGGAAGCGACAGCATATTCGTTGACAGCCCTGTCGACAATTGTAGTCGCGGTCCGGTATGTTCGTTACGGAGGTCAACTGCTTGATAACTTAGGTTTCTAACTTAGCCTCAGGTTCTACTGTCGAATTTGGGTCGTTGGGAAACTAAAGCTGTATGACTTTATTATGCTGGCAGCCGTTGTACGTTCTTCTCCCATGTGAACCCTTCAAGATCCACCGTTGCATTGCTGGAGCATTGAACATCACGAGAACTAGAATGCGGCTATGCCTCCTCACTTTCTTTCCTATTATGAAAGGGTCGCCGTGAAGCAGAACGGGCCTAACCTGGTTGAATAGGTGTGCACATGGGGTTTGTGTGTGGTCAACCACTACCAGCTCTATTTTGGTTCCGGAGAACACCCAAGACCGAAAAACGTGCCTCCAGCCTCTCTTGGGTTTATCGAACATAGGCTCTGGGGCTCTGCTCGAAGCTGGTAAGTGAGCGATACGCTACCTCTGTTGGTTCACCTTCATTTCTGTCACTGGTCAAGCCAAAACCAACCTTCGAAACCCAATTTCTTTTTCATCCATGTTAAACCGTTGTCGCGGTCATATTGGCTCCCCTCTTTTAACGAATTACCCGCCACCATGCCTTCATGGTCTACGTTCGAACGATTGCACCGCCAATATACAGCGCACTAACGACTTCGTAGGTATGCTTACCAGATCATGTATCTTGGAGACCTCGGGTTGATCAAGCTCTCCATCTTGGTGTTTTATCTCAGCATTGCAACCACACGAACCTTCCGCGTCATGGTTCATATAACCATTGCGATCGTATCCATATTTACCGTCGTCATGATATTTCTAAACGCGTTCGAATGCCCAAAGGATCCCGGCATGGCCGTCACTCCAGCCATCTTCCGTCAACGGAAACAGGAGTGCTTCGATCTACCAACACTATACTTCAGCCAAGCGGGTTTCAACATAGCATCGGATACAATTATTCTGCTACTTCCTATGCCGATCCTGATCAAATTACGAATGCCAAAAGCCAGGCGATTTGCACTGCTTCTTGTCTTCTCAGCTGGAATTGTGGCTCCAGTTGCTTCAAGTCTCCGTACATGGGGTCTCTATGTCTGGAACCACACCCCCAAAAGTGGACGGTACAATGGTGCATATGTCCTCTTCTGGACGCAAGTCGAACTCAATACTGCAATCATCTGCGCCTCGGTGCCATCTCTTCAACCCCTCTTCAAACGCGTATTTGGGGAGATTTCGCGTTTCCGAAGGAGTACGTATTACTACTATGACAATGGGCCAAGTGCGATGGTAGAAACTATCGGTAGTCCCAGGAGGGGGAACGCCAGCACAGATCCTTTGAGTGTCGTGGATACAATACAGCCTCCAAATGGTCCATCGAAACAAAACTTTGCTGATGAGTCGGAGCACGACTTTGTTATAGTTCAAGACTTAGGAGATGAAGAGGAGATTAGGAGCCGAGTCTTATTTTTCGCATCGGGGAGATCATCAGCACAGTCTTATCCGCCGAAGTCGCCCCAGCGTCCAAGGGAAATGCTGTCCTCTGGATGAAAGACATCCTGACCCGCTTACGAACGACAATCAATACTACGTCCTAGTTGGCTTATATCACAGGTCTCTGGCAAGGCTTGTCGATAAGCTCACATGACAATGTTTGCGCTCAACCCAACACCCATGGTAACGCCACAGTCATTACTGTCGCAGATTCGTGGTGGCTGTTTGATTTGCTCGCCGCATCTCGCTATGAGCTCCAATCCATTCCGGTGTTTCCGTGCCATTCGGCACCCAGCGGCGTCAGAACGAATACGCCAACTGGAACCGCGCCGCATTTCAGCTTACTGGCTTGCCTTACGGGACCTTGTCAGGATGATCTGCGGTGCAACGAATGATGTCTGCCTGTTGCCTTTGGGGCGTAGATTGTCATGTGTCATCTTATTCATCCTATCAAGCTTGGAATAAGATCAACGATGGTGGTCATGAAGACGAAGAGCGGTGGCTGGGTAGATGAAGCTGAAGTGAAGAACCTTACATGCTGTAAGCGAGTGAGGCATGGCGGGCAGGGAGTGGCACACCTACATTCGCAACATCTATAAAGTTTCGCAAGCACCTTGTAGGATATTCTATTCAACAGTAGCCTCTTGTTTAGCACACTTGCTCTGCCGTCGCAATCTGACGTTACTGCACATTGCGCAGCTCTGTCAGTGGCATTTCCTACTTTCATACTAGCTTGGCAGCCTATCACTGATTCGACCCTTCCCTCCAAGATTCTTATCGTACGGCGTTTCTACATATTTCTTCATTCTACTGAGCAAAAGGGACTTCAATCCTATACCTCAACTCAGCGATTGTATATCCGAGCCAAACATGGGGCCCGCTCCTAAATCAACAGATCCCTATCATCCTTCTATCATCGAGAGAGCTTCAATCCCCTTATTCAAAGCGGTCAATCATTTTGTTCCCTGGCATAAACTTCCTTCCTTTCTTGGCGCCCTAAACGTGGGAGCCTACCGTACTGAGTTGCGACAACACAATCTTCACGATGTCTATCCCTCTCCCGACCATCAGGGCAAAACAGGTTGTCCACACTTGGAAAACAATGAGTATCTTCTGACTCGGAATTCTGACGGCCTATTCAATGCGCTTGATCAGCCAAAGATGGGGTGTGCAGGCATGCGGTTCGGACGCAATGTCCCACGTCAGCATACCAAGAAACCCACGGAGAAAGAAATGATGACACCCAATCCACGAATCATTAGCAAAGAGCTATTGGCAAGAGACACTTTCAAACCTGCAACAATCCTGAATTTGTTGGCTGCAGCTTGGATTCAGTTCCAAGTCCATGATTGGTTTCAACACAGTAATGAACCGAAAGCGACATATTCCGTCCCAATGCCAAATGGCGATACATGGCCGAGCGAGACAATGGAGATAGCGGCCACTCAGGCGGATAAGGCTTTGGATAGTACTGATGAAGAAGCACCTGCGTATCCGAATGAGAATACTGCTTGGTGGGACGGATCACAGGTATGTCCCTCAGGCTCCCTGTACATGTCCCGCTTAATCTGACTATTCAACAAGATCTACGGAAACTCGGAAGCTCGCACAAAGGAACTACGCGGCAATGCAAAGAATGGGAAACTCTTGGTTGATGTCCAGAATCTGGAAACCTTCTTGCCAAGAGAAATCAACGGCATCCCCAAGACAGGCTTTCTAACGAACTGGTGGGTGGGTCTGGAGATGATGCATACTCTCTTCGTTCTCGAACACAATTCGATTTGCGACGCACTAGCCAAAGAGTATCCTTCCTGGCCGAGCGAGAAGCTCTTCGACACTGCACGCCTGGTCAACTGTGCCCTCATGGCCAAGATCCACACCGTAGAGTGGACGCCTGCCATCCTTGCCCACCCAACCCTCAAACTATCCATGAACGCCAACTGGTGGGGTATCCTAGGAGAGCGACTTCACAAACTCGTTGGTAGAGTCTCCAGTAGTGAATCCATCTCCGGCATCCCCGGCTCCATCGCCGAACAACAAGGCGCCCCCTTCTCCCTCACCGAAGAATTCGTCAGCGTCTACCGAATGCACACCCTCATCCCCGACTCCATCGCCTTCTTCGACGCCCAATCCGGCACCCACAAAACCACCTACCCCATTGCTTCCGTCGCCTTTGAAAACGCCCTCAAGCCCATCAACGACGCAGGCCTCAAATTCGCAGATTTATTCTATAGCTTCGGAATCAACTACCCGGGTGCCATCACCCTGAACAACACGCCCGATTTTCTGCGCGACCTCCACATGCCCGACGGCCGCCACATCGACCTCGGAACCATCGACATCCTGCGGGACCGCGAACGCGGCGTTCCCCGCTACAACGAGTTCCGCCGCCTGTTCCACATGAAGCCCGTCTCTTCGTTCCTCGAACTTACCGGCAACAATGCCCCGCTCGCCGAAAAGATCTCCACCATCTACGACAACGACATCGAGAAAGTGGACTTGCTCGTAGGGTGCCAGGCTGAGCCGCTGCCCAAGGGCTTTGGATTCAGTGATACGGCGTTTAGGGTGTTTATTCTGATGGCGAGCCGGAGGTTGAAGAGTGATCGGTTTATTGCAACGCAGTGGAATGAGGGGACGTATAGTCGCGTCGGGCTGAAGTGGGTGCAGGATCAGGGCATGGCGGATGTGCTGTTGAGACATTTCCCCGTGTTGGGGGAGGCGCTGAAAGGGGTGGAGAATCCGTTTGCGCCGTGGAAGAAGGTGGGGAAGGCAGGGGAGTATAAGGGGAAGGAGACTAATGCTTAGGGGGGGTGTTGGAGTTGGCACGTAGGTTGGTGGGTGGATTTTGGTTCGCAGTGGGTTGTCGATTTTGAATGGTTTCTTGTACTCCTGGTTTTCTGGGTCATGGGGGCGATAACTGGGTTAGCATCTCACCCTTGCTTGGTCCGGAGTTGCCATTATCTTTAATTATTTATTCGCGGTGTGTGTATCGAAGTTCCTGTGACAGGCATTCCTCCCTGCTTCGCCAAACCTCGATTCGCGTTAATCATTTTGTTTGCAGTTCCTGTTGTTCAGTGTGTGTATATTGTAATCAAGCGAGTGGAACTTGCACCTGTGTAAAGACTGTAATTTGCCTTGACCTGTAAATAAATATTGGATGAGGACCAAACATGGTATTCATATCAGTGGGGTATGTAGTCCAGTGGTAGTGATACTACAGCCTTGATGTCTATTTACGCGGGATGTAGAACCCCAGTGTTTGATTCCTAGCATAAACCACTATCTTTGGAACGTTTTGTTATGAATTAAATGTTTGCTGCCTTGCTTTGATTCCTTGATTATATCCATAAGTCCTAACGTTTCAACTCTCACCAATCATAAAATAAAGAGCTTGCCATAACTCATCAACCAACCATTCTATCAACCCAACCCAAAGCAAACCTACACCCCCTCCTCCTTCTTAGCCGGCCTCTTCAACGGCGCCGGTTTATGCGCCGCCTCAAACGCATACTTCTCCCTCCTCTCATTCTCCCCATCCACAAACTTCCTCACATGTTCCGGAACCTCCTTGACACGATTATACGGCCCCGGCTGAGGTTCCCCCAACTTCTCATACACAGGAATCACGCCCGTCCACACCGAATCCAGCACATCCTCGCGCTTCATATCCTTCCTCTCATCCTCCGGCACCCCTTCGCGCACCTTGCCACTCGCACCTGTAATCTTCATTTTCAGGATCCGCGTGGACTGCATTTCGGCGCCGTCAGGGGGCACCCGCGTGTTAGCATAGCGATCCGGTACCACGGCGTTAGTAATAAGTTCCATGGCCCAGATCTTCTCGGCCGTGTCCTCGACAATGGTAGCGAAGCCCTGCAGGACTGCAGAGCGGTAATTATAGTTGTGGGAGTTGGGGGTTAGGGTGAGGACGAAGCCGTCGACTTTGGTGGCGGCTACGCAGAGGGGGAGACCTTGTTCTCCGCGCTTGACGGCGTCGTCGGCGAGCCGCATGAGGCGCGAGCTGACGTAGCCGTGGAGGTAGCATTTCCAGTCTTCTGAGCCGGCAGCTTGGTCGGTGGGGGAGAGGCCCATTTGGCCGATCATGGGGAGCACGATGGGGGCGGGGATGCTGGGGTCGGGGACGAAGGAGACGTGGAGGACAGGGGTGGTGTTGACGATTGTGTGGATGGTTTCGACATCGTATGTTGCTGGGGGGTTTTAGATGGTGTTATTTGTATTTGTGAGTTCTAGGAGGAAATACCCTGGTGTTTGTAGCGGTTCACAGTGTTGAAGCCTTGGCTAGGATAGGTTGTTTCTGCCATATTCTTGAGAGTGACCCTGAATTGTGGAGGAGTGGTCTTGAAAACGGACATGGGCAGCCCTGAAGCTTTAAAGCATTCACTGCTATCTTCTATCTCCGCATTTCTTCATGATAAGATACCCATATGCTAGAGAATGTGGAGATAGACGAAGCAGTGGGAGTCCCGCTATTTGCTAACCCCAAAGAGGTAAGTCCAACCGGATTTAAAGTGTCATCGTTTTTCAGTGTGATACAACTAGTAGTACTGTGGAAGAACAGTTCTTGAAGATACAAACCAAAAACACCAGATCGAAGTTCGCTTGAAAACCTATGTGGCTATTGGCGTCCCCATAAAAGTGCTGTTGGAGTCAGGACCCTTCCAGCTTATTGTTACACTGGCGGACTGGAAAAATAACTCTAAGAGCGTAACGATTCCATCAGATTGTGCTGGATCTAGAGCCATTGAGTATTTTCAACTTGGGATAGCAAAAAATAACCAAACATCGGACTTGAAGCTCTTGATAATGAATGATATCGAACAAGGTACATGTTTCCCGAGGTCGCTTACTCTTCCTTATTACATCTAGCGCCGACTAGGGTTCCACTTTTGGTCGCTGGTACGTTCCCACGTGTCAACCTTCATTCAACCTCAGGTCAAGGAACCAACGTTGGAAGTATCAGAAAATGTGCCTCTAGGTTCTCAGGCAAAAGTTAGTATCTTGCGGATCAATGCTTGAACACTCAGAATTGTTATCCAGTCAGGCTGTCCATCGATATGAGCAATACACCCCCAAAGTCTGAGTTCGAAGGCTTCACGTTAGAGTTTGGTACTGCCTTCCAGGAAGATGCATTGAATAACCAAGTGGGCACAGTCATGAGCTCTCACTGACTTTGTATTGGGAACCATCTCTTCTATAATAGTATTGCGCTCCCTGTCCGAGAACCCATGACCTTTGAGTTACCGACCCGAACCGCGGAGTTGCAATATCCATCTGTCAGAACAATTCGAACACGAGCATGACGGACTTTCGTTCCTGCGATGGGTTCCGATATTTTCCGATCCCTTCTCGCAATTCATGTATTGGACTCCGTCGTACCCGCTGTCTTCATACGGGTATGGTGAATAATCAATGTCACCTTATGCCAATATCGAACATCCCCAACCCCTGGTCCACGTTTACACCCCTGCCTCCCCGCATATGTACAACTCCACAATAATCCAATCAAGTGCATATTCTCCGAATGAAAGTCTTGAAATTGGCCATTCAGAAGCTCGCGAATTCGGCGCGCAGTGCGACAAGACAGAGTCCATGTCCGCCAACTTCATGCGGTAACTTTTCTGTCAGCCATGAGCATTTCGTCAGCCATATTTCCACCCTGCTGCCCTGCGAATAAGAATGTGGTTGTTAGTCAATTCTCGTGTCATCACTCAAGGTTCACCTGGAGAAATAGTTCTTCCGATGCGTGGTCGTATACCATCTCCGTGGAGAGTAATACAACAGCACGTTTTCGAAAGGTCGGTGACTCGGTCAATGGGCGTCATGTTGACTGAGCTAGAATCGTATGATGATCGCGTTTGATTCCGCGAGAGAGGGATTGTGCCAGCCTGCGGTCCTATTTCTACTCTCCACATGCCTCTTGCCAAGCTATGTAAACAGTGTATATAAGAGCCCACATCTCCACATCTATTACACATCGCCGTCTCTCCTTTCCTCATACCCAGTCCCCAATGTTCACCTCATCCCTCGCCACCAAACTAACCCATAGAACCAAAACCTACACTCCAGACCTGATCAAATACTTCTCAACAACAACAACCATGTCCTCCACAACCACTTACCCCAGCTTCCCCTTCGCCCGCCCCCGAGCGTGGAACCCGCCGGCCGAGTACGCAAAACTGCGTGCCACAGAACCCATATCAAGAGTCGAGCTCTGGGATGGAAGTCACCCCTGGCTCGTCGTAAAGCACAAGGATATCATTAATGTTTTAACTGATGATCGGTTGTCCAAGGTACATAGATACCTACATACACTCTTACCGTCATCTCCTCTCAAACAGGAATAAAAAGCCGTAAGTATAAATAGCAAGACTGACAACCCCCAGCAACGCAACCGTCCCGGCTTCCCCGAAATGTCCGCCGGTGGCAAAGAAGCCGGAAAGGCCAAGCCCACATTCGTAGACATGGATCCGCCAGATCACATGCGTCAACGCAGCATGGTCGAGCCGCTATTCGACTGGCCCGCGACCGAGAAACTCCGTCCCCATATCCAGAAGACGGTTGATGATTTGCTGGATGAAATGATCAAGGGGGGATGTGAGGTGGGCGTGGATCTCATTCCCAAGTTCGCATTACCTGTGCCTTCATATGTGAGTTTAGCGTCTCCGTCTGCCTCTTCATAAATTGGCATATCATATATAGAGGACCTGAAACTGACACGATCGACTTGATTGATAGATCATCTACGGCATCCTCGGCGTCCCATTCGAAGACCTAGCCTTTCTGACCGAACAAGCCGCCATCCGAAGCAACGGCAGCGGCACCGCAACAGAAGCCTCCGAAGCTGCAAAGACACTGCTCGATTATATCGGCAGCCTCGTCGATAAGCGGACTGTGGAGCCCAAGGACGATCTTATCAGCAAGCTGGTTACTGAGCAGGTCATCCCAGGCCATATCAAGCACGAAGATGCAGTACAGATTGCGTTTCTGATGCTGGTGGCTGGAAACGCTACGATGGTTACTATGATCAATCTTGTAAGCTTCCATAAAAAGCCCAATCGCGGTACAGAAACTGACATATTCGCAGGGCATCGTCACGCTTCTTCAACATCCCTCCCAGCTCCTCAAATTCAAAGCGGACCCAGATACGCTCATCAAACCCTTCGTCTCTGAGCTCTGTCGCTATCACGTCGCCTCAGCCATGGCTACCCGTCGTGTAGCCAAAGTAGATATCGAACTCGGAGGCCACAAGATCAAAGCGGGCGAGGGCATCATTGCAGCGACACAATCCGCCAGTCGCGACGAGGACGTATTCTCCGACCCTGAGACCTTCGACATCCTGCGTTTTGTAGAGAAGGAGAAGGGAGGTAGGGGAGAGGACTGGCATGCTGCGATGGGGTATGGGTGGGGACAGCATCGATGTGTTGCTGAGTCGCTTGCGAGAGCCGAGTTGGAGATTGCGCTTGGTCAGTTACTATTCTTTTGCTTGAACCCTGACGGAAGAACTAACATATCCGTCAGCGACCATTTTCAAGCGTCTGCCGGACCTGCAGTTGGCCATACCGTTTGAGGAGATCAAGTGGTCACCGGCAAAGAAAGATGTTGGTATTTTGGAGTTGCCTGTAACGTGGTAAATTGGCGCAGGCTTTTCATGTCTCTCTTGTCCCCTCTCTCTGTATATAGCCCAGTATTAGCGCGCTAGTGTTGAGGTGTTGTGAGTCCAATGGGTAGTTCTTCATCTCCATGCAGTTGGAATAACATCGCTGAATTTTCATCTCATTGTCCTCAGTCGAATCCCTCCAACCCATCTATCATTATAGGTGCCTGTAAGCTCCCAGCACTTTGTATGAGTCGCACTGCCCACTGGTTTGCGCACTTTTTCTTTCACCATCCTGCAGAAATATCGGTCGGTGTTTGTTGAAACCCGTGCAACATGTATGACAAGGAGCTTCTGCCCAAAGGTTGAACTGCCCACGCAGACTTGATTTACATAGACCTGGCAGATCTGCTGACGGTGTTGAGAAATGTTGAATATCATAGTGATATGCTCAAAGACGATTCTACCTGTGTTCGGAATAGTCAGTATAACCAGGAGCAGACCAAAAATGATTAGAGTGGAAGGTACCCGCGTTGGGAGAATCTGGAGCCCTCAGACAGAGATGAGTCCGGAATCATCACCGACCGCTCAATCAATACTCGAATCTCATGGAAATGACTGGGAGCCCTTCCTGGAAAAGAAAGCCTAAGAGGGTTGGACAAGGAAGGATAGAACCTATCAAGGCACAACTTTTCGATCCGATCAAAGGCCATCCAGTCCTCATTCTTTTTGGGATATCACATTCGGGTAATTCTCTTTTTCCAAGAGCAAAATATCCGATTGGATAAGGTGCCTCCTTCTAAGCACAGGAAGCTGAAATCCCTTGACCCTTTCCACTCTGAATCCTCCAAGAGTGGTACAATTGGCCAGTGCTTGCGCAGAACAAGAGACCTTCCGTTCAACCGATATCCATTTGACAATGTCCGCAGTTGACAGCCTCAAACTGTGCTTGAGCTGTGCCACATTACCGTGGTTGGGAGACTGGAGTGTCAGTGATTGACCGGTTCGGGTAAGCCGATATGCGTCCTTCTGCTCCACCAGAGTGTCCTCCATCCGACCTGGGGAATGCATCCTGACACAAGAGACAACACGAATGTGTGAAGAAGGCTCCCATTCGCTGTAATGGTGTGATTTGGCGTACACCGAATGGTGCGCGGTATTTCAGCCTCCGGGGCAACAACGGGCGTAACCGCCCCTTTCTCTTAGTCGACTGACCACATATTTGGGGGTGGCGCTACATCTTGACGTGTGTGATGACCGGTGTAAGATTCAAAGGTAGAAGCAGAAGATCATAAGAGTATGATCTGAGTCAACGACTGTGGACTCTGTCGTGCGAACTTCTTGCGGAAGACCGCTGGTTGGTATGGTAGAGATAAGAACGATGTTGGCCAGTTTAGGAGCCTGTAGCTTGCTCACCGGAACTGAATATTGGCGCGACCTTTGATTGTGGGCCTTACACCTTGAGACTCCGCCGAGCAGGCCACATCTTAGTCTGTGAGAAGCCCACGACATACAGCTCCAATTTCTAAAAGCCTAATTGAAAAGCAATGAAGTCCCACATAGGGTGTTGCTACATGCATGTGCACCATTTGTCTCCAGTGCTTGACAGTCCTTGTTTCACACCCCTATATGAGAGGAGTACCCTCACATCACTTGACCACCACGAGTTGGGGTCTATCACCGCCTACAGGTCCAGGGTTGAATCCTCTGGAGCAGAAACATGCCGAGGGCGCTTGTTGCCTTTAACAATACGTAGGCTTCGATTGCGCGGCCTAGGTTTTATGACGGTAGGTTTTGGTATGAAAAGTATTGCTGGAGGCAACCGGATCATTTGACGCTAAAGCGATATACCCGGCTGTTTCGTGAATTTCCGATGGGTACGTATGGTGGTTCGTGAGTGATCGCCGTCGCCGAGTCCGGTATTCGTCCCCGATGGTGTCGAAGCCGGGGATACCGATCCTCTGGCCTAAGACACAGAAGGAGAGTCCTTCAGAAATAGCTAGGGTGCTAGATTAACTGCATTCCAAGAGAATGTGGGCGTTACCCGGAGAAGCCTTCTCAAGGGCGTTGGGGATGGGTTGTGCATGATGACCACCGGGAGGCTGCACACGTTTCCCGATCCTTCCGTCAGATGGGAGACTTAGCCAAGATATTACAAAGTGCCATAGGTGACTAAAAGGCATCTACCCTGTCTGAAGAATGTGGTGCCTCCGATTCGAAGGGATGCGTAGGCCCCTTTAGAGGGAGGGTATGTGCATAACTGTCTGAGGCAGAAGGGGAATGCAGCACTCCTGCAGGGGACGAGCGAAAATATAGTGAGGGGGTGTATTGTTGTCTCGCCCACTGATTGATCGTTTTGCTTTGGGGCCACCGCAGAGGTTGACGCTGGCGGCTTGAGGTAGTAACGATTGCGCGGAGAAGGAAGACATAGGCACCAAGACATGGGATAAACGAGCCGCTGTCGAGGCTAAGAAGAACTGCCTGGGTAAGAGACAGCTCAATGACGGTTGATCTCTGCGACCAAAGGTTGGTTGGCCCCTTCAGATGAATTAAGCGTGTATCCTGACTGAGAGGTGCACGGGGGATGTTCATTTGGCATCATGTAATCGGACAATGATCACCACTGAAGACACATCAACTGGAGTCTCTCCGGGGCGGCTGTGTGGCTGAAGTGAGGAATATCGCGGAGGTTGCCCGATTAAGCATAGCCTGTAGTGATTCTGGGCATGCAGATGAGCTTGGGATGAGTGTCACGTGCCAGGGACCCTTGGGTGGTGTGATCAGTTGGAGAGTCAGTAGCACACTGCAGTCGCATGTAAAAGATAGAGGTGTTGCTGTTAAATTTGTCTACTCGAGAAGTTCAACCGGGATCTGGAATTCTTTTGTGATTCGAGTCATGTTGTTGACCAAATCGTTGACATCGACTGCGGTAGTGGCGGTGTTTCCGGGCGTATCAAAGCCACCCAGAGATGTCGGATCCTCCATCTTCGGAGGATTTGTATCGATCTGGATTGTGACCTAGGAGACAGAATCAGCCTGTTGATCTGGACAGACCATCGTCTGGCGTGTGGGAGCAGGATGAGGCAGTACCTCCCCGTCTAGACATGTATAGTCTATACCTACCGGCCCATCGTTCACCAGTGCTACGTCCATCATGGCGGCGAAGATGCCATCTTTGACCTTCTCTGGCTGATATAGGCGCTGGACTTGCCGGAAGAAAGCCGTGTACAGTGTCTTGGCCTTCAAACCGCTTGCGGAATTGTGGAAGTCGGGCTTGTTGCCCTTCTTTACCGTGGCGAGCAGGGTGAACTGGGACACTGCAGGTGCGTGGATCAGTGTGCTGCCTCGTCACGTGCCATGCGAGCAATGCATACCACAAAGCACCTCTCCCTCGACGTCGGCCACACCGCGTTTCCACTATGCCGGATCAGCCTTTGTGCGCTCCGAGCGGGGACTGTCGCGCAGACTCACGCGAGCGGGCGGGTCCTTGTCGTCGTCGTCGAACAGCTTGGCCTTGAGGATCTTGTCTGCCATGGACTCGACGTCCTTGTCGGTGTCGTCCTTGGAGATGGCGGCGAACACCAGCAGGCCCTTGCCAATCTGCGAGACCAGCTCGCCATTGACTGTCACAGAGGCGGACTTGACCTTTTGCAGCACAGCTGGACGCGGTCAGGAGAAGCGCTCTCTCTAGAGGGACGAATGGTGGGTGTACCTCTCATAATGGCGTGATGGTGTGCGTGGTGGGGTAGCTTCCTGGTGGGCGGCGCTGGCCGGGTGCGGCTGCCCTGCAGAGCGGCGACGTGGAAGGTGCAACGGGAAGGGCGGGCAGCAGCTTCACCGTTCGTCGGCCTGCACAGATGGTGGCATCGAGGGCGGAGGACAGCAGCGTGGACACCAAAAGCGTGAGAAAATTGCCAGTGGCAGTGAATGTCTGCACAAGCGGGTGTTCCCCAGTGGCGCGGCTGGACGTGTCGCGCACGCGGGGGGATGCAAGTGAGGCCGGCGCCAAGCCCTTGTGATCTGCAGCCCAGAAGCGCGCTAGACCGATACGCATCGCTGCACCTGCAACCTCCGTGTTCGTCCAACAACGACAAACCTGCCCCAACGACGCTGTATCAAGCAAACACGACGCGCGCTCGCCCTCTGCTGAGCCGCTTGCTTCACCCACACATTGACTCGCGCAAACCGCCCGTTCGCCAGCTACTCGCCGAGCACGAGGCTCCGCTGTCCCAATGGCTGCACGAAAGCTCCAGCAGGAAATCGACAAATGCTTCAAAAAGGTGGCCGAGGGCGTGGCTGCCTTCGAGGCCCTACACGACAAGATCCAGCAGACGACAAACCCCTCACAGAAAGAGAAGCTGGAGGATTCGCTGAAAAAGGAGATCAAGAAGCTGCAGCGGTCGCGAGACCAGATCAAGACATGGGCCACCATGGGCGAGATCAAGGACAAGAAGCCGCTGCTAGAACACCGCAAGCTCATTGAGACAGTAGGTGCCGACCTGGACCGTGCTGATGATGCATTACTGACGGGCGCAGCAAATGGAGCGCTTCAAGGCGGTCGAAAAGGAGATGAAGACGAAGGCATATTCGAAAGAGGGCCTCTCGCTGGCGTCGAAGATCGACCCCAAGGACAAGGAGCGCATGGAGATGGTCGACTTCCTGTGCAACATGAATGACGAGCTGGAGCAACAGGTGGAGAGGATCGAAGCTGAGGTGGAGGCCATGCACGTGGGCGTGAAGAAGAACAAGAAGGGGGATGCGGCGCGAGCCGAGCGGATAGCAGAACTCGAGGCGACCGTGGAGCGGCACAAATGGCACCAGGGCAAGCTGGAACTGCTGCAGCGCGCATTAGAGAACAGCAACGTCGAGGTGGAGCAGGTCAAGGAGTCTGAGGACGACATCCGCTACTATGTCGAGCAGAACACCGACCCCGACTTCATGGAGGACGACACGATATACGACGACTTCAACCTGGTCGAGGAGGAGACGCTGTACGGCCTGGGAGGAGAGAATGACCGTGGCTCATCACAGGACACGCAGTCGATACAGGACGACGCAGGCGACGCCGAGGGCCGGTCGAACAGTCTCTCAGCAGCAAAGGGGAAGTCGAACGACGCCACATCGTCGATGGCGCGACGGCCATCAACACAGCTCAAGTCTCCCTTGCCTGCGCTGGCGACACTGCACACATCGATGCCCGGTGTTTCAAGTACGGCTGCGAGCTCTATGAAACCAGCTCCACTACCAACACGAACACCTGGAGAGCCTCTGAAATATGCCTCGGCGGCCGCTGCGGCAGCAGCAAGTGACAAGAACGGGGTCGGCATAGCTCCTCTCCCTCCGCCGCCGGGAGCGATCGCCGCACAGTCTC
Organism: Amniculicola lignicola CBS 123094; assembly: GCA_010015725.1. NCBI lineage: Eukaryota > Fungi > Ascomycota > Dothideomycetes > Pleosporales > Amniculicolaceae > Amniculicola > Amniculicola lignicola. Next base: position 1,239,450 of record ML977556.1, read on the forward strand.
TCGCTCCAGGCGGCGCACGGACAGCAAGCGCAACAACATCGCCTGCGCCATCACATCCTCAGCCGGCGCAAGATCGGCCGTCCGTGTCAAGTACCGGCAACGCTCAAACGGCGCAGGCAAAATCTCCGGCACCCGCGTCAAGCATCCCGGCCACACCGGCGCTCGAGAAGCAGACGCTCTCTCGCGCGCAGTCCTCCGAGAGTGGGAAGCCATTGGCCCCCGAACGCGTGGACGAGGAGGAGTCAACGTCAGCCACACCACCCTTGACGAATGGGGAATCTCACGTGGAAGACGACGACGAGGAGGAATCCGTGTACCATCTGCCATCGAGCTTACAGGACCTGCTAGACTCATTCGAGGCGACCAAGAACGACATCACGGCCTCGTCGACGAAACCCCCAGACCAGCATCTACTCAACGCATCCATGCATGCGGCTCCCGACTCCGCGGACACCGAGTCTCCGCATCACTACCGCCCCCAGAACCCCTTCCCATACACGCCCACACACTATCCCCAGGAACCACTGTCCATATTCGACGACGCGCGGCTGTACTCACGCATCGACACAGACACGCTCTTCTATGCCTTCTACTACCGCCAAGGGACGTATCAGCAGTACCTGGCCGCGAAAGCGCTCAAGTCGCAGAGCTGGAGATTCCACAAGCAATATCAGACTTGGTTCCAACGGCACGAAGAGCCCAAGGCGATCACCGAGGACTATGAGCAAGGCACATACCGGTTCTTTGACTATGAGAGCACGTGGTAAGCACCCTAATTTTCTTCCAGATGTCACCGCCCGCTCTTAAGGGCCCTCCCCTGACCCACTAATTCCTGCCGTCACACCCCTGTCGGTAGCGCCTCACTTTTAGAGCCCGTGCTAAGTACCCTACAGGATGAACCGGCGGAAAGCAGACTTTCGATTTGCCTACAAGTTCCTCGAGGATGAGCTGTGAAGCGGGTCATCGAATACCCCAGTTCTAATATGACCATTGTCCGCTTTGTTTATGGTAGTACGGTTTGTATGAAGTATTAGGTAGTAGTCACTGAAAGCATGCCCATCTAGGCAAGTCTGGTACGTTTCATGCATCTTCAATTCCCATATTACAGTGAAGACCTTTCTCGGTGGTCCTTTCTCCCGATCCTGTGTGGGTGGAGAAGTTTGCGGTGAGGTACAAAACGTCAGCTATTGCCCGATGGTGCTCAGATGGGCTACCAACTGTATAAGATTTATATGGCAGAGGAGAATGCAGCCTTGATAGCACAGCATCCTTCCTTATTGACGAGCCACGTCTGACCTAATATTGACCAGGTGTGGTGTAGAGCTCTGATTGGCTGTGGCACGACTACCGCCCCCAACAACAACAACGCTCCGAGATCTTCAGCCCTGGAGTGCGGACATAATCTGCCAAGGCGAGACAACATCAGGTCACCAGCACCACATGGGACATGACGGGAGCTGTTCAGCGAGGCAAATATGCACTTGTTTCTCGGTTCTATTTCCTAGTATCTGGTTGTCCAAAGTTCGGATAAACTAATTGCTAGAACAGAGAAATTGCTAGACCGCCCCCTAGGCAGACGTGGAGAACCCTACCTTCAGGGCGTTTGATGACAACTAGCAAAGCGGGCTGTTCATCGAAACACTTGCCTCAGCGGCGCTGTAACCAATTCCAGTCCACCTAGCCCTTTCTTAGCAAGCAAGGGAACGCTTGACCGCCAACGCCATTCGACTGCATATCACAAGCCACCGCTTTGTTCTGGCGAGATGCAACTGTCTCCTGTCGATCGGCTGTCCATTTCAAGTATTTTTCTTGTTGCCCCATCAATCCAAAAAATTATGTCACAATCATAGGGCTTCCATAGGCTTAAAGGAAATGAGTAACTGCAAGTTGGAATTGGCTGCAGTATTCCACTGCGTCGCGACGCTCTTCAGGCCTGCCCGGCGGAGAGACAACCGGCGATAACATGCATGCCCTCCGAAATATCGGACCTGTAACTTCCCCACGGAGGACTTCCTGTCACTTGGTTGCTTTTCAATACGTATCGATTACCGGCGTTACAACGCCTTCTTTTCTTCATGCATAAGACGGGATGGGATGGTCGATACGGGAGGGTGCAGCCACCTGCACTAGGAAAGCGATTGTTGGACTCTTCAGCTTGAGCCCCATGCTTCAGATTTCACGCGACATGCACGTTGATTCCCCGCTGGATACGAAGTCTCCCATCGCTCGATTGTGCGGCATTCTTCCGTTGCGCTTGACGGTGGTCATGTTGAGTGTTTCGCCCGAGACGGGCACGCGGGTCAGCCCTATCCCAATTGGATCAGTGGCTACTACACACAACATAGCCACTACACCAAGCACCGATCCTTCCAACGTTCCGCTGTAGCGGCGTAGCAGTCAAGCGTTCATCGTCATCGAGCTTTGTATGCCTTTGCAACTTAAGAACACTCCGCCATTTTAGCGAGCTGAAGCACAATAGCATCCTTCCAAGTCACCCCCGTGCGGCTCACTCGAGACCCCCGGTAACGCCCAGAATAAGAGACATGGCCGTTTTAGAAAGTCTTGTATGTTGCATTGCTTCATCTTCCTACTAAGAGAGGGGCAGTGAATGAGGAAGACACGATGTGCTGATATATAAACGTGGACAGAACTCATCCCGGTATTCAAGACACACCATCACCACCTTGGCTCTCATTCACTGAACGTTGAAACAGCGCTTCATCGGGCACGCCTAGCATAACTGGTCCTCCAAGCCCAACCCAGCTGCATCTCATTGCCTTATCGCCCTTCTACCCGCACTTTTCCCACAGCACACGCACTTCCACACCTTCCTTCCCGCCCAGTTTGCCCGCTTTTAAACTTGCCCATCTCGCCCTTCAAGGACACCCATTCATCATGTCCGGTGGCTACGGTGTAAGAGTGACTTGCCCTGAAAGCTGCTACCTCGCGGCTCGCTAACCAAGACGTGCAGTATCCGAGTCAAAACAACTACACAGGCTACCCAGCCCAAGGCGTACCTTCCTACACACAGTCACAAATCGATAGCTACTATCAGCAATGGCATTGCCTACCCCCGCAACCCTACACCATCATTCCCGACTACTATTCCACTTCCGCCGGCGTGCCAGTATCGACGTATTCCACAGCGCAGACGTTACCCCAGGCAATAGGCGCGTATCCCATGGCACAGGGGAGCTTACTGCCCACGCCCCCGACTACGAGGTTAGCAGTTCCCGGCGAAGACGAACGAAGCATTAGACCACGGTCTGACAGAAGTAGGAGCACCAGCCGTACAAGGTACACATTTCTCCCCAGCTCTAGTCTAACAACTATGAAGTCTACCCCCGCCGGCAGAGGAAGTTAATTAATCGTGCGCGCAGGACCTGGCAATGCGAGATCGCAGGCTGCTCGTCGACGGCAAACTTTACACGGCTGGCAGACTTGCAGCGCCATCAATCTACTGTCCATGGCATCGGCACGCCCGAGTTTCCCTGCACACAACCCAGGTGCTCACGGGTGGGGGATAAGGGCTTCACACGAAAAGACCACTTGGTCGAACACTTGCGAAACTTCCACCATCTGAATATCCCGAAAAGACAGCCCGGGGAGCGAAGCGCTGGTGGCATACCTCAATACCCTTCGTCTTAGCCACCTTACCAATCTGGATACGGAACGGGGATGGTCTCGTGTGGTTGTATCAAGAGCTCGTGATTTGGTGTTGGTGCTTGTGACTGTCGCAATCGATGGGGTCGGCAAACAACGACTTGGCAATGGAGAAGCTGATTTGAACCCTTCAGGCAAGAAACTCGCAGACGGCGGGCCGGCCGCAGTAAGGCAGCATTTGGGTGAGTCGCGTGCCCGTGGGCGGGTGGGGCCGAACGATGGACGTTGTGATCTGGCCAAGCTTGCGAGCTTGAAACGTGATCGACGGGCCAGCACGGTGGTACTGAAGCATGGACCTGTGGCGTTTCTCTTTGGAGTGCAATTGCGATTTCCTACTCTTTCTTTATCTTTATCAAGACGAAGAGCTGGCTCTAATGGGATTTATGGGAAAATATACATTATAGATGGTGGATTATAGACGGTTGGAGGGACTGGACGGGGGGGCTCCAGAGGTGTACGGGCATGTCGCATCGATGCATATACTGCTCTGTGGCTGGGGAGTTTGGCGATGGTTTCTTTTCGCTTGCTTCAATTCTTGTTCCGTTTGGGAAAGTCTACCAACGTCCCGATGGCTCTTGTAGATAGGGTGCAAATACACCGAGTTCAACTCTACCCCAGCCCTCTGTTGGTGCAATAACCTCTGTGTTTCCAGGCAGCACCTGAACAGGGCCTTGCAAGTTGGCACTTGGAATTTGGGCATTGACACTGCGGACTCGAGAGCGACTGGAGAGCAGTCCAACCTCATGCGTCAGTTTGTCTTTCCCGTTCGTACTCGATGCTACCAGACACGTTAAGCCACACCGCATGGAACGTGCTAGCAGTGTTGGAGGATGTATGTACAGCCACAAGCCCGGGTTTGATATACAGTGTGGAGGACTTGGTGACCGCCACAGGCCCGAGCAGGTATAGGCTTGGTCAGCGGAGATCGTATACCTCACCTCGAGCGGAATTCGCAGCCTACTCCGCACAAGAGAATTCGGAGTGCGGTTTCTAGCCGATACAGCTCCAGCTTCAACGCTCAGTCAGCCTTGCATCTCCCACGATGCTCTATTCTCCCGATTGATTGCTCAGCGCTAAGCTGGCTCTCTCAAATGGTGCTTTTGCGCCGAACAAAGTTGGCTTCACTTCCGTGGCAGCCAATAGGGCGGCCAGCCTGTCCGTTTGCCGGTGGAGTCAGCGCGCGCGGGTGAGGCTATCGACAGCCCGGGATTAGAGCTGTTCGATGGAGCATTTTGGTGCGGCGTGGAAGGCTGTTTTGGTGGTCGACCAGAAGGGTGGTCGTGGCCAGGACAGGTTTGATTAGAGTTGGCCGTTGCCGTTTCAACAGGGCTATGGACCAGCTGGTCGGAATTCTGTCGCACGAGACAGCGAATACCGCCCGCCTGTTATGAAAATGGCCGTGGCGTGCGATGCTCGCTGTGGAGGGCGGCGCCTGGCTCTGCGTCATCGCTGTGGCTCTGATCTGGCTGGCCGTGACTGGTCTCGCTAGCGCTCTTGGCCAGCGCACTTTGGCGCACGCTTTGGCGAGATGCTCCCGTTACTTGCCGCTTCACTCCACCAAACCATTCACTCCTCTCACCACCAAACCTGCTGTCCTCCGCGCTCCACTCCCCCGCCAACTCACCCCACCCGCCGCAATTCGAAGCCCGCCGCTGTGACTCATGTCGCTTCAACACCCGCTACAAATATACTCGACTGCCTATCGCGATTCCTTGCCGCTGCAATAACTGCGACGACGCGCCTGCAGCCCCGGTCCCCCGCCCTCCAGCGCATCAGTCGGTGAATAACCGCCAGCGCACACCCACCCATCTGCAGCCCTTCCCGCCGCCTTTTCTCCAGACTTCTGCTCCTGAGCTTGCCTCGGACGACCAACAACTGCCCCCAAAATGCACGACCTCCGCCGCCAGGCTCTCGAGAGCGGCAAGACGGTGTCGCGCAAGGCCCGCTCGCGAGTCGCCTCGGGCGCTTCGTCCAAGGCCAACTCCGCCCGCAACTCGCCGGCCCAGTCGCGTGCGAATTCGCGTGGCCCCGCTGCCCGTCACAGCTCAGATGACGAAGAATACCTCAGCGACGGCACTGCTTGGAGGTGAGTTTTGGCGTTCCTCGCCTCTTCCTGGTGGAGACGCTTGCGGAGCTCGCCTCTGCAGCGGGTGACATCATGGAAACTGTGCCTTCCAGCCGAGCCCATGCGAACGACGCACTGACAGGTGTCTTGCAGCCACAACTCCATCGACGACTTGCTCAACGGCGAGGACGTCGACCTCCCGGCGGATGCGTGGAAGTCGGAGCTGCACACGCGCATCGAGCAGATTGTTGACCGCAAGCGGAGCTGCACCGACGGGCGCGCCGATAGCTTGGCTGCGTTTGCCCATATTCTGATGGCGCGCTTTGCAAAGGATATCATAGAAGGGCAGATGGATGAGTTGCTGCCTTCTATGGTGCGGAGCATAAAAGCGGAGACGAGTGAGCGGGAGACTGTCATGGCTCTCAAGGGTACGGCAGCTTGTATCTCTTTGTGCATATCTGGCTAACAGCTCTAGCACTCACCGTTACTATCGTCACCATGGACTCGGATGATATCTACGACTCGGTTGCGGATGTCCTCAAGCGTTCCATTGCGGACTCGGAGTCAAATCAAGTTAAAATCAGCGGTATCCATGCTCTCGGCATGGCAGCGTTTCTTGGTGGAGCTTCCGAGGAGGAACAAGAAGATATCATGACATTTTTCCTGGAAATCGTTGAATCGGACGGACTCTCGGTCAACGCTCACGACGAGGGCTCTGTTGTTACCGCTGCGCTCGAGGAGTGGGGTCTGCTTGCAACCGATTTCGAAGACCTCGAGGAAGCTACTGAGACAGCCATCGAGGCTTTCGTGGAGCAGCTCGAGAGTGCGGACGCGGGTGTTCAAGTCGCCGCCGGCGAGAACATTGCCTTGTTGTTCGAAAAATCATACACACCCCTAGAGGAAGACGAGGAGGCATCCGGTGACGAGGATGGTTCGGACGATTCGGACGAAGGGTCTTCTGGTCACAAAATGGTGAAGCGCTATAGTGTCTATCGCCGACAGGACCAGCTCATCCATACACTCGACGAGCTCGCCAACGTCTCTACCCGCTCCATCTCCAAAAAGGACCGCAAGACTCTCCATTCCTCATTCGCCGATATTCGAAACTCGGTTGAGAAGCCAACGCGTGGACCAAAGTACTCGACTGCTCTTGACCAGGATACCGGCCGTGCTTATGGGGGCGGCAGAATGAAAGTCAAGATCAATCGCAGTGTCGAGGTCCGCATCGACAAGTGGTGGAAGCTTCACCGTCTCAGTGCTTTGAGGCGAGCGCTTCAAAGCGGCTTCATTCATCAGTATGATGAGAATGAGGCCGTGTCGAGGTGTATTCCTTTCTCAGTTGCGGCCAAGCGCTGAGTATGAGCTCACGATATGCATCCTTGAAGTGTGCTTTGCACTTGAAGCGATATTCTTTCCCCTACAACCCTATTTCGTATACCCCTAGCATTGCATTTGTTTCTTATTCTTGGGTTTGGTGGGTTGGTACATACATTGGGAGGCTAACGGGGATGGCTGCATACATGAGGATATTGCTGGTTCTACGGCGCATTGGAACGGGCGGTTGGTATTGTTATGGATCGGATGTTGGAGACTGGGAGCAGTGCCAGCAGCCTTGGTTTCCCATTGTCTGAGGATATGAAATTGGGGTACTCTTATACGGACGGACATGCACGGTACTGCGTCTCCTGAACTAGATTCTCTAAAGAAATACAATATATTACTCTGCCTGCAAAATCAACATGCACTTCTCCAATACGTCCCTTTGGGGTTAAGGTTGCGAGCCTCGACGCGGATTTCCGTTCGCCGCATGTGCTACCCCTCATTGAAGCCCTCAATACGAGTTTCCTCACTTACATCTCGCAACATGACCTCCAAAGTGCACATCTAGCGAGACCGTCGTTTGTTTCCCCAACCGAGTTGCGCGATCACGGAGAGGGAATCTAGCGGTGTCGTGCAGGCAGCCGCAATGGGATTGGTCGATGGCGGGGTACCTGCGGTGGGACCCTGGGCAGGGCCGTACATTGGTGGGGTGGTGGTGGAAAGTTCTGGTAGCTTGAGCTTCCTTTCTCCTCTACGTGCTTTCTTCAGCCTCGATTGCGACAGCCTTCTTTGTTCTTCCTCTTCACTTATATTTCTTGACGATAGTGCGTGTGTGCTGTAAGGTCAAGGCTAGCTACAGTGAAGCTTGAGACTGCGACGAGACTCGAGAGCATACGGCACAGTGCAAGCTCTACGGCAAAGCGAACAACGAGCAATCATGGCGGAAACTAGTATGGCCTCCTCCCCTCTTACTATTCCTTTGAGAAGAGGGCTTCGAGTTGGAGTGTGAATGATGTGCTGACTTGGGCGCAGAGCGTGCGAGGGTGTTCTTTGACATGACGATCGATGGGCGGAAGGTTGGACGCGTGGCTTTTGAGCTTGTGAGTACTCGACAGCCATGGAATCTTTTGGAGAGCTGAGCTAATTGGGATGTAGTACAATGACAGTACGTGAACGCCGAGTTGAGTCTGGTGTTTGTGGGAAGGCTGGAATCGCATACCGAGGGGAAGAGAGATGGCTAATCCATACTAACAACACACCCAGTCGTCCCCAAAACCGCCGAGAACTTCCGCGCCCTCTGCACCGGCGAGAAAGGCATGGGCGCCGCTGGCAAGCCCCTCCACTACAAAGGCTCAGGCTTCCACCGCGTGATCAAAGGCTTCATGATCCAGGGCGGAGACTTCACGGCCGGCAATGGAACGGGCGGAGAGAGCATCTACGGCGAGAAGTTCGAGGACGAGAATTTCGAGAGGAAGCATAACAAGCCTTTCTTGCTGAGCATGGCGAATGCTGGGCCGGGCACCAACGGCAGCCAGTTCTTCGTCACGACGGTCGAGACGCCGCATCTAGATAACAAGCATGTGGTGTTTGGTGAGGTCATCAATGGAAAGAGCATTGTTCGCCAGGTTGAGAACTTGAAGACGCAGAGTGGGGATAAGCCGTGGCATGATGTTGTCATTGCTGGTAGGTCCTTATAGAACCCGTCAAATAATCGAAACAATATCCTAACCACTCTACCCAGACTGCGGCGAACTCACCGGCGCCGACTACGACAAAGCCGCCGACAAGGCCCCCGACTCCACGGGCGACGCATACGAAGACTTCCCGGAAGACCAGAAGCCCTCTGACAAAGAATGGGAAGGCACTGAGATCCTCACCATCGCAACCGCCATCAAAGACCTCGGAAACGCCGCCTTCAAATCCGGCGACCTCGCTCTCGGCATCACAAAGTACCAAAAGGCCATCCGCTACCTGCAAGAGTATCCCGCGCCTCTCGACACGGACGCTGCGGACCTCGGCCCCAAACTCAACGCGCTCAAAATCTCGCTCTACCTCAATCTCGCCCTGCTGCAGAATAAGACAGGCGCTTTTAGTGAGGCGGGCGAGAATGCGAGCAAGGCGTTGGATATCGAGGGCATTACGGATAAGGACAAGGGGAAGGCGTATTTTAGGCGGGCGCAGGCGAGGATTGGAAGGAAGGGGGATGAGGAGGCGTTGAAGGATTTGGACGAGGCGGAGAAGTATGTTAAGGGGGATGCGGCGATTGCGAAGGAGAAGGAGGCGGCGAGGAAGAGGGTTGCGGCGAGGAAGGAGAAGGAGAAGAAGGTTTATAAGAATGCGTTTAATTTTGATTAGGGTTGGGGGTGGGAATGTGAATGGGTGTAGAGAGGGGGGTGGAGAGAGGGAGGGGGTTGATGGGCATGGTGGTGCCAGTGTGGGGGCTGGTTATGGAGACGAGGGACGGGTTTTCAGGGTTGGACATGGTGAGGAATACCTAAGCTGCTGGGGAAAAAGAATTGAAAATTCGAATGGGGGCTTTGCAGATGGTATCCAGGTATGGAAAATTACAACTATCAAGATAGACATATAGCAATCTGTATGCTCAGCTGGTGCCGGTCCTCGTCTTCATTTTCTTCCCCTGCTGTTCTTTGACGATGTGTTGGCGTGATGAGTTCTCTCGCTTTTGGCATGTCGTTTTCGGGAACTTGTATTCGAACTTATCATGGAAAATGGAATCTTAGTGATGCTTTTGTCACCAGAGGAGGATATAGTGTTATCAGAATCGAAGGTGGAAGTGGCTCTGATGTATCCAGCAGGTTTCCGATTACTTTTCTGTACTTGGATGTCGTTCTTTCCATTCCAAGGTTCTAGCGAAGACGTCTCGGTGCTTAGACGCGCAACATCTTACCTACATCGATGGACCTGGCGACGCGTTCGAAATATCTCGAGTATATAGTTGCACGTGGTCGCCATTGTACCTAATCGACAGCAACCCGGGGTGTCGGTCACTGTTGTATATCGTAGCTGTGGAACAAGCCTTTTGGCAATTCATACAATGATTACAGATATCAGATGGCTTATGGGTATCTCCCTGGGCTGGTATGGCTTGTTCGTTGGCTGTGAGGGGTTTCTTGGACGGTTCTATGCTCGAGGTAGGGATGAAGACATAAAGTTTTGTTTGAGGGAAGTCGTGGTTAATTTCAATGTTTACAAAGAGGTCACTAGATGCTCAGCTAGGACTAAGGAAGTGGTCAAATGGTGGTAATTCTTTCTTTTTGGGGGGTTCCCTTGTCGTGGAAGATCATACGGAGGGGTGGGCGTGAGTTCAAGCGGCGGGGATAGAAGGCAAAAGTATGCCCCCTTGCGAAGATTCAACATTGTAAGCATAATAATATATCATAGTAACGCTACAGCAACGCCCAAACCCGAACCCTCACTAACAACACCACCCAGACTCATCATTCCCCCCACAGCAATCACAACACTCACAATCCCCACAACAATTCTCACAACAATCTCCATCTCCACAGCATCCATCGTCTCCCCCCGCATTCCCATGCCCGGCATCATCCCCACCACCATTCCCATACTCCATCCCACCCTGCCCATATCCACTATCATAACCCGTATCTTCCTGCCCAAAACCCCCTGTATACCCCCCATTATGCCCTCCCTCATTTGTATAATAATACCCCTCCTCCTCCGGCGTCTCATGCGCATCCCCATACTCATTCACCACATACACAGCCGTCGCGCCCGCCGCCGCGCCCGCCGCAACACCAACACCAACCCCCACTGCCGTATTCGAAGTCGACGTACTACTCACATTCGTATTGTGTGTATTGTGCGTGTTGTTGGTATACTGGTTGTTGTTCGCCAGATACGTCGTTTGATGTAATTGATACGTTTCGGTGGTGGAGCCGGCGCCTCGTCCGCCACTGTAGAGGATCCCGCCTTGGTGGCTGCCGCGCCCGCTGCTGGCTTGGTGCGACTGGTAGGCTCCGCGGTAGGCGGGAGAGGGTCGGGTGTTGGGGGTTTGGGCTTGCGGTCGTGGTTGCAGTTGGCCTCGGCCTTGGGGAACTTGTCCACGGCCTTGGGGAGGGGCTTGTCCTCGTCCTGGAGCGGGACGATTTGCTGGAGCGGGGGCAGGGGCAATGCGTCCTCGGGGGGCGTAGGTCATTTGAGGAGCGGCGTAGGGTTGTTGACGGGCGGGAGGGGCCTGGGCGGGACGAGATGTGGCGCCGCGGGCAGCAGGTCGCTGAGCGTATTGTGGCATCGTGACTTTCGTTGAGAATGGAAAGAGAAGAAAGAGACAAAGAAAGAAAGGAACGGTTTTGGAGAGAGTGACTACCCAGTCCAGTCGTGATGCAAGAAGAGATGGAGACCAGGTGAGCACAATGAACTCTGAAGCTAGTTCGATGAACGTATTCCGAAGATGTTTGCGTATGAAAAGAAGAAGACTTGTAGTATGAGAAAAAGAGAAGAACCCAGGAACACAAGGAATGTTTACTTAAGGAAATGATAAACCAGTGACTCCAACTCCCACACCGATGCAACTCCCATCTTATATCGCCCCGAGTTCCCTCCTCTCCACCCCCTCCACCAATCCTCCGTCCTCCCACCAGTCTGGTTCTGCCACCCATCCTCACACCCACCCAGCCCCATCCACAGCCCCAAAGTCCCCGAAAAATAACAACCCACCCGCCAAGTATTGATTCTGTTTCAGCTTTGTGCAGCCTAGAACTTCCCTACGAACGGGAAGGAACCACACCTTCTCCAATAGCTGTCGCGGATACAGAGCCTATGCACGACGGTATGCATGTATGCTTGTGGTGTGTGATAAGCACCAAGCATTTGCCTGATTTCTTGGAGTAGGAGCGGGAGCTATTATTGGGGAGGGCGGCAAGGCTGCAAGGCTAGTTGGCGAGATCTCATCGAACTGGTAAATAAGTTATGTATAGTAAGTAGTGCGGAGTAGCAGGGGAATGAAATAAGCGTATCTTGCAGTCGTCTATAGTGCTAGTAGCTTAGTTGCGGTTTGGTACACTGTAAGCACCATATCTCTATCTTGCTCTGCAGCTCACTCAAGGTATAGGTATACCCAAACATCTACATAAATCCCCATTCCGCAACGACAAAAGCCTCACACCGCACCTCCCCACCTTGACCGATCACCCTTCCGCCACATATTATTCTCGTCCCCATCCCAGCGACGTGCAGACGGCGGCTAATCGCAATCGTGGTCGCTCGTCTTGGTACCCCAAGGCCAAGCCAAATCCTTCCACATCGAGACGATTTAACAATTTCCCGTTTGGGACGGGCTGTCGTACAAGCCCATTTCGTTGCATAGAGAAATAATACCCGAGATCCAACTTTTCAGGAATGGTGAGGGGAGGGTGATTGGTGCGCTTGCCGTGTTTCAGAATGAAGGAGCGCTATGTTTAGAGTTGAGGTGAGGTGTTTGTGCATATCCATTGTGTATGTGATGTGGAATCATGGCGGGGCCTGGGTTGTCGAGGGTTTGGGAGTTGGGTTTAACCTGGCTTGGCTTGGGCTGGGGAAGGCGTTGTTCATATTGGAGACTTGGATTGTGAGGCGAGTGGGAGGGACGAATTTGGAGCTAGCTAAACTTTGAGTTCACGTTTGCTATCAGCTGGTTTACACTGCGGGTTGGATCTCTTATTGCCAGTGCCCCTGGGCATGACTGATTCAAGCTGCAGATGTCCAGGCATTAGACTGGACAACTAGATGTTCAGGTCGGAATACGCCTACTGGTCATCAGTACTGATCGTAGGGAGGCTTATTCAAGCTGTTCATACCCGCTCTTTGACTTGATCCTCACTGTTTGTTAAACAGGAACCCCATGAACGATATTTGAAGTATGGTTTGAATTTCTATACATAAGTCGTTCACAAGTTCAGGGAGCCACTAACGCCATGCTTCATGCCGCAACGCGGACTCAACAATTTTCTATCCCCCCGATTCTCACTCCCCCATCGCCTTAACCATACTATCCCTCCACCTCGCCGAATTCCTGCTCATAGCAACCAACACCAATGCGCCCGTCCCCAAACTCCACAACCCCACAATCGTAAACAACCAGCCATTCCCAATCTTATTGATGGCCGGATCCGCCGCAATCGTGCAGCCAAACACAAACACATTCCGACAAAAGTTGTTGATGGCGATACCCGCTGAACTCTGGCTGGGCATGAATTCCGTCAACATGGTGCTACTCACGGAGAAAATGAGCATAGACCCGACGCCAAAGAAGAAGTTGGCAACCATGGGGACAATCCAGGCTATGCCTTTTTCAACCGACCAGCCGTACCAGATGAGTGCTGCGGGCCAGAGAAAAGCGGCGATCCACGCATTTTCTCGCAGCCTGTCTTCGGGCCGGAAGATGAGTTTTCCTTTGTCATCGTAGCGTCCAGCTTTCCTTGCTTCTCTGTGCATGATGCGGTCGATCCACATGCCACCGAAGACGGATGCGAGCAGGTATCCGACGGAGTTGGGGATGTAGAGCAGACCAACGATGAGGGTGGAGAAGTTGTAGGGAGGGGCGGAGAAGGTCTTCTGGATGGAGATGTTGAGGAAGTAGAGGGCAGCGAAGGTGATGGAGGCGTAGTAGACAGTGCAGAGGACGGGGAGGAATCGGATGTAGAGGAGGATGGAGAAGGGGTCGATGAAAGTGCGGCGAAGATGGGAGAGTATAGATTTGGACTTCTTGGCGACGGATTGCCTGGTTGAGACACGACTGAGGTTCTCAGTTGGCCGTTTCCCGGGGGTGGAAGCGGGTAGGGGAGCAACGGTGGGTGTCTTGGAGCGAAGGGTTTCCGGGAGAACGAAGACAAGGAGGAGGACTGTCACGCCACCATAAATGACGAGAAACCATTGCGTACTTCGCCAGCCGAGCTTTTCTGCCAAGGCTCCTCCGATGATGGGAGCGAACAGTGGGCCACAGAGGGGTCCTAAGTAGAACAGGCCCATAGCTCGACCTCGCTCCTTGACCTCCCATATATCAGCGATCGTTCCTGCTCCGACGGCCTGTACCGACGCTGCAGCTCCTCCTGAGAAGGTCCGAAAGACAATCAACATAGCCATGTTTGTTGAAATTGCAGACAGAACTCCAAAGACAACAAAGAGGGTAAAAGAGATGAGATAGATTGTTCTTCTCCCACTTGTTTCTGAGAAGCTGGACCAGAAAAGTGGGAAGACACCCATAGCGAGCATGTACACTGCTACATTCATGTTTGTAATCGTGTCTGAAGCGTTGAAGGCTTTTGAAATATCCTGCAAGACAGGCACTACGATAGCTGAACCCATCGGGCCTGCCATCCCGCAAAACGCCACAATGATGGTCAAGAGCCATTTGGTTTTGCGGGCGTAATGATACGGATTTTCAACTTCTGGTATCATCGAGAGACTTGCGAAGAGACCTCTTCGCTTTCGCCGTTCAACGACAATTGCTTCAGGATTGACTGATGTTGTTCGCGAGAGTTCCACTGGTCGATGATCTTTCTGAGTATCCTCGTCGTGTTCTGTTGCTGTTGATGCTCTCGAAGGCGCAAGTGTAATTACGTCTTCCTTCCCTTGCCTTATTTCCATCTCTTTTGCATTTCCGGCCGGGTCGGTCGACTCCGGGTTCGATATCGGAGAAGCAGTTCGCGATGCGGAGCTCCTGTCTGGGAGTGCTTTCTCAAGATCCGCCATGGTGAAGGGGTGTGAAGAGACTTGACTGTCTCTTGGAGACACTCGAAGTGCAGCTCAGTTCGAACTGATCGCGTCTCATCCGTTTTTCAAGTCCACTTTTCCGAACCCTCGACTGCGGGAGTATCCGTAACTCTTTTTGGCCAAGATTTACCTCGGTCAAGATCCCAGGCGCGAATCGTCTGGCCACCGAGAACTCAAACTGCTACAAATGCCCTTTGAGGTGTACTTCTTTCTCCTGGAGTCGAACGATCAGGATGGAGGCGCTTTTAAGGCGTCTGGCGGGCCTGGGAAAGCCATGGCTCTCATTCCGGATCAAAGAAACATCGTCGCAGAACCACGTCAAGCCAATGGCGATCCTAGTCGAGGTGCGATAGTGGCACGGTAAGAGAGCTTGTGCCGATTTGCCGAACCCAACCCTCCTAGTAGCATAGAACACGGAATTGTTCCTCGGAGTAGAGTGAAGTCCCAGGGCGGGGTAGCTCTTGTTATTCCCGGACTCATGCATGGTGGATATAATCTGAGTTGTCAAAGCAAACCCTACTGGAGCGAGGGTGTGGTGTTTTCTGTGAGACCGAACAGAAAACAGGATGACGGAGCAAAGAAGAAGATCTACAGGGCTTTCCCGTGGTTGGCATGCGGCTCTGTGCGTGGTGAAACCCTGGGACTGGGACACGATGACGGCAGCCACAACGTCGGGGGCGCGATCGGTGACCTCCAGCGGACAACACTCAGGATGGACACGGAGTCTTCTACATCCCCCTAAAGAAACCCAAAATTTTCCCTGCAACTCAATTTTCCGAGTTGCAGACCCCGAGGAACGCCCTTGGGGAATACTAATCGTGGCGTCCTCTGCGCTCGTTCTACGTGCTGCTTTGGGTTTAGTTTGAATCTCAGAACAACAGCTCTCCGCGTCACATCCACTACTCGCTGGACACCCGCATCTCACACCACATATCAATCGCTCAAATTCTACTTCTAACCCACCTCTAAACCAATTTCCTCTCAACCAAGAAGTACATAACACTACAACTATGGCAGACCCCACAAACACCTCCCCACCCGCCCCAACCCCCGCACAAAACCAAGACCGCCTCAAGACCTTCTTCTCAGGCCATGCAGACTCAACCCACCCAAATCGCTGGGATGACCTCTGGAAAGCCGGCGATTTCCTGCCCTGGGATAGAGGGTATGCCAATCCTGCGCTCATTGACTTGCTCAACACCTCCACGTTCCCTCTCGATGGGCCCCACAGGAAGAGAGCACTAGTACCGGGATGTGGCAAGGGGTATGATGTAGTCTTGTTGGCGGCACAGGGGTACGATGCGTACGGCCTTGAGATTAGCGAGAATGCGACAAAGGCAGCGAGGGAATGGGTCAAGGACCCTGGGGAGGGCAAGGAGGGGGAATACGGGACCAAGAGTGAGGCAGTAGGAAGGGGAGGCGTGAACATTTTGTTTGGGGACTTCTTCAAGGATGAGTGGAGGGCAGAGAGTGACAAAGGGGAGGGTTGGGATTTGATATATGATTGTACTGTAAGTTCTGTGTCAACATATTGCCGGAGACGCTGAGATAGTGCATCTGTGCTGACTGGCTGATGTAGTTCCTCTGCGCGCTACCACCTTCGCTACGCGCCCCATGGGCCCTCCGCATGTCCAAACTCCTCGCTCCCAATGGCAGCCTCATATGCCTTGAGTTCCCAACACATAAGCCTCCCAAATCTGGTGGTCCTCCGTGGGCTCTTCCTTCCACAGTATATGTTGAGCTATTCAAGCGGCCAGGGGAAGAGATCTCGTTCGATGACGACGGTAAGGTGATACCGGAGGAGAAAGAGGAGAGCGACGAAGCTCTGGTTAGGGTCGCACACTTCAAGCCAGAGAGGACCCATGCGGTTGGTGTTGTAAATGGAGAGGTGAAGGATTGGGTCAGTATTTGGAAACACAAGTCGTAGATCAAGAAAGGTATGTCGTCCCGCCATAATGCGCTGAAACCTATACACCCGCTCCTTGTCAAACGTTGCAATGATGTTCCACTTGAACCACTCCTGGCCTCCCCAACTCAAGGTGATTTTCTCAACGAGTTGTAATGCTCCCCCAGCCCGAACCCATGTCGATAGTACCCCAACCAAATCACTTTCTTCTCCTCAATTCCGCTCCCCTCTCCTTCCGACTCGATCTTGTCCACCCGCCCATCCCCATGCAGCACATGGATATCAACGCCATATATTTTTGCCAATGCGAGAAGCTCCACATGTCCGCCCCACTCTCCCGTCTCCCGTATCTTTTGTAGATACTCCGGCAAAGGCTTGTCAATGAAGGGAGCAAAATCTTCCGGATTCTTCTCTATCCATTCCGCAGCCGCATATCTCACTTTTTTATACACCGGTAACCCCTCCTCGACAACAGTAACAGGTATCCTAGGCTTCAGTCCCAGCCCTGAATTCTCCATCTGATCCGCCACAGCTGCATATAGACAATGCCCATCGGCCCTGATTTCTTTCTCGTGGAGTTTATACATTTGGAACTGGGTCTGCATTTGTTCGCGCTCCTGTTCGCGGAGGTTGGGGAGAGATGCTGCTTCCAGCCGTGCTTGTTCGACTAGGGCTTCTTGTTCGGCGGCACGGCGGGCGAGGCGGGCTTTTGCGCGGTTGGGTTTCTTCTTGGCGGCTGCTTGGGAGTCTGGTGCGGGTACAGTGTCTTCGTTGGTGGGAGAGGGGCTTATTGCGAGCGATGCGACGCCGTTCTGGAGGGTGTTGGTTTGCGCCTCGGCGTCGCTCTCAGCCTCCTCTTCCTCTTGTTCCTCCTCTTCGGAATTGGTGCTATCTAGAGCAGCAAGCTCTTCCGCCTGCCGTTCCTTCATCTCTTGCTCTAACCTCTCGCATTCTTCGTTCACGCCTTTGCGCGTCTTTTTGGTGGCTGCCTTCTTCTTCTGCGTGATGCGGGCGACGAGGTCGCGTTGTTCTTTTCGGTGTCGGGCTTGAAGGGTATCTAAGGTTTCGGAGGGTTCCATGGCAGCGGTAGAGACAGTAGGAGTGTTTCGTGGAGTATGAGATGGTGGTTGTGATTGGAAAGCACTTGTTGCCCCCCGGAGCCGGAAAGACGTGGTGCCGACGACAATGTTTCTGGTGGTCTGTGCGGGCAACTTAACTCCTCTGTCATCACTGCCATTTTTCAAAGCCAGGATGGTTGACCTTCATGTTTCAAATTCTTCCATATATTGAGCCGGAATGGGTGAACTCCATCATCGACAAGGCGTTGTATGGTCCAGGTTTGAAAGTTGCAACTTTCCGCCTTGCTCTTGACTGTGCATCATGCTCCTATCAGAACTGGAGTGGAAACTGGGCAAAAGAATTTCACTGTGCATATGCGACTCGAAATAGAACGAGGCCGCCAGGCATGCAATATTGTATAAATGATTATATCAGACCTATGCATACAAGAGCGATCATTAGACTTAGGCGGTGAGAGGTGGGTTTACAACACTGGGCAGTAACTAGCGGGCTATCTGATATATCTATAGTAACATTATTGTTTTGATTGGTATGAGGCAAACCCTTTCATGAGCTATCTACGTGAAAGGTCGAAGACCTGACGGTCCAATAGAACCGCTCTAAACTAACGCAGTGCCCTACAAGCCTCCATCTCGCACTCCCAACCTTACAGCCATTGATCCAGTAGGCCCTCACTCCGTCGTTCTTGCCAACTTCGTCCCTCTCCCCTTCACCAACTTCACCAGCCGCGCCTTCCTCTTTTGCGCGAATAAACACTGCAACCTCATCACGTCATCTTGATGGATTTCTTCCAAGAGAAGAAGGAGCTGGAGATGATCCAGCGAAAATTCGCCACTTTCTCTGCCCTTATCAACGCCATCTACGACGAAGACACATCCGACATGGGCAGCGCCAAATCCACCGTCTCCCAGCAAGCCGCTCTCGCCCATGAGAGTCGCGTCAAAGAAGCTACTTTGATTCCGCAGCAGTGTGTCCTCCCAAATGGGCACTTCTCATATTCCAAGGCTGCGGCTGCCGAAAGGCATCGGCAAGTATCCAACTTTCGGTCTTGATTTCGATGCTGATTTCTATCTAGTACTGCCCCAGAGGCACCCAAAGATTGGTATATTCCCCTTGCCAGAGGTACACTTTGCAAGGACTCTGCTCTCGATCAGTACGGGCGGCCAAAGATACAGCACCCAGCTTCAAACTACGAGATGGCCACGAATTCCTTCCATCCTCTTCCAGCTGGAACATTTGGTGCTGTTGCACTCCTGGGACCCCATCAGACCTTCCGACTTCAACCCTTCTATGGCGTTCCCCCAAGCCACCCCTTCTTCAACAGCGTGAAGGACCCTGATTCAGACTACCTACTCCCCACAACTCATCTCATGAACCTTGCCAAAGCCATGGAGGAGTCCTGGGGCATTAATGTTATGGCAAACATTGAGCCTTCCACACTCCTTTCCTTAGCTAAGCTTGGGACGTTCCAAATCTACCTTGGCAACCACTTCATGCAAGTACCCTGGCTCCCTCACTACGTCAAGCGAAAGCTGCAGCGCTGCGGCTGGTACTGCCAGTCTATTCTACAGGGGCAATTGGAGGACGATACGCAGGAACGCAAACAAGCGTGCTACGTCTTCCTCTGGACCTGCTCGGCTATAATCCACGAAGTCAATAAGCTCATGGCCCTTCGCAGTTACATGCCCAAGCTCTGTGGTGCCCTCGTTATCCGCTCAGCCACTTTGCCGCAATCAAAGGAGCACCAGATGGCCCAGGAGCAAATCGGCAAGGTCATTGGGATGGTCAATATGTACGAACGTCAATACGTCAACACCATGATCCAGGCGATGATGGCTGCGAAGGAGGCTGGTGGGGATCCAATGAAAGCCCTTCTGAATCCAAACCTCATGATGACCATGCAGGCATCTATCCAATTCCAGAGTATGGTCACCATATCCACGGGCGCAGGGTTAGTCTCTCAGCTAGGCGAAAAGGGGCTCGAGCTTTTGATGCAAGGTTAGAAAGGAGGTGTATGTTTTCTTTCTACCTTTCTATTGTACTTAATGTATTGGGATGTGGAGTGGAGGGGGGAGGGGATCTCTCGTGGATGTTACCAATTTGAATCGCTACCGACACATATTCAGACCGAGTGCTGGCCATTTCCTCCACGGCCTTGTCACCTCCATTCAGTTATGGAAATACCGTGACATGTTTTCTCATCGCCCATGTAGTGACTTTGAGTTGTATGATCTTTGAAATCCTCACATGACTTCAGATCGTATTTAGCGCGCAACAGTGCGACGTAGAAGACTTGTAGTTTTAATCAAGCCGCTGACAAGTACATCCAAAAACATGCGTCAATATGCTTTGATGAGCTTGTGCACTTTACTCCCTTCAGTTCAGCACTGTGCAAACGTTCTTATTCAACAAAGAAAGTCTGTAATAGCATAACAGGAGATACACTTGAGGGTATCTATTAGAAGCCTCTTCTAATCTTCTAAATTTTTCACTCTCTTGATTTAGACAGTAACAGGAGGGTTGAAGCAATCTTGTCTAAACGCGTGTCTAGAGTTCGCTCTGCCGCGAGAGGCACATATGGGGATGGGACCTATTCAAGCAGATACGATGATTTCTACTACAACTTCGTACGTCCCTATCGGCTTTCTCATATCTCACTCCCTGTGGTATTCTAACGTATGCGCAGGCTACTAAGATATTCCACGATCCATGTGAATGCCGTCTTATCGAGTTCGAACATCCTGACGATCCTGCCTGCACCTCCATTCAAGACGTCGGGATACGACTGGCATACCTGGTCATTCTGAATACCGCTCTTCATATACCCTGGCTTCGATACTGGAGTCCCTACGCACCTTACACGACCTTCATCAACAATAAGGAACTCACGACTCTCGTCCTAGTCGTCCAGGTCCTCATCTACACCTACGCACGAATGGCATCGCATGTATCATATGTGATTGATGACAGCGTGGAAGGTTGTATTAGCTTGAAGATGGAGGAGAATCATGTGCCAGCTCAGAGACAGAATGCTTTCGAGGGCTTGTGGCGGAGACCGACATCTTCGAGCACTATTTTCATTCTCCATCAGAAGGACAAGGACATAGATTCTATGATAGAGGATCTCCCGGCGTACCATACATTGGAGAAAGCTCAGAGTGTGGGATATTCATGCAGTTTTGGAAGATGTTGACTAGGAGTTGGCGGAATTGTTAGAGTTGGGAGGCATTGATTCACGGAAATTTAGAAACATGCGAAGAAAGAGATTCATTGCGCTCGCAAGAACCGCCGGGTTTGGGTTATCTTGCGAGGTATTAGGGGCTTGAGATGGTTAGCAGTTTGTAGGAACAGCTCCTTTTCACCTCTGGTGGAACATGCGGTAATGAGTCATAGGGAAATGGATACGTAGAAGTACGTCTTTTCACATAGGGTGAGGTGAAAAACAAAGGTCTGACGCTTTGTTCGCATTCTATTGGAGGTCAAATGGTGCTGTACGGTACGCGCTTGAGATCTGCAGACATCCTCCCCGAAACAGTCAATGCAGTATACCTATGTAGTTCCAGTGCACACGCATTGTTCTTCTGATAGTAATCCATCGGATTCCCTCTTCGAGCGTAAATGTTAGTCTCATGCATAGGCTTCTCCCCTCAAGTACTGATATTCTAATGATGAGAATTCCAAAGTCACGTGATGCGTATCCTCATGTTCCTTCTTCCCCAATCTTGCATGTATATCCAGCAACATGAGGGGTTTCACTGGGTAGTTTCGGAGACGTGTTTTATTATGACATCTGCTGTTGTGCAACCTCGGATTGAATATTTGATTTAAAAGCAACCCCTCGGTCTCTCTCCACCTACACTTCCCTCCCTGTAAACCCTTTCCGCTTCTACAGCCTACCCTCGTATCCCATGGAACACTAAACTGTCGCAATCCTAACTCCCGAGCGTTCTCCCATTCACCCGTTACCAATTTACCTCCGATTCAGCAATTTTGCTCTGGCTGAACGTCAGTTCGGTTAGCCAACCATGATTACTATTCACTATGAACCGAGGGTCCGAATGTCCAAGGCTTCTCCAATGCACGCCTTGCATTACAACTTCGCAACTCATACTCGAAGAGATGCATGATGAGTGATCCAGCTCTTATAGTGTCTGGCGAGTTAGAGATTGCGAATCGAGGATTCCGTCATAGGGTTCGGCCGACTTTCCCAGAGAGATGGCAAAGGGAGGGCAAATGGAGAAGAGTATATGATACGGCTTAGCCGCCACATAATGCAATGAGATAGCTCACCCAGGGATATTGCACTTCGACGGAAGCAGTTACTAGCAGATCCTTCGCATCCTCGCCGCTTTTCTTGTTCTCGTTTTCTACTCCGTTCAAGTAACCTGATCAACCATGGCCGACATCAACCCCCGTGAGGCATACGATGGGTCCTCTCTCACGGATATCGAGAAAGGCGATGCGCTGAGGGAAAAAGACGATATTCCATCGAATTCGCCCACGCCCGCCGGATCCATCGCTGATCCGACGTCAAAAGAGATAGGCCTCAATGACAAGAACCAAGAAACAGAATCACAACCACAAGTCAACATATCAGATTGGAATGGCCCCAACGATCCCGATAACCCGCAGAACTGGCCGACTTGGATCAAAGTGTATCATGCTACCGTTCCAGGCTTGTTTGGATTTGCGGTGTAGGATATTAATTCTCATAATCATAAGCCAACGACTGACCATCTTCAGCACATTCGGCTCCTCAGTCTATACCCCAGCCACGGCGGATATCGAGCACCAGTTTGGCGTCTCCCGAACAGCGGCCATTGTGGGCCTCACAGTTTATGTGATGGGCCTGGCCGCCGGCCCGATTTTCTCTGCTCCCCTCAGCGAAGCCTATGGCCGTAAAGTCGTCTACATCACTTCATCTCCAATCTTCATGTTGTTCACTCTTGGTGCTGGATTCTCACAAAGCTTTGCCTCACTGATGGTTTGCCGATTCTTCGCAGGTCTCACTGGCAGTCCTGCACTGGCCGTTGGGGCAGGAACGAGTGCCGATCTGTTTGTACCGAGACAGAGGGCCGTGGTTACAAGTATGTTTCTAGCAGCGCCGTTTGCGGGACCATCTCTAGGGTAAGTCGTTGGTCCTCCCATTGCAAAATCAGTCACTAACGCTTGATAGCCCCGTTGTAGGCGGTTTCGCCGCACAGTACAAAGGCTGGCGCTGGACCCAGTGGTGCATGGAATTTGTCACATTGGCCGTCTTCATCATGTCTCTCTTCACCAAGGAAACCTTCAAGCCCGTCGTTCTCAAACAAAGGGCCAAGAAGCTCGGTCTGAAGCTCCCACCAGGAGAAGCAGCCGTCAGCGCCAAAGCCATGAAATCATCCTTGGTGAAGAACTTCTTCCAGCCATTACACATGCTTTTCATCGAGGTACGTCAATCTATTGTCGTCAATGCCCTTTGGTTGTGATCCTCCAGCGGATATCGGGTAGTGTTCACCACCCTGCAAGCGCCATTCCCTACAAAATATTGGTATATCGCAAGTCTAACATCACCTAGCCAATCGTATTCCTCCTCTCCCTCTACACAGCCTTCGCCTTCGCCGTCCTCTTCGTCTTCTTCGCCGCCTTCCCCTACGTCTTCCAGCGCCCGCCCTACAACTTCACAATCTCCCAATACGGCCTCACATTCCTCGGCATCGGCTTCGGAGTCTTGCTAGGCGCCCTGACAGGTGTGCTCATCGACCGCGTCATCTACCAAAAGCAGCACCAGAAAGCAGTTGCGCGAGGCGAACAGCATGCCGCACCAGAACATCGCTTATACAACATGATGTTTGGTAGTATCGGGATTCCAGTAGGGTTGTTTTGGTTTGCGTGGGCGGCGCAGACGGGGTGTCATTGGATTGTGTTGGTTATTGCTGCGGTGCCTTTTGCGTGGGGAAATATCTGCTTATTCGTAAGTGTGGCCTGCCCCCAAAATTTCTGCCCTATTGGATGCGGCACTATTCATTGCTAACTCTGTTCCACAGACTTCAGCAGCCCTCTACATGGTCGACGTCTATGGCCCAAGAAATGCCGGCTCCGCTATAGCAGCAAACGGAATCTTACGCTACACGCTCGGCGCCACATTCCCCCTTTTCACAGTCCAGATGTACCAGCGTCTTGATACGGGGTGGGCGACTTCGCTTCTTGGATTTTTGGCTTTGTTGATGTTGCCAATTCCGTATGTGTTTTTCAAATGGGGTCCGGCTATCAGGAAGAGGAGTCGGTATCCGGTTGTCATGTGAATGGAAACTGGTATTGTATAGAAGTAGAGTGGAGGTTCGGATTTGTGGGTTTGCATATTTTCGGTATGTCGAGCATTTGATGGCGTTAATGGATGTCAGCTCAGGTTGCTAGGTTATCTTTCTTTATTGGCTTGCAAGCTCTCCCTACGTGGTGAACTCCGAATATGTGTTTAGACTTCATTCACCGGACCCTAATGCTCATGTCCAAATTAATACGTTTGAGCAACATATTGTAGTAGATTGGCAAAACACCTTGTCGTATCTCGTGCGGTATTCACCACCTTGAGAGAAACAAGCGAGCAGCAGTAGAGTGCGCATTTCATATCCAAACTTTGCTTGAATAGCATCGATTGTGCAGATCAGATTATGCTAAGATATGAGGATTGGGCTCCATTCCACCGTTGGTGAGCTGATCAATCTCGTCCTACAGCCACTCTGTCAGTATTCAACTCTACTACTCGTAGTCTGCATACATACCTCAGTCAAACCCCTCGGTGCAACAAATATCCAATTCGAATTTTCCTACATCGCCCAATGTCAGCATCGTTCACATATCACCCATCGTTCGACCATAGACCTACAAGCCTCAACTGAAAGCCACGATGGTAATCTGGGAACAGCTGTTGAAGGAACGCAAGCAGCTTTTCCTTTGTGACATGCCGAGCCGGTATCGAGGAAACGGTTTCAGAACGAATGGCAGGTTTAGACGGTCGCCTAGTAGGGTGATACCGAGGTCTGCTATCAGACTGTGAACTGACCGCGGAAGGGCGACCGTATGATGACGACTCGTTTGCAGAGACTGGATTGATATCTTGGTGAGTTGAGTCGCATTGCATTCAAGTCATTAACTCACATGTAACTGACCGAGGCACTATCTTAGATGAGCTGTCATGCAGATATGCCTCGATGTCGGCTTGGTCGGATACGTATCCGACCGGTGTGCGACCATCTTTGTCAATCGCGGACTGGTCTGCTCCGCTATTGATGAGCAACTTGACAATGGAGATTTGTCTGCACTGAACCGCGTAATGAAGTGGAGTGGTGCCAGACTCATCCTTCCAGTTGACATCTGCACCTCGTTCTATGAGCAGTCGGACCATTTCTTCGTTGCCTCGATGGATCGCATAGTAGAGAGGTGTCCGTTGGGAACTGGACGGGAGATCGACACGGGCGCCTGCGTCGAGAAGAAGTCTCGCGATATCCATCTCCCCAGCCTGAACAGCGTACGCAAGCGCAGGGAGGTGATCAGGATTCTCATCTACAGCGTTCACATCAGCGCCTGTCTCCAACAGATACTCCACGACTTCCATCCGTCCACCCTCAACAGCGTAAGAAAGAACGGTCCGTTGTGAGGTTCCTTGAGGATCGGAGTTCTTCTGAAGAAGGAGGTGTACAACTCCCACGTGTCCATTTCTCGCTGCAATCTGGAGAGGGTTTATTTGAAGTCCGCTGCTTGCACTAGAAGCCGACGATGTCGAAGAGGACATTGTTGCTCCCCGACGTAGAAGGAAGTCTACACCAACAACATTGCCGTTCTCTGCACATTCGAATAATGCTGTTTTTCCTTCATCATTGCGTGCTTCGATCTCTGCACCATATTCTGTTAGAACCTTCAACGTTGGCTCATCACCTCTCTCTGCCGCTAGGAATAGAGCAGTGCGCCCTTCCTCGTTTTTCGCCGTCACATTACTACCGTTTGTAAGGAGGAGTCTGACCATGGACGTTCTGCCATGAGCTGAGGCGTGATGGAGAGCTGTCATAGAATCGGCGTCTTTCGAATTCAAGTCCGCGCCGTGTTCGAGGAGGATCCGCACTATTTCCTCAAAACCGAGCTCAGCAGCCTTTAACAAAGCCTCTACTTCTTGATGTTCGATTCCACACTCCAACAATAGTTCTACAATACTTCCATGACCAGCAGTCGCGGCGGCTAATAGAGAATTTCCCTCACTGAAAATTCCATCGGGACTATTATTAAGTCTGCAAATATTAGTTGAGTTACATTCAGCGATTGGAATACCCACAGCTCGGTGATTAAATTTGGATGATTGTCAGCCGCAGCGTAGTCGAAAGCTGATCTATCGTTATGGTCAGGTCGCGCTGGGTTTGCTTTCTTTTTGAGAAGCTCGAGAACGATAGGGATGTTCCCTGCCTGAGCTGCAAGGTGAATAGCAGCTTTCCCATCGCCATCAATTGCGTCTACTGGTGCACCATGTTCAAGCAGAGCTTTGACGATATTCAGTGACCGGCATTTCTCACACGCGGAGTGTAGTGGGGTTCTTCCCCATGAGTCTGCCGTTTTTGCGAGATCTGATCCGTCCTCAAACCCTAAGAATAATCGCGTTGCCTTGTCAAGACCGAAGTGTGCTGCTAGATGTAGCCCAGTGACACCAGTAGGGAAGTCATGGCAAGATCCATGTCCTTGCGTGTTCGCAGCGTACATGATCTGCACGTAGCTCATCCGTTGTTGCTCGTTCTGAAGAAACAGCATGATCCCCTTTGGCACTCTTCCGAGCCAATAATCACGAACGTGATCACCCCAGTATCGAGAAACATACACAGCTAGAGGATAACGTTTGAGACGTTCTTGGAACTTGGTAGTGGGTTCGATGGGTCCAGACGCGAACTCGGAAAGTTTGAGGTAAACGAGCATGGTATAAGCTGCATCGCGGGGGCCTCGGGGAAAATGGGAGAGCCTCAATCTGGCGAGATATTGGTTCAAGGAGGCGTGAGCGAGTAAAGCGATTTTACGGTCCTTGTCCACGGTCACTAGATCCATGCAGACCTCCTCAAAAAGTCGTACGGGGGGCTTCCTTTCCTCATCTAAGTCTTCGGCGTCCAGCGTGGGATCAATAGCGACCGCATGCTGAAGTTCTTCAATAGTCAAAGAACGCTCACAGTACGAAAGCCACATAAAAATACGCATGGCCAACTTGCTCTTACTCGAAGACTGATTTTTAATCCGCTCCAATATTCCGTTGTAGACTTCGTCCAGGGAACAGGGCATATCTTGCAAAGCAGTTCGAAGCTCGCTGACACATGTCTGCTCAAGAAGGCCTTGCATGCACAAGTAAACAAAAATGAACCTGGCAAAGTCAGTGTAAGCAAATTAACAGGTCAACCGATGAATCTGGATAGGTTGAAGTCTTTCTAGGGATCAAATTGCCAAATCAACTTACAGCCCTCGTGCCTTCTCGCTGAGTGTCTGCGCGATCTGGGTTTTTAGATTATCATCAATCATGTCTCGGAGTTCCTGGCGGTCATTCAAGACTTGGCTAACATATGCCTGAACATCCATCAGCGATGCTGTAACTTTTATCTTCGGCTTTCCATGGAAGAGTTCTCTATATGCTTTGTCATCCCTGCTGGTAACCAAGAGACGGCATCGAGACTTCATTATCCGCTGGATCGCTTCGATTAGAGTTACTTGAAACTCAAGTGCACATTCATCGAGGCCTGTCAATCTGTTATCAATGAAATTTGGCGAGCAGTTGCAGACTCACCATCAATGCAAAATGTTATCTGGCGAAATTCCGAAGCCATGTCAAGCAACGCAGCACCGAACTCTCCGGTTTCGGGGCCTTTCCGATTCTTCAATGTCTCTCGGGATCGGCTGAGGTCCTGGTCACTATATCGGTCGTATAGTTGCTGAACTGGCCGCGGTATTGAGCCTTTTGCCAGGCACAGCTGTTTGATGAAACAGGAGATGACATCTCTGGCAGCCGCTTTCGTTTTGTAGTCAAAGTAGAAGTCTGCATTATCAGTATTCAGAGAAGATAGAACCAGAAGGATAAAATCCTAACGTACATGCAACGCCAAGATCAGGATCTTTCGTGGCTAGGTTGAGAATGTGCTTGACTGCGGTGGCCCTGGAGAGGTAAGAACGAGAAGAGTATGTTTTCGATTGAGACCCTACATCAGAACGGACTTTCCAGACCCCGGAACACCCTGTCATTGATCAGAAATGGCAAAGCACTATGAGATTTGTACTTGCATTACACCATAAAACATTACTTGGCCTGTGTCTAGTCCCCTTCGGAGGCTGGCCTGATAACCAAGCCTTGAATTCGCTCGAGTCGAGGAACCAGTTGCCTGTGTGGGGAGCCCTCACCCGACAAAGCTCACTATGCCGACTTTGATAGTCAAAACTCGTTAGCCAGTCGAGAACGCCTCGGCTGCTAGGCTCGGGAAGACTGAGGATGTTGCTGGGGTGTTCTGTTGGCGATGCTGGCCCTTTTTGTGATAGCTGGGTGTTGAGACGAGAGCTCGCTTGGACGAGTTGTCTGTTACAGTTTAAGCGTGCTATCGAAATTCACAATGCAAATTCTGTACTTACACTGTCAGGAAAAACTGCAATTCCTGTTGATGAGTATGTAAGGAGGCAATAAGTTTTTCGGTATCGCGCTGCCGCGAAGGATTGGCCAAACCCCTAAATCGATTGCTGAATCTGTGGGACTTGGTATCGATACCTTGCCTTTGTTCTAATTCCTGCAAAACCTGTCGACATGCCTCAAGACTTCTTGTAAGAGTCGCACTACTGCTGTCATTCTGAAATGTTCCTCTCCCAATGCCCAAGGTTTGGATTTGGCTGATCACGTGCTGGAGGCCTCGGAGCTCAAAGGATAGTTCCGAAGTTGTTCTGCTGGCATCTTTGAAGTCTAGAATAAAGCGAGAAATGTTCTGCACGAGCTGTATCGTGGGCGTAACGGAAGATGCGATCGTTAGTGGATCCATGCATGCAGGCGGGTCGCGTCCAACGATGACGCGGGGATGCCTATAAAGCACTCAACGATGTATCCAAAGATCCTTGCAAGCCATGAAGGCAGCGGTCATAAGGGACGATGTGAAGGGTTCACTTGAGGTGTGGTGGTGGAGGATAAGACGGTCAGTTTGCCTGATGTTTGGGCTGAATGAGCTAAGCCACAGGGCTTTACCCAATCAGATGACAGCAGGCGGGAGTGGCGCCACGAATGAAGAACCATGTCCATCCACGTAAGACAAACACGTGGGGATGGCAACAGACTTCACTCTCGCCTCTGACGAAGGTAGCAGATGAGACAATGAGATGCACGTCGGGTACCAGTTCATGCTTTTCGGTGATGGATATTCAGGTGGGTGTACGGGGTATGTACCAAAAAGCATGACTCCCATTGACTATTTGATCTTGTCTCGAGCTGCGGGAGAACTGAACCTCCATTTCCACGCTTTCCTATTCATCGGCATGAACGTCGACACCCCAGATAGGCGCGAGATCCTTGCTCAACTCTCGCCCTGAAGCATACTTGCCCAGGTAGTCAATCTCTATGCTGGCGTCGCCGAACAGCGGCTCAGCCTTGGGATCGAAATTAATTGGATCGTCTGGTGCCTTTCCAAACACCTTCTTGAAGCTCTGGCTAGCGTTGTATGTAAAGCCCCCATCGAACTCAAGACGGAAGTTCGCTTTGAACGGGCTTTGGTTGGCACGCTTTACTAGCATAGCGGTGCGAAAGAAGGGGGTAACTCCGCTGCTTTGGCTCTTGTTCTGTGTAAAGCGGAAGAAGATCTCGTCGTGTCGTCTCTCGCGGTCATTGTAGCCTGGCCGAGACTCGACCTTTTCAAAGTATTGCTGCTCGTGTGTCTTCTCCCTCTGGTTCGAGTATTTGGCACCTAGCTCCGCAGGTCCCTGTTTGGCGCCGGTCGTCGCCTCTACGCCCTTGGTGCTGGTTATGTCACCCTTGCTAAAATTGAACTTCCGACGGACAAATGGAGCATATGCTATCACGGACGGCGTGCTCGGACCTGTTGGGGCGAACTTGAAGCTCGTCTGCAGCGATTTGACAACGCTGCTGTCCTCTGTGGAGTGGACCTCATACTCGAATATGAGCAACGAGGCGGCCTCGCTGTCGGCGCCGTTGAGGTGGCCATGTACGCAGGATGCAAGCTTCACATAGACGGAAAACGACGTCTCTTCCCGGTATGTTGCCACCTCTCGCTGGACCTCGTCGCTGGGGACATTGGATGTCTTCAGTTCTCCGTCCTGGCGATCAGCCTCGATGATGGAGTATGCGCGGGGGTTGTGGAGATCGGCTTGGGACGGCATCGTGGACGGGAGGCGCGGGGACGACTGGAGACTGCGCGCGGTTAACAAACTACTCTCATCTCTCCACGACCTCAAACATACAACGCCAACAGGATACAGAAACGGTCGCGGCCTGCATCCTCCCCATCCAGCACCAGGCTGGAGCATGTCTGCCTCCCGGCCCCGCCAGGACCGGCCGCCTGTGGCGCACCGCTGCGGCCGAAACTGGTGATCAGCCGCGGATCTAGCCATTCCCAGCCTCAGGCTTGCAGAGTGATGAAAAGTCGAGAGCGCCGCAGCGGCAGCTTCATGGATCTTCTCACCACCAAGTTCTTCGCCTGAGGCCTGCCAACTCATCGCGTGCCACGGATTTCCCTTGTTCAAGACCCCAAGCCACGGGTTCGTACAGCCTCGGGCTGACTAACGGCAATGCCGATCGTAAAGAAGAAAACACTATTCGCCCTCATCAAGGCTGCCATTCAAGACAAGGACAAAACCGCCTTCCAGGAAGCCATTCAGGATGTCAAGCCCGGAAGATTTGTTGTTGAGAGTTGGCACGAATGTTTGCGCATGGTTCTTGAACCTGACTTTGAGGACGACGACGTCCCCTTTTATGTGAAGGGGTTGCTTCGTCTCGGGGGCGATGAGAACGATGCACAACGGCTGCTGTTACTCAACGATGAGATCGATAGACTAGGCAAGTTCGAAGGCTACCCGGAAGATTATCGTGACGAGGAAATCGGGGACCTTCCAAAAAGAATTATTGCAGAAACGTTAGCCCTGTATCCGGCATTGGCTTGGACTGGTGCTGCGGACACGGGAAGGACTCTGTTCCACCGAGCTGCAGAGTCAGGAACAAGTATAGCTATTGAAGTTATTGGCGAGTTCATCCGGAACCATCGTGAACCAGCTGCGATCCGCGACACTGTTCGCATCCGAGACACGGCCAACAACCAAACCGCACTGGTCATCGCCGTGAGAGGCAATCATCTCAATGCAGTCGAGGCACTGATGAGGCTTGACCCAGATCAGCTTGATGAAAGCAATCCTGGATCCCAGATCGACATTGAAAATGCGGTCGAGGAGGGCCGGCTCGGTATCCTTCGAATACTCTTGAATAATCGACCACGTCTTGTGACTTCAGGCTTTTTCGAGCGGGCTCTTGACGACAAGAAGCTGGATATTCTCCAGTATCTTATAGACCTCGCCCCGGGTTTTCTAACCAACCCAAGGGCAAACTTTTTGATCACGGCGGTTAAGAAGGGACAAGTGCTTGTCGTCAAACTATTGATTGAGAAGTTCCCGTCCTTGACATCGGTTTACGAAAAAGAGGAGCAGTCTGGGTCTACTTCAAGAACCCACTACATCCTCGCCTTTAATTCGGACAAATGGTTAGTACAGCCCCTATACAAGCAGCAGAGACTGTGTTGCTATAGATGCATTTGTTTAAAAATATGCCTGCGTCTGGTGGACTTTGGACCCCTTTCCGAGTGGCTGTTCGTTACTCGCAGGGGTAGAGATCTGAAGTCTGTCAACAACAGCTTGTCTTGAAGCATCTAAGCTTTTTCAAACTGCCTTTGCAATCTGAGCTCCCGTTTTACAAACAAAACGACTAATTACACATCAACCTTTTAGGTTCAAATCGGACAAGGCAGCAAGAGCAAGCATCCGCGATCTACTCCTACCAGTCATCATTGAACGAAACAAGATATCCATGATCAGGAAATTTCTGTCTGACTCTGTTGACTTGAGTAAGTTGCTTTGGCGTTTTTTAAGCGTAAAAGTGTCCAGCATAAAGGCACATTTCTCGTCGCCACTTACGCTAACATGTGACGTTCCCCAGGCAAAGAAATATGTCTCGATCTCTCTGCATACACCTGCGACAGTGTCGGGCTAAACAGATTTTTGAGAATGGTCAAAGCTGACCTTTCAGCCAAACGTGTGAAAGAATTGCCGCCTGAGAATATCATGTCTGCCATCACAGGTCGATTACTGGAAAGAGATGCCGAGAGTGCTCCCCAAATGGAAACTTTCTTGTCTCAGCTCTATACTCTTGCCTCCGCCTTGGGACAAGAACAGGAACCCGCTGTGAACGGGCACATTATCCCCCCAGGAGCTGTGGGGAACTCTACTCCTAACGGCTCTGGATATGGACAAGCTCTTGGTGCATTGTCCAACCTTTTTGAGCGTGCCAAAAATGGATCAAATGGCGCTGCGAATCCGCCCCCTTCCTTCCATGTGGAGTTTGAGCCGACATTGAAGTACGTTGAACTGCCTTCCTTCGACGAAGTCACTGCGCCTCGACGCGAAGAAGGCAAGACTATCTTAGATTGGCTACGGCACTGTAAAGGTGTCACACGGTACGTGCATCTTTGGACTGTTCGGGACATTTCAGTAACAATGATGCGTGGCAGAATTTTCGAGTTGCGAGCGAGGGATTCTTTACATACACCACACCACGACGAAGAAACCATCGAAGAATCACTCAAAGGGTTTAACATTCAGGTTCTCGACTGGCAGAGACCCGACCTCTCCATTGATACCATCCGTGTTGCTGCCCCTGATGTTCGCGCTCTGCATCTATATTCCAGTGGCAACTGGGCCGCAATCGACCACTGGCTTGGAAGTACGGGCGTATGTACGCTTGCAAAGCTTGAAGAATTGCATGTTACCATCATATCGGACAATATATCTACTTCCCGAGCCAACCAATACAAGGATAGGGTCATTAATCGCCTGAAAGATTATTTTCCGGGTCCCCGGGGAAACTGGAAGAACTCCACCGTAAAAATCGGGCCATGGAACACTTCGAGAACCAGCCAAGGAGACAGCACAGCCCAAGAAGACCTATTGACCCCCATAAAAACCACAAAACTCGGATATTTCCTCCGAACGTACAAAGAGCTCTTCAGAGATTCCGACTATTCTGAGGAATGGGATCATTGTCGCATGAAAGTTGCGGTTATCGATAGTGGAGTTGATAGAGTAAGAGTTGTCCAGCACCGTGTATGGGTTCTCATTAACAATTCAAACAGTGCATTTTCACTGGCGACCAGCGTGATGTTGTCGGAGCTAGTTTCGTCCACAACCACGATGGCTCGAAAGAGTCTCCTTGGTGGCTAGCTGGTGATCATCATGGTTCTCAAATGGCTCACATTATTACCGACCTTGACCCATGTTGTCAGCTTTACATCGCCAAGGTCACCGAGTCCAAGTCCAAAGTAGATAAGGATCTAGTCACTGAGGTTTGTCTCAGTATACAAGAAGTGCTCTACAAACAATCTAACAAACCTTAGGCCATTCGATGGGCGATCAAAGAAAAGGTCGACGTAATTAACATGAGCCTTGTTCTCTACTCGGAAGATCCTTTACTCCAATCGGCCATCGAAGACGCACATAACGCGGGAATCGTGATTTTCTGTGCGACCGCAGACAAAGGGTTCACACCGCAGGACATCTACCCTGCGAAATGGTCGAAATCATTTGATTCGGTGTTCCCTATCTGCAGTTCCAACTCGAATGGGCGGATCACAGAGTACAGCAGCGAGACTGCTGCACATTATACGTTCCAAGGAGAGGACATCATCTCGAATATAGCTGGCACTCGAATCTCCGGCAGTTCCGTTGCCACTGTAAGCTATTTGCCTCCGTCAGCGCGATTTCCAACTGACATTATTGTTCAGGCAATGGCAACAGGTGTCGCATCACTTGTTCTTACTTGCCACCGAATGCTCCTCGCTAGCAGGGCGCGAGACATTAGCAAAAGCTTACCTGGAATTCACAGTCGAACTGCCGTCATCAAGCGGGCATTTGCAAAAATGTGTGCTGAAGGCAAGCCGAAACCGCCTCTTGTCATGCCCTCTTTACTTTTCCCGAAAGGGGACGAGGATTATAAGATATCTGACCCTGATCAACTACATGAGTGGCTGCTTAGCAGATTACAAGAAGGTGAGTAGGTCAACGCCAGCACCTCATCACATGCTCACTGCTTCTAGTTCTCGCGGAAAACTGACGAATTTGACGTCATTGTTGGTTTATAAATGCAGACTCGAGCTTTGGCATGCTCCCAAGCTATATATGGACAAGAAGAGAAGTGCCTTCCAGCAGGCGAGCGACAATAAGGCCAAGAATGTCACCCAAACTCCCCACGAGCCCGCTCGTGCAGCGCACCTATGCACCTATGCACATTCGTTGTTCTTCCATCCACATCCGCATTTAATATGGTCGGATTTCAATACCCTTGAACCTCCGTTTGCCTCCCCACAATCTGCACATCAAACACGGCGTCTTTCAAATTCTCCGATCCACCCACCTTCGCGCTTCCAATGCCCGATCCCTGCGAATTGAAGCAACCATCCGGCTCAGCATTCGCCAAGATCAGCGCGAAGTAACCGTAGCAGTCTTCGGTCGTCCACTGCACTTGTGACGTGAGAGTCATATTGAGGTTCTCGGGGGCTGGCGTGGGTGTTGCCGGGGTGACAGAGACTGGGGAGTGGGGTTAATATGGGCGACATGCATGCTCGTATATTCTCCAATACTCCACGGTTTAAGGCTATGGTACGCAAAAAGACACGGTTTCTCTCATCTTATCTCAAAATAGAGATATACGAGTCCGGAGAATGACAGAAAGAGGAAGTGGGGGTGACATACATTTGACTTGATACTTGCTCTGCTTGTTGCCCTCCTTGACAACGTTGGCAGATTGAACCGTGGACTTGGGGCCATCGAGCGGCCACTCCAGTTGCTGAGTGCAGATCATGTCCTCGGGTGGGTAGGCACATGTGGGCATCATGGCGGCGCACGCAGAGTCCAGGACGGTGTCGAGTTGAGGGCCGACGAAGAAGGAGATGTAGAGGTCGCTCTTTGCACAGGTGACGCTCGTAGATGGCGCAGGTTCCCAATCGGTGGGACGAGTGGGCGGTTGCGGTGCAGGCGCAGGTGCAGGCGCAGGGATCGCACCTGTGAGGAGAGCAAGAGCGGCGAATAGGATTGTGAGGATGAAGAGTTGCATTTTGGTGGTTGGGTTGGTTGTCGAGGTTGAGGGAGGGTTGCAGTAGGAAGGCAAGTTTGATTGAGGTAACCGATCGTCAAGAGTTTAAGAAGTCGAAGTGGGGTTCGAGGTGGAGAGTGCGAGGGAATGAAATTGGAGTCAAACGGGAAGTGCGCCTGCACGACACTATGACGAATATGCAAGGGAGACCTCGGGCGACCGTGAAGAAGTAATGACTGGAAGGGATCGAAGACCCCGAAACGATTGAATGGCGGTTGGTGATCTGCGATTGTGGTCACAAGAACAGGGAGAGTACCGACATATATGATGCCTCGGTGTGCAGACACGTGGCGAGTGACATTAAAGGAAGGAATGTGAATTGAAAGGGAAATGGAGTGCATCCTTGCATACAGATGCCTAAGTTAGGTATGACGTACAGGAAGAGCACAATCCTAGGATATCTAGGTACAACAAGTGTATCAGAAAGTCTGTCTTCTCACCCTAGCAAACGCGACAATATTCTTCTTGTATGCTCTATATTAAGCTCACGATGAACAGACGTGCCCATATAGGTAATTTTGCTATGTGACTTGGTAGACGTATCTCTGTCTGCGTACTCCATACTCTTTTCCGGATTCCTAGACTCAAACCGTCGGAGATTTGCAGAAGACACATCCAACACATCGACCCCCAGATAAATTGTCTACAATTTCCTCTCCAAGCTTGACAAAAGATTATACCAAAGCCCCGCTCTCATCTGTCGTAGAACATCCCAGTAGGAGATTGTTCAGGAGGAGGCTTGGTAGTAAACATACCATAGTCAGATGCTTGCTTTCCCTGCAACCAATCAAACCCCGCTGTCGTGTTTCGAAACGTGGGCATCGTTGTTTCGCACGGGAGATGGCCGAGGATGGAGGGATGCGGGGATTTGAGCGGCGGGATGGGGAGGGGAGATGGCCGAGGATGGAGGGATGCGGGGATTTGAGCGGCGGGATGGGGAGGGGAGATGGTTTATGCGTTGAGGTCGGAAGTTTTGGTTTGAGGGAGGCGGTTATCGATAAGGATGAATTGGAATGTCACGTGAAGGGAGTGGGTGAGTAAGGTAAATAATACGGGCGTGATTACAGAGGGACGCTAGAGACAGGGGGTTGCTTAGATGTTACCTATTTCGACAAAATCTGCATCGCTGTAGGTTTTTTATCTTTTTTTTTTCTTCCTCAGAAGCTCCAAGGTTGGTAATCATGTCCTTTGTGAAGGCGCTTGTGTTCTAGGATTAACGTAGAAACTCTTCTCCCGCTTTTGCCCCTTCTTCGTCATCACTCACTGCCATGATATCAGCAGTCGCGATATTTTCGATTTCCCGAACGATAACGGTATCGAGAAGTGCTTTGGAATTCGGTCCATCGCCGTAGAGTCTGATAGTTACATGATGGCTGCGCTCTTCTCGTTTTTGTGCAACGCCAGCACAACAATAGTGTGCATTTACGCCCTTGCTCCGCCTCAGCCTTGAACATCTTTTGCCCTTATAGCTAAGGTTAGACCAAGGCCGCCCTGAAGCCGCCCCGTGCATTGTCAATCCATCTCTTTTCATAGCCTTCCCATCTATCAGCAGCGACTTGCAAAAGGAGGACTTACTATTCTGAGCACAGGGCGATCACATCGGGCGTAGGACGCCTAATCTAAGCCAGACGCAGAACAGCGCTGACGAAGAACTGAGTAACAAGATGAAATCAACGATATACGGGGATTCCTACTGGAGGATACTGAGCGGCCCCCAATGCTTCGTCTCTTTGTATTGGGGGGAATTGGCTGAGCGAAAAGATGTGGCCAGCCTTGAATCGTGGGGCGTCAGAAGCGTTCCAGCTCTTATACATATAGGAAGCCACCATGGCAATATCGCTTCTCCAGAATCCGGCTGTCGAGAAGACTGTTTCGCGATCTTGAAAAATGGCCACAATATGGGCAGACCAGCCGTTCCAACTCATGGTGGTGCCCGGCACAGAAGGTCTACCAAACGCAAGGCCTCCACCTCTTCAACCCACCATGCACAAGCTAACAACCCGCCAGTCCAGCAATCCAGACGTCGCTGAAATCGTAGCCGACATGGCCAACGTCCATAACATGTTACTCCGCGGTCTCAACGCCATCTACCTGCAATGCGAAAACGTCAAGGAGCCCAAGGATACCACCGACTTCATCAAATACGTCAAGTTCTGGGGCGATGGAATCCACCACCATCACCATTCCGAGGAGACGCTCATCTTCCCGTACTTTGATGAGATTGCGAAGAAGGGCGGGGCGACGGAGAGCATCATGGAGACGAATGTGGAGCAGCATCATCTGTTTGAACCGGGGCTGCATGCGCTTATCGGCTTTGCGGAGGAGGTGTTGGAGGGGAAGAAGGCGTATGATGGCAAGGAGGTGAAGCGCATTGTTGATGAGTTTGCGCCGGTTTTAACCCAACATCTTCATGATGAGATTAAGACGCTGATGAGGTTGGAGCCGTATGATGGGAAGGCGATTGCGCAGGTTACGGATAGTGCGACGAAGAAGATTGTGGCGCAGGCCGATACGGTATGTTGCATATCTCTTGTATCCTGCCGGGGAGGTGAGAGTATGTTCGTTTGCTAATTGTCGGATAGTACACAGTGCTGCCTATGCTGTTTGGTTGCCTCGACAAGACTCATGCTGGCACGGGGAATTTTCCCAAAGTCCCATTTTTCCTGCCGTGGTTGAATGCGTATATATTTAGGAGAAAGCACAAGGGGTCCTGGAGATTTCATCCTTGTGATGCGTGGAGTAGACCACAGCCTTTGCCGTTTGGTCCCAAGTCAGCATGAATGGAGAAAAGGTTGTTTCTGGGCTAGGAAGAGCTTTCGAAAGTTCCATCGAGATAGATTTGGAGAGCAACTGCGCTGGTTCGTCCGTGGAGTTGACTGGTTGGAGGCAGATACCGTTGTATGTACTATTTCGAAGTCTAATGTTAATCAACCACTCTTTGCGTACCATCACTCTTCATGTGATAGACCCCGACGCATTTATTCATACAATTAGCCATGCCTCACAGGAACGATTGTCGATACAAACCGGGCTGACTTCTGACCGACCCGGACCTCACATTGCACCGTTTCAACAGATCCAGCATATGCATCCAAACACCCATCCCTGATTCAAGTGTTGCAAAAACGATATCTTAGTCCGAAAGTGCTGGGCCGCTGTTCAAAGCGGGACGATCCGGAACTAGTAGCCCTTACTCGTATGTACACTACATATTGAGTCCGGCCCTCGTGATCCTTCAACCTCGCCCGTGCAACACCCCACCCTCTTGGACCATCACACCACCCGGACAAAGACTGAAGGAAAATAGAAGACATCCCTCGTCTCGGAATATCTGATCAACAGATAATCCAACTTTGACCTAAAAATGTGACGTGCAAGTCACTTTATAATGGATACTCGGATATGGCTGCAAGTCCGGTCGGACATGCAGGATTCGTCCACGGACGATGTTTGGATGTTTTGAATGGCAGGGAGAGGTGTGACTGAACTCGGGCTTCTGTTTCGAGCGAGATAGCGTACCGGATCTATGGTTGCACAAGAAATCCGGGGGTGGGAGGTACATATATAGCTAGGATGGGGTGCGTTGGACCACAACATCGGATCATCAGAGATAAGGGACAGTGCTTCAACAGAACGCCTAACTGTGGTAAGTATATACCGTGGACGCGCAATTCCCAGAAACAAGACATTAACAACCCCAGATCCATTTCTCCACTTCAACTCCCAAACAAACAAACAAACAAACAACACCCTCCACCATCCACCCACCATGACCATCCTCATCACCGGCAGCCTAGGCAAGACCTCCATCCGCCTCGCCCGCCTCCTCGAAGCCAGCTCCACGCCCTTCATCATCGCCTCCCGGCGCCCTGCTTCCGAAATCCCCTTCCCAAGCACGCACTTTGACTGGTTCGACCCGTCAACCTTCGCCCCCGCCCTCACCCACTCCCCCCCAATAACAGCCATCTACATCGTCCCCCCCGAGATCCCGTCCCCCTCCCCCACCGTAAACGCCTTCATCGACATCGCCCTCTCCCACAGCGTAAACAAATTCATCCTCCTCGCCGGCACAACAGCGCAAAAGGGCGGCCCATACGTTGGCGGCATCTGGGCGCACCTCTCCACTCTCGCCGAACAGCAGTCCGCAAAGGCAGAAGGACACGACCTCGAGTACGCAATCCTCCGCCCAACATGGTTCATGCAGAACTTCTCCGAGGGCCAGCACCCGCAGAGCATCAAGTTGGACAGCGCAATCTACACCTGTGCCGGCGACGGCCGAGCTTGGTTTATTTCCGCAGACGACATCTCGCTCTTCGCGTCTCGTCTGCTGACCCGGGCCGAGCCGCTTGGGGATAAAGACTACATACTGCTCGGTCCTGCACTCTACTCGCACGCTGATATCGCGGCTCTGCTGTCTAAGATTTTGAACCGGGAGGTTAAACATGTGGGGAAGAGTGCTGAGGAGATGAAGGTGCAGTATACAAAAGTCGGCGTCGCGGAGTTGTATGTTAATATTTTGCCGTATCTTGAGGGGTTGTTGGCGCAGGGGTTTGAGGAGAAGGTTGAGGATACGGGGGCGTTTGAGCAGGTGGTGGGGAGGAAGGCTGTTGGGTTTGAGGAGTTTGCTGAGAGGGAGAAGGGGAGGGGAGTTTGGGGGTCATGAACTACTACTATAGTCGTATATTCTGCAAGATACAGGCCCCAGTTCAAAATTCCACTCTTATTTCTCTCATCACTGAGGTCAAAACTAGTAGCGAGATTGACTCTACTCACACCAATCCCACTAATCTGCCATTTCAAATGGTCTCTCTCACAAAATCCCATCATCCCTCACAAATACGCACAAGCAGCAATCACTCTATGCATCAAATTGATCCCCCCTACATATCCTCAAAAGAACGAAACAGCGCACACAAAAGAGACCCAAATATCCCTACATCCTGCC
Source organism: Amniculicola lignicola CBS 123094 (assembly GCA_010015725.1). Classification (NCBI taxonomy): domain Eukaryota; kingdom Fungi; phylum Ascomycota; class Dothideomycetes; order Pleosporales; family Amniculicolaceae; genus Amniculicola; species Amniculicola lignicola. The sequence goes on from ML977556.1 coordinate 1,279,552, forward strand.
CCACTGGCATATATCCAAGCCAATACCGTCCCGCCGGGCATGCCAGCAACCCATTTTGCCTGCACCTAACCATCAGTAAAGCCTCCCATTCATCCTTTCAACACAAGTCGAGCCGACAAGTTCCCATCCACTTATCTCCTCACCCAGAGACGCGCGCCCATCTGGGTTCGACGTCTCCTATCAAGTCACTCTCTCCACTTTATGAATGAATTACCGCATGCCACCCCTAGCATCCAGACCCTGAAGATCTCTTTCGAGATCATTCCCATTCCACGCAGCAGCCTCCTGCGGCCTCGGGTCTTCATAGCCCGTGCGGTCGTAGTTGTTCGGTATCGGGACAGCCTGGCCAGGCTGTTGGCCTGCACCGAGATTCCCAGCACCGGGGTGTTGTCTGACCATGCCCCTGAATTTGTTGACCTCGGCCAGAATCATCTTCTTCATGTCTGGAATCTCCTCGACCACCTCAAAGTGGAAATCGAACGTGGTCGGGCAATTGGGCTCATCCGACGCGTCGTGCCAGATGTGCAGATATCGGTGCTCCAGCGCATCCTCGACCGAGACACGCTGACTCGGGTCAAAGGCCAGCATGAGGTCCAGGAGGTCGAGGGCATCGGGATTTGCCTGCCTGAACAGCGATGCGAACTGGATCTTCTGCATGTAGGGCAGGTTACGGACGTATTCCTGGGCACGCGGGGAGCCAATGCGGGAAAGCGTCTCCTCGCTGGGGGTCCCCAGATAGTGCAGAATCTGGTTCAACTGGTCGACGTAGTCTCGGCCCTTGAAGAAGGGCTTGCCACCCAGCAGTTCGGCGAGAATGCAGCCTACAGACCACACGTCGACTGCAGGGATTCGTTAGTCACTATGCTCTAGATAATGCGGGGTGACTAAGTCCGCCGTCTATTTATAGTGCGGGGGACCCTGAACGACATGGCTCGCGTGGAGTCGTCTCCAAGCTGCCATTTACGGCGCAGTGTGGACAAGAATAGACAGTGGGGGTGTTGGGCACGTACTGGCTTTCGTGTAGCTTTGGAAGCTCAACATGATCTCGGGCGCGCGGTACCAGCGGGTGGCCACGTACTCGGTCATGTAGCCCGCATTTTCCTCGGGGTCCATGGAGAAGCCGCGGGCGAGGCCGAAATCGCAGATCTTGAGCTCGCAGTCGGCATTGACGAGCAGGTTGCCGGGCTTCAAGTCTCGGTGTAGCACATTGGCCGAGTGGATGTACTTGAGGCCGCACAGGATCTGGTAGATGAAGGACTGGAAGTGCGCGTCAGTGAGCGGCTGGCCTGAACGGATGATGGCTGCCAGATCGCACTCCATGAGCTCTGTCTCGATATCAGCATGGCTACGTCATCACAGGGGGCGGGCCGTACCCTCGTAGAGGTAGCACTCGTTGAAGTTGTCGGGGCGGGGGATGTCCATGTCGTAGAGACATGTGATCTGCGGCGCGGCCAGTCAGTGTCGGGTCTGTCAGAGCGGAGGAGCGCGGTGGGACGGTCATACATTGCGGTGGCCTGCGGTGTGTCAGTACCAGTGTCAGTGTCAGTGTCAGTGCCAGTGGGCCGTCAGCGGCGACTCACCCCGGAAGTGCTGCAGCAGCTTGATCTCGCGCAGTGCACGCTTCGCCAGGATCTTCTTGCTGAAGACATTCGTGACCTTCTTGATGGCGACGCCCTCGCCCGTCTGGTTGTTCGTGGCGGCACTGTGCAGACACACCCCGCGTCAGTATCACGGCGCAGAGCGCACAGGCGGGGGCAGAGCCTACCAGACGATGCCGTAGGCACCCTGTCCCAGCTCCTTTGTAACATTGTACCGCTCGTCGACGATGAACTCCTGGTTGAACACCTTGAACACCTTGCGGTGCTGCAGATCGGACATGGCGGCGGCGGGCAGCAGTGCGGCGCAGACTCGGGGCGGCGGGGTGGGTGTTGGGGGAAGCGTTGCAGTTGTCGTCGGTGGTCAAAGGCAGGACGCTGGCAGCGCCAGGAACAGACTGCAGGGACTCGCCGCGATTATAAGGTAGGCTCCCAGGCTCTGTAGGCGCCCGCGGCTGAGGCCAGGGTGCAAAAGAGTGTGATGACTTGGGGCCAACGCGTCGAAGCGGGGCAGTGGGCAGAATCCGGCTTGTCTGCGCGCGGGCTGTTGGGCGGATTGCAGGACTGCAGGACGGCGACGGCGACGGCGGACACAAAAACGGCTGCAATGCGGAGTGCAAGAGGGTCTTGGAGGCTGCGAGTACGGAACTGCGCGAGAAATGGCGGTGGTGCGGGAGCAGTGCAGTCTTCCCCTCCGCTCGCGCTTACTTGGAGGGGTACTGCCTCTAGCTGCTTCGAGGTGGCCCACGCCACAGAGCGACGGGTTATCGCCAAGTCAGACCGCTCAGGAGGTAGCAGGTGGTCCCAAAGGCCGTCAGCTCCGACTGACGTCCACTCCTCGGCGGCCGCTGGACAGGCAATCACTGGCACACGGCCAGTCTGACGTCCACTGACATGTGCTTGGCCCCCCGCCGGCGCCCGTCGCCAGAGCTGCCAAACCAGCCTCTGCCCTTGCAAGTCTGCTATGCACGGTGTAGTGTTTCAGCATGTGGTTTGATTACCATTGGCCTGATGCCGTGCACCCTCGACCGCCGTGCCGCTATGCAGCTCCCATATGAACAGACGCAAGGAATTAGCTACAGGAAAGAGGGAGGCGGCTGTCCCAAACAGAACTGACATGGACCAACCAAACGTCCAGTATATGCTTGCTCATTCTAAATCTCATAATCCACCCAATCAGATGCAGTCGCGCAGGTATCATTTCCCCCAAAACGCCCAAAAAAAAAACCTCATGCCAGCGCGCTGCTGAACGACGAGACCCACCGTCCCAGTACCCAAGAGAACGCCTGTCGTGGATACGCCGAGCTGGAAAATCAAACTTTTTACATCGCCTCATGACTCTTCATAGGAAAACCGCCGCCGTGTGCTGTCTGTCGAGCCATCTAGCGGTGAGATGGGCGAAAGCAGCGTGTCGTCCGTTTCGAGGAACCGGCCGTCCCGAGCCATTCGAGAAGGCTGGAAAAACGTATCGTTGGCCTCGAGCAGCGCCCCGTCCATGGGCGTCCGAGGTGTCGTGGGAGACACGCTCGTGCTGTTGGGTGACACAGTGTTTGTGCTTGCAGCCGGAATCCGCCTGTTCACCATGGTTACTTCTGATGGGGAGACCGGGGCAAGCCTCCGTGGCGGCTCTTCCGTCGTTGGCGTGATCAGGGGTTGTTGGTTGGGATCTGTCCCGTTGATTCTCTGCTCTCGCACCATCATCGTCTCTTTTTCCGACAGCTCGCGCCCTCCAGCTTCCTGCGTTGCAGGAAAGTCTCCGGGCATTTCAAATACTTGGCGCTCCGTATTGTCCACTTCAATGGCAGGACTCGACATCCCTGGGCTGCTTGGCGACGTTGGATCCGCCTCTTTTACGTCTCTGAGTGCCCCCGGCCTGCTAATCGATTCGCCGGGCAGCTCTGCTTTAGGAAACACCTTTGTGCCCTCATCCAGGTCCTTTGTAGGTGATGTGGGGGGCTCCGCTTCTCGTTTTTCAGCTGATTCTTTGGCTGTTGTGGCTTTTGCGGCGTATTGGGCCGCGATCATCTGCTTCTTCGCGTTTTGTCGTCGCCGCCAGATCATGAAGGCTATTCCAAACAGTACCATTGCAAAACAGAATCCACCTCCAAGTGCGATTCCAATAATGGCCCCAGTCGAGATTCTTTTGGGCCGTGGTGACCCCTTGCTCGGTTTTTTGGTGATGTAGTTTGGCGAGATGATAGGAACAATGTCTTTCTCCTGGCCAAAGACCCACGAGCACTGAGAGATGGAAAAGTTCTGCCGCTCCCAGTCGACGATCAGATACGCCTCCTGGAGGAATGTCCGCCCGAGCACATACTGTTCCTCGTTCTCTGCGCGACGGATAGGGTAGTATTTCGAGGTGTTGTTCAGCCCTCGGTATGGCGGGGATGCCTCCAGGTCCATCGCAGCATAGGGCAGCACGATGTCGACAGTGGCGTTTGTTGCAAACTTCTGCCCAAAGCTGAAGGTGATGGAGGCATTCTCGGCTATTAGCTGCTGATGCAGCTCATCATCGACTAGATAGAGATCCGTCTGGTTGTCGTACTTGAGGCCGAAGTGCTCCTCAAAGGCGTCGCACACCTCGTGCGGCAGCCACAGCTCGGCGACGGTGGAGTCGATGTACATGGTGAAGCCATCTCGCGTTAGGAGGTTGATGTTGGAACGGGTGGTCGTCTTGCCCAGGATGTCGACGACACCGACGACAATGTCCCTCTCGTTGTCCGGGGAAAACTCAAACGTCAGGTCGTTCGGGATGAAGCGCGAGGCGTCGTAGCCGCCGAGGGTCAGGCTGCCGAGCACAGCATTCAAGTCTGGTCGCTGTCAGTCTCGTTCCACGCGGGGATCACATGCAACTCACGATACTGGGCGCCGGCCGTGTAGGCAAACGACAGGCTGGGGATCAGCTTGTCCTGGAAGAGGTAGGACATGTAGCTCGGCGACGGGTCCGCAAAGGTGGTGAAGTTGGTCGACTTGCCATTGACGCCAAAGTGGCCGAGCCAGAAGTGCGGCTCGATGAGGGTGCCGACGGTGGTGTTCTTGAGCGTGGGGCCCATTTCGCCGGGGTGGCCGAAGCCGACGGTCTCGTAGCCGTACCGGCCGTTGCCCGTCAGGTTGAGGTTCTGCTCGAGGCCCAACTCGTAGAAGCCAATCTGGTTCCACGTGGTTGTCGCCGTGTAGTTGAATGTGATGCCCCGGCTGCGGTAGCACTTGGTGTCCATGGTCTTGTTGACCATTCTGCCCGTGGCCGGGTCGACGGGCCCCTTCATGCACGCCTCGTCGTCGATGACCCACGTCTGCTGGCTGGCGGTCGAGATGAAGACGTGCACGTACTGGGCCGGCTCGCCGACGCGCAGCGTGAAGGTGTTCCACGAGCCGTCGATGCCCTCCCAGTCCTGGTCGGGCGCGACCACGACGGGCGGCGGCAGCGCGGTGAGGGTGTTGTTGGCGGCATCGCGGGGGTCGAGGGCGGCGGCGCAGCAGGAGAGCAGCAGCAGGAGCAGCAGCAGCGGCGGCAGCAGGAGCGCTGCTGGGGCGGATCGCGGCGTGGAGATTTGGCGTTGGCGGCTCATGGCTGGCGACTTAAGTAAGCGCCGCAGGATGGCGAGGACAGCCGCTCGAGTGCAGCGACAGTCATCACAGGACGGTGCAGCGTGTGCAGGCGCGCCCCAGGCTCATTGTTGGCGGTGCGGGCGAGGTCGCGCGGTCGCAGCAGCAGCAGCAGCAGCAGGCGGGCGAGGAGAGGAGAGGAGGGAGCAGAGGCGAGGCAGCGTGGGAGCGTGCGAAACACCAGCGAGGAGTCGGCGCTGGTGTTGAGCCAGATTGCGGGCGGATGCGATGCGCGGTTGGGCCGAGCCTCCAGCAACCGGCCAAGGCTTAAATTGCAACTCCATGCCATGCTGAGCCTGGCTGCGTGAGAGGGCCAACTAGCGACGCTTTGAGCAGCTCCAAGCAGCCCCAAGCAGCCCCAAGCAGCTCCAAGCAGCTCCAAGCAGCTCCAAGCAGCTCCATGGCTCCATGGCTCCGTGGGCGCCGCCATTCGCTGCGGCACCACATCGCTTGCTCAGTGCGCGGCGGGCCATGGACATTCCCCCAACTTCCCCAGATCACGCTTCCGCAGCGCGCCGCGAGGGAACACGGGCGGCGGGCAGCATCACGCCCTCGCTCTGGCAGAATCACGACGACCCGGCAGGCGAGATGGAGACACGGCCAACAACTTCCGCCGTGTGCGCACGACTGAGCCCACGACTGAGCGTCCCTTTCAGCCGGCGACTTTTCCCGTGATATATAGATGACCATGCCACCATGGAGAGCCCAGAAGGGCGCCGGGGCAGGCAGACGGCGAGCCCGTTTCCGTATCGTCCAGCAGGCCCTCGTGCCCCTTTGGTCGTCGTGGGTGGTAGATGCCGCAGAGAGAGAGAGAGAGACCCTCTTCGCGATGGCGAACTGCTGGCGCCGCCACTCCGCCAGACGCTGTCGGATGGCGTCCAGCTGCGGTGCTGTGCATCGTGATCGTGGGGAGCAGAGACGGGAACCAACACAGCGCCAGCACCATGTCTCAGCCACCCACGCTGATCCACAGGCCCTGCGTGCGACACGACGAATCTCGTCGCCGTGCTCGTCAACAGGCGCTGCTTCGGGCAAGGCGTGCACGTCGAAACCGCCGCCGGCAGCATCCAGCAGCCTCCAGCAGCCGCCAGCGACCCCAACAATCGGCGCAAGGCCGGGGCGAGATCGAAGCCGGATAGCCCAACCCACTGCCCTGGCGTCGCGAGGGCTGCTCTGCACGGCGTCTGCAGCGCAGCAACGTGGCGTGCTGGCCGCGCTGCTGGAAGAAGCTGGCATTGTTGCCGCTGCTGCTATTACTGTTGCTATTGCTGCTGCTGCACTGCTGCTGTTGCTACTACTGCTACTACTGCTGCTCAAGACCACAGCATCCCCTCATTTGCGGCGCCTCATGCGCGCGAGGGGGCCCGCCGTGGAGCGCGCGCTGGCGGGTGGCACGACGCTCCGCGCACTCGCACCTTGCGGCTGGCTCTGGGCTGCCCGCTGCTGCAGTGGATAAACAAGCTCAATTTCAATGCATCATCCGCTGCACCTCGTGCCCACTCATCCTGGCCGGCTGGCTCTGCGGGACCCGTCGCCGATAGCAAGGCGCCGGGGGGCTAGCCCCAGTTGGCCTCGGAGCTGTTCGTCGGTTTTGCCGTCTAAATTGCCTGCCAGCCCCTTTCGTCTTCTCCACATGCTTTTCTTCTGTCGTTGTTTGGCACGGCGATATTGTGTTGCTGCTGCTCCTGTCGTCCAGATGTCTGCCGTGCGCTGCGAGTAGCACTCGAGGTTCCAGAGGCATGTTTTTCGCTCGCGCGTCCCTCGCTTTGTTGCTGTCGCTTGTGCTGATCTGTGAAGCCACGCCGCTCATTGGTACGTTTACCACCCATGGCATCTCGTATTCTCATCTGGGCTAACCTCCGCCAGCAGCGCCCCACTGGAATTCCACGTCTATTCCGACCTCAAGTGTAGTTGTGAGTGCAAATGGCACTGTGTCTGTTGCGAGCACCGCGACGACGACGACGGGAGAGTCAGTCACTGTCTCGTTGTCTTTGTCGTTGTCGTCGTCGTCGTCCGGGGAGGCCGTCACCACCTCTGGCGATGGGCGTCCCTCCGTGGCAACATCAACATCAATCTCGCCGATATTAGCTGTCAATTCTTCATCAAGTGAGACTGCTTCATCTTCATTCTCAACACTCTCGATCCTGGGAACGGGGACGGGGCCCATCATCACCAGCAATGCCAGCAATGCCAGCCGTGCAAACACGACCCTGCAGGGCTTCCACTCCCCATCTCCTACGTCAAATAGCAGTGCCATCATCACTCCTCTAAGCATCCAGCCCAACAGCACAGCAAGATGGGGGACCAACACCACTGCTCCGTATGCCAACGGCACGGCCATGGGCACCAGCGGCAGCGGCAGCGGTCCGCCGTGCACCGTCAACATCCCCAGTGGGAGCATCGACTGGTGGTACGCGGCAACCTACATGCATCCGCTCGCCACTCTGTCCAGAGACAACTCTGGTGGAAAAGAAGAGTCGCTGAACATCATGCGGAACACGGCAACGTTCGATGTATCCAGTGCCATGGTATCGGACTTCGCCTACACCGAAGTTGTAACATATGACGCGGATTGGGACATCACGTGGACCTGGTACGATTCCTACACCGTCACGCCGTCCGCGACGATCACGTCGGTCGTCGTCAGAGAGCCTGAGAACCTCCTCCCTTCGGCAGACCGCATCCCTCAATCAGATATTGACTTGTATATTCCGGGATGGGACGCGACCGCCAAGCCTGCCACAGTGGCGATTACTGGCCCAGATAGTACCGTATATGTTGCGTAAGTCTCTGTCCACGACAAGCCCAAGTAGTGTAACTTGGCTCTGGGGTATTCAAACTGACTTGGGCAGAACCTCCACAACCCCAATACTGTACTTTTCTGCGTACGAGGTCGAGACAGCCTTGGCAGTCACGCGGGAGGATGGCAAGGTTGGCATCAGCACCACGACGTCGACAGTCGAGCTTTCCCAGCCATATGCTTACCCCTATTGGATCAAGGGCATCGAGGACTCGGCCGTTGCTACCGGGACGGTGCCAGACGAATTCCTGAAGCAGATTGCGCAATCATCCTGCACCGCGGGCACCGTCCAAGCCGTGGTCACGGTCCTAATTGTCGTGGACTACTACTATGTCAACTATGTCATTGCTAGCCCGTTCCTTATACATATCGAATCGTCCGTTCTGGGCTTCGAAGACGAGACCTCGTCCATCTTTCAGATCTTTGCGGCCACAAAATCCGGGGACGATGGACAGCCGTTCACCATGGTATTTGACCCTCCTGGGCCCGTTTCGGTCAGCCAGGGCAACCCGCAGTCCATCCCAAGACCAAACACCACCCCCGTCCAGCCCAATGTTGTCCAGACACCCGCTCCAAATACTGAAACTGGAAATGGACACAACGACGGCGGCAGCCCAGGACAGATTTTCAATTCCCCTGAGTCAACACGGCAGACCGTGGGCACGATTGGTACAGCTCCCGTCGTGGTCGGACCCTCTTCGGAGGTAATAGTTGGATCACAGACCTTGAAGCCTGGGGGCCCTGCCATCACTGAAGACGGCACTCCTGTGTCACTCGTGCCTTCTGCGACGGCTATAGTAATCGGGGGATCTACATCTCGCTTACCATCCGTCGCTCCTCCAGCCCAGGTTCCGACTCAAAATCCGCCTCCTCCAATCTTGACGGTCGGGTCTTCGACGCTGACTCCCAACGCAGCTACGCAGTTCTTCATTGCCCCTGGACAGACTCTCACACCTGGGGGTACAGCAGTAGTCGACGGCACCACAATCAGCTTGGCCCCTTCTGCATCTTTTGTCGTCATTGGGGGCTCGACACAATTCCTCCCCACCGCACCGACTAGTCAAGTTACCGCACCGCCTAATATTGTAGTCGGAGGATCCACATTCGCCGCTAACCCTGGTTCCACATTCGTTATCGGCGGCCAAACTCTCGTTCCTGGTCAGGCCATCACCGTGGACGGCACTAGTATATCTTTGGGTCCTTCTGCGTCCTTTGTTGTCATCAACGGGGCAACTTCCACACTGGCCCCACAGCCCTCCATCGTTCTTGGCGGATCGACCATCACCGCCAACCCTGGCTCTAGTTTTGTTATTGGAGGTCAAACTCTCGCACCTAATCAAGTAATTACTGTTGATGGAACCACCATATCCCTTGGTCCCTCCGCGTCGTTTGTTGTCATCAATGGCGCAACTACACTCCTTACTGCGCAACCGTCAATTGTTCTTGGAGGCTCGACCTTCGCTGCCAACCCCGGATCCTCGTTCGTCATCAATGGCCAAACTCTTGTCCCAGGACAAGTCATAACCGTCGACGGGACGACGGTTTCCCTAGGACCTTCAGCATCTTTCGTTGTTATAAACGGCGTTACTTCCACGCTCGGCAATCCCATGGCTCAGATCACCGCTCCACCCCTCACTATTGGCAATGGTGTTTTTACTGCCCTTCCTGGCCCGGGCACCACATACCGCATTGATGGTCAATACCTTACACCTGGTGGTGTCATCACCGTTGCGGGCACGACTATTTCCCTTGCCCCTGGTGCTACAGCCATAATCATTAACGGCCAAACAACATTTCTCAGCCCCACCGGTCCTATTACACAACCACCAGTTCTAACCATCGGCTCGCACACCTTCACGGCGCTCCCAGGAACGGGAACAACCTATGTCATCGACGGCCAGACGTTGACTCCAGGCGGCACCATCACAGTCTCAGGCTTGACTATTAGTTTGGCTCCTGGTGCGACTGAATTGATATTTGGCAGTGATGGCCACAGCACAACGACAATGTTGTTTCCAGCAACTACAACGAGGAGCCAAACGATTACGAGCACGGGAGAAGCATCGGCGGGACCGTCTGTGAAGCAGAACGGACCCGCTGAGACGAGTAGTAAGGGTGCAGCACATGCCATATCACCTTCAGGAGGGTTTGAGAGTTGGGTGCTCTCATTGCTTGTCGCAGTCCTTGGACTTGTATTCGGCTGAGCTTGATGATATACGTCTGCTTTTCCCTGCATCCTGCGCACGAGGGGAGTTTTCGTGATGAAACGGAATGGGGACAGGGCCGGGCCGGGCTACGACTATCACGACTTTGGGAGCCCGTCCACGGCCTGGGAAATAAGGGGCCCGGGAACCTCACTACATCTGGAATCAGATCCATCGCATTGATCTGGAACACCTTACGAGTAACGACTTGGGTACATGGCTTCTGGTATATGTTGCTCGGCGAAGCAACACCAGCTTGGAACACAAAACGGGGATTGGATCATGGGGGGAACTTTTTTTTTTCCAAAGGCGTTTAATCAAGCATAATACATGCATTGGAATGGGTGGGATCATGATGGGATGGGGTCTTGTACTAATATTCATCGCCTTATCCTCGCGGCTGGGGGCAGCTCGCTGGAGGAGAGGGTAAGGCAGATATGGGCGGAATTCGGACCGGGGCGGTATTGGATTGGGTTCTAATGTGGAAACATGGCTGATGGGCCGAGTGTGGCGATGGGAGAATATATAGCTAGGCGGAGCTTGTAGTAGTAGTATCTAGTCCTTAATAGTCGCATTGCATAGCATAGCATACCTAGCACCAGCATCACGTTCGCTATCGTACGAGTGCGAGGAGTCGGTTAGTTGGTTTATTGACTAGCGCGCTGAGCCACTCTTTTATCGAGCTATTTCCTCCTTTCCCAATCATTACTCTGGATGCATTATGGTCCATTTCGTCGCATTAATTGAACCGAAGAATTTGTTTTTAGACACAGGACTGGTTTATACAAACACAAGTCCCGTCGCCATTTTTCTGTCCTTTTCGCCTGTCGATGTTGTTGTTCGTTCGGCCTTTGTCCCTTCCCTCACTGCCACAACCCCCACACCTTCTTCCAGGGTTTCTCGCACGGGAAACGGAGAACCGCAGCAGGGCGGAAATAAAAGGCAAACAGCTTGTCGTGGACTTACTTACTGCCTTGCATTGGACCCGCAATAAATGCGCAAAACTGCCTCGGGCGCTTTTTATTTGTTCCTGGTTCCCCCCCCTCAACCCTTGGGTGGAAGGGAATGGGCAGTCACGGGCGAGATGGTGGGTCTTGATTCTTGGGGAGTGCTGCGGGTTGGAGGGAAGGGATTACGGAAGGGTTGTGTTTTGGAGAGGGTGCGAGGGTGGTTTTTGGAGGAGGCGGTGGTGGTGCATATGGATGGATGGATGGGCGAGGTGTTGCATGAACAAACGAAGGGATGATCAGTGACGAAAAGGGACACCAAAAGAGTAGACACGATGACGCTCCGTCGAGCAATCCGCGCGCAGCGCTAAAGAAGAACCTTAGAACTTCGTTTGTGGATACGAGGTTGCTGTGTGCGCGCGGCACAGCAGCGTATCATGGGCATTGCGGCAAAGCAGCGATTCGCCTGCAAGGCGAACTCAGCGTGTAAATGCTCCGTGGTTCATCGATGAGATGGATGCGAGCTGCTGGGCTAATAGACATGTCCCAGCTTACACTGCGGTACCAGTGGGTAGGTACTGGTGTCAGTGTCGGGCGAAGCGCCGCGTATGGTAGATTGCACATACAGTACCGCCTCGTCCGCTCGCTTCATTGCCTTTTTGGTCCTTCACTGCTAGGGAGGGGCGAAGGAGTCGGAGGATATGCTCACATGGCTGCGGTCGCGGACGAAGGTTATGCAATATATACGTACGTTTGTACAAAACACCTCATCTGGGTTTCCTCCTTGAGTACATTCGCACCACCACCAACACCAAACACATTCATTTCAGTACGGTGCCCTACACTACACTACACTACTTTACGACAAGCTACGCTACGCTACACTCACACCAACCCTGGAACCCACCCCAATCACTCAAATGGACATAAACGACCTCCTCCTCCAAGCCCCCTCCCAAACTTTCCTCATCAACGCTTTCTCCCTCCTCCTCCTCGCCCTCGGCATCACAACGCCCACCCTCTCCGCCCTCACCCTCTCAGACCTCTCCAAACACCTCGACCCCAATACCCCTATCTTCGTCACTACACCCGCCTGCCAAGGCCCTTCATGTCCAAGCACACAACGCGACCATTGTCAAGACGGTGCTGGAAAAGAAATAGGAGGACGGCCAGGCGAACAAGTGTGTTGGGTTACCGTGGACGCGAGGATAAGACTCGGGGTCACAGTAGCGATTATTGTAGCGGCGGGGGTAGGCATTGTGATGGCAGGGATGGGGGTTTGGGGGTGGAGGAGGGTTGGGGGAAGGACTACTGTGCGGACGAAAGCGAGTGTGAATGCGAAGGGGGGACTGGGAGAGAGGGAGGCGAATGTACGACTCCTCCCCGCATGCTCACGACAACAGGACTGTACTGACAGTGCGCAGATTGCAGCTGCGAAGAAATTAGCGCTCATTCTTATGGTGTTGTCGGTGTGTCACCTCGTCGGCCAGGTCGCGTTGCTTGTTTACTCGTTTGTGGTTGAGTATCAGCGGGCTAACCGACACTTTTCGTTCGATGAGTCCTTCTCTGACAACGCTGTATTCCGTGGTCCGTATACGACTGAGGGGTGGATGTGCGGACTCAAGAAGTATAATGAGAGGATGGAGGAGGGCAGTCAGAGCCAGAGTGGAGGGTTGGCGTGGACGGAGCGGGGGTGTTTGATGGCGAAGGCGGCGAGGTGGGGACTTGTTCCCATGACTGTTTGTGCGCTTGTTTTGATGCTGGCGGGGGTTTGGAGGTATGGGAGGTTACGGCAGGGCAGTGGGATGGAGAAGGAGGAGAGGGAGTTGCGGGGTATAGGTAGCTCTAGTAGATTATAATGGATGGGGTGAGAGTGGAAGTGGAAGTGATGGTAGCTCGATGTGAGGCACTGTCATTGTGAGGGTGTGGTTCTTCTACATGGTATATCTCACCCTACACGCAAGCAGACTTCACTAATCAATGCTGAAGTGCACCATCGCTATATCGTCTCATATTCAAGCCATGTCCCACTCACCATTCATTTACCACAATAAGTTTCATGCGTTAGACCCATACTGCCTCCCACATATTCCCACCAATATCCTCCCCATCCCCAATTTCCCCACCACAGATCCAACCAGCCCATCCACCCCCTCGTAGTTTCCACACCAAACCCCAGCCCAAACCGTCCTTTTCCATTCCCGCCCGCTATCATCCAAAGCTAAGGCCCCTAGTAAATCAAACAAGATGCACAGCTCGAACTCTTGAAACGCTTCGCCCCTTCTCTTATTCGTCATCCCCTGCCAGTCCTCCTGCATCCCTTACGCTGCTTTTCTATTCTATGCCCTTGGTTGCTGTGGTACTTGGTATGTTGAGGGTTTTAGTAGAATAAGATAACACAGAAGGGGGGAAGGAAGGAGGGAAACAAAGCCCTCCCCCTAGGCCCTTTTCAACCATACACAAGTATTCAATCCGGCCACCACAACGTCCGCCGTCTGCACCTTTAGCTTACGAAACCAGGCCCAAGATACGCGTAATCACATCTTCAAAGCCCACGGCCAGAACGTCAGAACGGGAGAAAGTCTGGTTAACCCTCCAACACAACACAACACACCAGTCTATCAGCATCATCCCACCAGATATAACATCTACGCATCGAACAACAGTCATTCATCCCACCTCTCCAACACGAAGAAAAACAGCACATTTTCAACCCCAACCCCAGCTCACAGCCCTCTTATAACTGACCCGAAAACGAATCGACCCAACAATTTGGCATTCAAACTTTTATTAAACTATTATGCATCTCGCACCTTCCCAAATTACTATGGTGGATATCTATGCTTTGTCACCCCGCCTTCCCCATCATCCCCTCCCTAAACCGAAAAACACAAGCGCTTCGTCGAAAGAAAACAACCAAGCAACGAAAAAAGGGTTGGGTAGTTAGTGGGTATTCTAGCCCTGTTATCAGATCTCGTATCCAGTGGTATAAAGCCAAGCAAACATCCCTCATTCTCACATTGCAACTCAAACTCCCCCTAGAACAATCGACAAACGCCGTACCTCTTCGCCAAGTCCATGCAGGTGCCACCCTAAAAGATGGGTCACTCAACAACCACGTCCGCCAAAATCCCATGGGGTATACTCTCAATCCAGAGCAGAGAGGGATGTGTATCTAGTAGTGAATCTTCTCCTCATAAATCGGAGCCAAGGTCGCCTTGCCCGTCTCCACACCTTCCCACTCCACCTTGTTCTTCTCATTGAAGGTAGCCTGCTCATCTGTGATGGTCAGCCCGGGTACGGCTTTCCCCGTGTTGATGACCTCGCGCGCCGAGATACCCATCTCGTCGCGTACGATCCAAATGACTGGTGTAGGCGACGTGATGGCGGGATTGAAGAAGGCGCGCTTGGCGACATCAGAGGCGAGGGGAGCTTGTGGGTTCTGGTAGAAGGGCGCAAGAGCATGGGAAAGCGCAGAAGTGCTGTTCTTGGCCGGGTCGAGGAAGCGGAGGAGGAAAGCAGGGATACGGGTTGGCTTGGGGACGGGGATGGGCGAGGAGCCATTGGTGGTTGTGGCGTTCTTCTCTGGGCCTGTCTCGAGATCGGTGACAGGATAGCCGAGATCAGCGTATGCGATGCGGGTCTCATGGTGCTTTAGGGCGGTGCGGATGGAGACGTGGAACAGGATGGTGAAGCCGAACATGACGGCCTCGATGATGAGAGGACCGAGAGCGGTGCGGTCTTCGCCGGTGGCAATGGCAAAGAGGCCGATGAGGCAGCCTAGGGAGAGGTAGACACCGGTCATGAGCTGCTGAAGAGCACGCTGGTAGGCGGCACCCTTGGTGTCGATGTTGGTCTCGTAGGTGTAAAGGAAGTTGTAGCGGTAGGCGAGGTAGATCAGACCCAAACCAATGCAACTGAAACCAAGGACAAGGGGAGCAATGCCGGAGTAGGAAAGAGCGATGACGCCCAAGTTGACCCATTTAGGGAATTCGGAGCCCCACATGGGAGCAGAGAGCGTGGTAAGCTTCTGGAAGATCCTGCGAGGCGTCTTACCAGGAAGAATGCGGCCAAGGAGAACAACGGTGACGAACCCTCCAATATTCAGGAGGGTTCCTGCGAAAGCAGACAGACCAAACAGAATGAAGTAATTGATGTAAAAGTTGGATGCCTTGGGCAAGTTCTCCGACAGCAGTGTCAAGACGGAGCTGGGATCGTTGATAACAGCGTCAATGACGGCAGTGGCAGCAGAGGCAAATGTTGTGATGAGGAAGACCTGGACGACCTGGAAAACAAAGTACCAGGATTGGGTCTGGAGTTCGACCTGGGAGAGAGTAACCCAACCAGCAATCTTCGCCATCGCTCGGCAGATAATCGGGACCAAGGCCATGAGAACAGCAAGCATAATGACGGGGAGGAGACCGGTGATGACGCCGAGAATGGCTGGGGGAATGCTGTTGATCCATTCAAGCCAAGTGAACCTGCCGGTGAGGTAGTTGATGTTTGAAATGAGACCAACGAAAGCAACTGCAACTTGTTAGCATATCGTTCTCCCTCGATGTAATGTTTGTGCTTACCTGGAACGGCCCAGAAGATGATCATGACGCTGATGAAAGCGGTTGCGGCCAGCCACCGGATCCAGTGCATAGATGTGTTGATCTTGAGGTTGTCCCACACGACTTCGCCAGGGAGAACACCGAGCTGACGAGCGGCCATCTTGTTGTTGGGCTTGGTCTTGCGGTCCTGCATTAATTGCCAAGCATCCTGAGCGGACTTTTGGGTATCGAATTCGAGGAACACGGCCCCGACGAGATCGCCCTGGCCATTCCAGTGCTTGTCCTGTTCCTTTTGAATCTTGGGGATGATCTCAGCCAAGTGCTGGCGGCCGTAGTCGATGGTATCCACCTTCTTTCCGATGAGGAACTTGAGCTTGTGCGTGGGACGGTCCTTGGGGTTGCACCATTGGGATGTCTCGGCGGTCTCTTGGCCCTTGTAGGCCTTCTTCTTGCCCTTGGCATGCTTCATGCGGTTGTCGTTCGCGTCACGCGACAATTGGATCTCGGCAGCTTCGAGCTTGAATGCGGTGTCATCGCGATCCTCGACTAGCTCCATAAGGTCCTTGCAGTCGGATGCAACCCACGCGTGAACGACGCCTGGGAACATCTCGAAGAGGGTGGTCTGACCAATCGTCTTGGGGACATTGGTGAAGAGGATGGTCTTCGAAGAGAGGCGGCTGGCGCCCCATGGCGAGCGGCGGTATGCCTGGCGGATGTTGACCGTGTAGAAGGATTCGCGCGCAATGATGACCATCACAATGACTGCATGGTGTTAACGGGTCAGCTGACGCTCACTGCCACCTAGGACTTACACTGGAAGACGCAGGACACGATGGCATGCGCATAGTAGCGCTTGTAGTCCTTCACATTGCTCATGGAGAGGAGATCAAGCTGGGTCTTGCCAGCACCTCCCTGTTGCGAGTCAGCCAAGGTCAGGGTCACATGAGCGCTCCTCTTACCGTGGCATTGACGGGGAACAAGACCGGCCAGGTCACGCAGCAGCCGATGAAACTGATGATAACGATGAGCTTGAAGAAGCGCACAAACAGATAGCCGTCAATGCTCTGGTGGTCGAGGATGAACTTGTCGTCGATGGTGCGGAAGTCCTTGATCCATCCGAAGAAGCCATTGCTGGGAGCGGGAGTCCGGCGCCTGTGGGTGGTTCAGTCAGTACAAGAGTCTTCGAAGCATGCGGCGCGGAGTGCCTTACTCGTCGCCCAAGCTGTCGATGTAGGTCCTTGGTGCATAGACACGCTGGAACTTGCGGCGGAAGATCAAGAAGAGAGTGATGAAGATTGCGGCAATGATCAAATTGGGGATGAGGGTGGAGACCAGCCCAGAGGCCGAATTCGACTCGGGACTGTCCCTGTTGCTGCCCGGCTCGCCATCATCCTGCGCGACAGCTGTTAGCACGATGCCGCATGGCCTGACTGGGCACAACCCGCGCGTGCTGTTTACTTACTCGGACGAAGAGCTCAGCGAAGCCCATGGTGGAATTGGAGGTGTGCGACACCGGAAAGCTGTCGAGGCGACGAGCAGGAGGTCAGTCGCGTGGGAGTGTTTGTGTGTCGTTGGCCGTCTGGCAGCGGAGACGAAGCAATTATCAAGTTTTGCGGCGGACGTCTGCCAACTCCTAATGCGTCATGGCCAGCCGAATGGTGCGCCAATCGAGCTTAGCGCACGATGTCATCCCGGCCTAGCGCCACCAGCCACGGCGCGCTCCAACGTGACCAGCGTCCCTGATAGGCTGCGATCGGCCTCAGCTCGCGCACGCCTGTCGCCAGCGTCTAGATTCGCAGACGACCACTTCATCAATCTCCTCCGCCTCGCTGTGGCGACGCGTGCGCTGCGTGTTGCGAGAGAACTGGCAATGGCATGCGCCCAGCAGTAGCAGTCGCAGCAGCAGCACCGAACGCGCCGAGCAGGTATTCGTGCAGGAGGGCCACTATGGGCCAGGGTGCGAAACGTCACAGGAGATTGAGGGCAGGCTTCGCAAGGCGAGCGGATTGCTGCACGAGAGCAGAACCTGATTCGCGCCTTCAGGGGGAATCCGGGAGACGACGACCACCCCGGCGCCCATCACTTCAGCAAGCGATGGGATCTGGCGCTTCGTGATCTGTGTGAGGAACGCATGAGTCGCCTTGCCCAATACCCAATGCGCTCTCCATGGCAATTGTTCTGCTGATCGCTCCACCAATATTGTCTCCTCTTTTGTACATTTCGTGGCTCGAATTGGCTTCCGTGGTCATTGACCATGGCCCGCAGCCAGCACACAACCCAAGACCCTCCGCCGTTGAGGGAGCAACGCTTCTTCGAAGAAACTTGCTGTGGCTGTCCCAAGCGTCGCCCTTCCGCTGATTACGGTCCACTTCGTTGCACAAGTGTCGTACGTGTGAACGTGGTGTCTCTTGACCACACCGTCTTCGATAACGCCAGTCCAGGCCGCATGGCCGCGCAAGGAGAGTTGCCCTCGCCGCGCCTTGCATACCCATTGCATCGGCGTACGAATACCTCATCGAATCGTGCTGGCCGTGGTTACTTGCTTCCTAGAGTTTGCATAGACAACGCCAAATGCGATATACACTGGCCGTGCTCCGCCCCAAGCGCACACCATCTCCACGGGGATTTGAGCCACACCCCTGATGTCAGCGATCTAGATCTCAACAGCCACATCTTTGATCCAGTTGAAACACCACTACCATCTGCCATTTGACATGCATCTAGGGTTTAAAATTACCCTTATAACGCATCGCGGTTAAGTTTCAGCTCGGCACCCCTGTCACTTGAGATAAAGCCGCGTAGTCGACCAGAAGTCTAGATGTTCGGCCTGCACGACACCTTGCCAGATATCTCTTCCGGTCAGCAATTGGCACCCGCTGTCAGTCTGCATAGCCTCATTCGCAACTAAATTCTATCGTGACTTCTTCTGCGCGACCTGTCCCTTCGCGTCCAATGACGACGGTCGTTTGGTAGATGTACCGCAGAATGATGACCACCTTCCAAGGTCTTGGCAAACATCTTGAGCATGTGTTTTATTTTCATCTCGCATTCTTCATCTTCTTATGGAGGAGGAGCTTGACAAAAGCAAGGCCCTCCCCAAAAGGCGCCTAGCCTCGTCAAGCATAGGAACATCAAAGTTTTAACTTTGACAGTTTTATTCTTTATTTTCTACAGCACAACAATCTACCAAAATTGTAAAAGTTGACTCATATAGTTGCTAGAGGTAAGGAGATTATATAGAAGAACTTTTGTGTTGAGCTGATGCCACTTAGCATTGCTGGTGGGAGAGGGCCTTACTTTTGTCAAGCACCTCCGTAATCCATCTTTCAGTTCATTTACTTTATTTCACAATACCCTTTCAGACAATGTTTTTGAGAACCCAAAGTGGTTGCATCGAACATCACGTGAGTTTCAACCTCACCTTGGCATTTGATTACAACATTATTGGTTTGAAGTTATAATCCAGCAGTGCTGATAGTCTTGTAGACATGCAGATATAAGAGGATCATTCTAGTATCTGTTTAGACCTGCCTCTCTTATAATCTAATGTAAAAAGGACAATAATGTCCAGCGCACCCCAAAAGATTTCACAGTGCACACCTCCCCACTCAACATCAGCTGGCTGTATACATAGGCTCTACCTACTAATTAATGTAGTTCTGCCTGGAAATTGCCCACAATTATGTGTATATATACTGTGAAGAACAACCTATGCCTGGGCCTCTACCATTCAGGGTAGTAAAGAAGAGGAATCAAGAAGCACTGGCAAGGATCTAGGGCTTGAGGTAACATTGGGCAATAAAAAATTCCAAAAAAGTCAAACGCGGTTGGGTCGGTCGATCGGTCGGTTGGTGAGTGTCGATGTTGTCGAGTGTCGATGTTGTCGAGTGTCGGGGTTGTCGAGTGTCGGGGTTGTCGAAGTTTGACTGAAAGAGCAATCGAGCAATTAGGGAAACTGGAAGAAGACCCAGGGAAAATGCATTTTCCACTGAATCGAACCAGGGCCCTAATGGGGATTTCCAACTGAGTTGGAAGTTCTCGACCGGTGAACCAAGCTGGATTGCTCTTTCGAATGATCCTTACAGTCATTAAGTAGTATATATGGACCTAGAAGATATACAGAAAATATATAGAAGGCACCAATATAGATTGGAGATAATATTGCCCCGCTTAGGGATAGATATCTGCAAGTCACATGGGGAGTAAGGACGCCAAGTGCTGGAGGTGCTCATGACGCTGCGTGAAGGAGGTTCGGCCTGATACACCGCCTTCACGCGGTCACCACCTCCGCTCGGCCACCGCCCTTTGCCATACCTTACCCCGCCAGCCAATCGAGCTCAAGAATTCAACGACGTCACCCCTCCAGCGATCCGTTTGACGGCTGCTGCCTCTGCTCTATTTAAACCCCACCTCCCCTCCCACTCCAAGTCTCCTTCCTCCCACCCCATCCATCCACTTTCTATCCTGATACAACTGACAGCCAACATCCACCCTCAGCTTCCATTGTCACCTGTGCCACAACTCCAATCTCCAACATGTCTCTCAGCTACACCACTTCCAGCAATTCAGCCTCTGACTCCAAGTAAGTAATTTCGCTGCATTGTGCTTCCTTCACCTTCTCCTTCACCTTACTAACTATGTGCAGTGACACCATCAGGGATCTACTGGACAGCCCTCCAGAGAACCCCACCGACAGTCAGCTTTGCATCTTACATGAACATGCTGAGGCGCTGTTCACTGAGAAGATGTCTCACCTGAAAAACTTCATCTTTCCCCTCAAGAACAAGCCGACTCTGTACGATTTATACACCAATGAGAAGAAGTTTGAGTTGCCAGAAATCCCCAGCGATATACAAATGGACTTCTACTTCTCAAACTTCCCCTATATCGTCAACATGTGGAGCAAGACGGCTGTGCAGGACTCAAGCCAGCCCATCGAGCTCAGCCGTGTCATTTGGCACTACGCCTTGGACCCCAACCACTCCTTCCATGACTTCTGGCAAGGCACACGCCTAAATCTCATTCTTATGAGTGTCTTCTATCTCGCCCGGGAGTATGAGGACCCCAATGGCTGGTTCGGGGAGAACACCCCTGAGCATTTCAAATTCGCTACCGAGTGCCTGCAAGCTTGGCTGAGCTTCAAGCGCCCCCAGATCGGGCACGTTGACTGGCGAGACGAATTCATCGATTTCTGGAAGACGGCGGGGTGTGACATGACTGTGTTCAAGTCGAGCCAGAAAACCAAGCTCGAAAAGGGTATGCAGCACCTCAAGGCAGCCATATTTCCTCACCATCTGAGTGGCGACGTCGAAGAACTCATGGGCAGCGACGCCATTACGAACGAAGATTTCTCCAAGTATGGCCCCGCGCTCGCCTTGAAATGGTACATCACCCATGGCAAGAGGATGGATGAGGACAAGAATGAGGAATACCTCGATACGATGATGGGGGGCATCGGTGTCGATACACAAGAGATCACGATAGAAGTTCTGCGGAAAGTCAACTGGAGGAGCAGACTCATGGACGCTTTGCTCGTCGATGTGCACGAGACCGAGAAGAGGGAGATCGTCAGGTCAGATGAAGACCACTGGCTTGATGGCAAGCGGGCTGTGGAGATTTTGGGGACGAGGGAAGCCACGGATACACTCAAAGCTTTGTTCGAGAGTTTGAGCCTGGCCTAGATAGATGGCCGCTGAGAGTTTGGTGGTCTAAATAACTACGAGAATGCTCCCACCCAACATATGAATCTATTAAACCATCAAACACCGCGAATGCAGTAATGCCGTGAATGCAGTAACGCCGACCCGATTCAGAGTGCTAATACATTGCCATTATACAATTCCAACTTGAGGGCCTGTTAGAATCGGGTGGTCCAGTAACCCCAGCCTCTGAATAACCTTCTCTGCAGCATCCCATCCACCGTCGATCTGAACAGCGCCGATGATGGCTTCCACCGCGTCAGCCATCATTCGCTCAGACACGGAGCAGCCTGCATTGACCAAAACGCAGGCGTTGAGCCCGAGCTTCTGCCCCGCGCGGAAGAGGCTCGTGTTGCTGGCCTTTTTCTGGCGGAGGTTGTCATACAGGGCTGGACCTTGTGAGCTATGGAGATGCCTCTACCACTACGGCGCTGCTCCTAATACTACAGTCGCGGTGACGGGAAGAACCTACCTTTTGAGAGCCCAGTCGGATACCATTCCTTCGCGAGCACATAGTCAAGCACCTTGTCCCCCATAGTCTCGAGGCGGTCGTTCTTGGTGACTCTGTAGATCTTGCCCTTGTAGGATAGGGCTTGCACAAGCGAACTGCCCATGTGGAGAGCCTCAAGGCCAAGGCTCTTGTCGGTGAATGTGTACTCTAGGATATGCTCGCAAAGGTCGAGCGCGGTGGTCATATCGTGGTAGTATGCCATGGTGAGTGCCATTTTGTGTAGCTGGGCGCCGGGTGATGAATAATAGGAGGGGTCGCAAAATTCAAAATTCAACGAAGTGGGGAGTTGAGAGTGGGAGCGAGGTGTGGTGATGACCGGAGTGGGGGAATGCAGCCTGTACCAGACACATTACGGTCCCAGGCCAGAAGATATATCTCGCCGGTCCATTCAAGGCAGCAGGATCTTCCGCGAACTCCAGTGTGGTCACAGGTTCTTGCGCGTCCGTTCCAGGCACTTCGAAGGCAACATTTCGGACATTGCGACAATATGTTGCGAACGCATGAATTGAAAGGGTGGCTATCGGGAAAATGGTTGGTTACCATTTCATGGTTCTTCACCGTGGCTCATGCGGCACAGTCGAAGTCACCACACCAGCCACACAGATCTCCAACGTGACAATGCTCATTTAGGAAGGACATGTATTTGTCGAACGATAACCTTTTTCGTTCGTCACGAAGATGTTTGTTAAGCCTTCTCATGATGGCCGCCTCCCTCCATATCCGCAGCCTTGACACGACCAAAACGCACAGTCTCCCAACCACAACCCCAGCACACAACCCTCCACCATGACACAATACACCTTCTCCAAAACGAACACGACCGCGAGGCTCGACCTCTGTGAGTCCATCACAGGCTACTCCTTCACGTCGAAGCCCATCCTTCTCGAAGCCCTCAATCTGTCGACCTCCCGCGGTATCTCCATCGGTCTCACCTACGGCAACGTCGTGTACAAGATCCGTGGAAACGACTATATTGCAGTCAAGGGCGATGCAGTTCTCAACTGCTTGATCGAGCAGGCTTGGTGGCGCTCAGGTGCACCTCCGTGTAAGCGTCTGCATCCTCTCTGCTCACAAGCAGTGCATATTCTCCGGGAGTGAGCATTACTGATAAAGATACAGACGTGCACGATATAATTGTGAGGGAACGCACTAGCCTCGAAACCCTTCACACCATCGGCAAAGATACCGGTCTCGACGCTTGCCTTGTCACTTCCAACGACCAATACGTGATCACTAGGCCCGACATGGCGGCCGCCCTCAAGGCCATTATTGCGGCTGTACAGGTAGACGGGGGATGGGAGGCCGCCGAGAAGGTGGCACAGAAGTTGGGATTGCTGAAGCATGCATATCTAGAGCCTGGGGAAGGATCATGGGTGGAACGCTTTGAAACCGCGGAGATGCGGGCAGAAGACATAATCCGACGTGCTTCTTTCGAGTCATTTACCTGATTTGCAGAGCGTTGGGGGGCCATGTAGCGCACTAAAGGTACGTATCCAAACTATTTTTCCACGGTGATGATGCTGTTGGGGAAGTTTGGATACTCTCAAATGAGGCTATTCCGCAATAGAGCTATATCGTGAAGGAGACGGAATCAAAATGAGGGATCTTGCTTCCGTCTACTTTCATAGCCCGATTTTTGCTCCACCAGAGATAGAAATGAAGAGTTAAACGCAACTGTGCACGTAAATGGATACACAAAATACCTTCGTTTCAGAAGGTAAATAATTCAAAATAAAAGGAGAACTGGAGCCGGACAGGAATCGAGCACTAGGCTTCCGATCAAGACACCAGGCGTCGCTGCCACTGGACTACAGACCATTAATGCTTTTGATGTCCACCAATGTTCTTTCGGGAACCACACATGTGTCGATGAAAAATAATATTGGGGGTTGAACAGCCTAAAACAAAGAGTGAGTCACAGAAGGCTTCAAACGATTGTTTGCTAGACTCACGATATATCGTAGAGACATCAAGCGCGTAGACGTAATATATAATCACATAACAAAGACTCACTGTAAGGTAAGTTTACTTGTTTTGGACAGTGCATCTTACTTCCACCACACAAGTCGAGCTTGCCATATGGTAATGAAAGTTCCAACTTCTAATAGTGATTGGGGTTTGCGTAAAACACAACGAGATTATTACTCTGGTTACATCTTATGTGTCGAGTGTCAACTGAACAGTTTTACCCGCAGGCCGCATTCAGCTTGAAAAACATGCTACACGAGTTGGACGCATAGGCTCAGGAATCCAAGTACGTGAGATACAATTCTGTCCATTCAGTAACATCATTTCCAAAAACTGTTGTAGAAGCAGGCCTATCGACCAGATTCATCTCTCACATTAATCTACATACTCTTCACAGCATCTAAAACATCCGCCTCCAAACTCTCCAATAACCCTGGTCCTTTCGCATTATACCCAAACAATTTTGTCACCCTCTCTGCCTTCGTTCGCGAATTCGACGCAAACAAATACCGTGAGAGATGTGGAATTGGATACCACGAAAGCATCTTATCGATTTCGTCAATGGACACTTGCAAAGGCTCAGGATTCGAGATGATGTTGTGTTCAGCTAGGATTTTGCCAGTCGCAGTGGCGATGTCGAGGTGTGAGTACTCTTGGGTGCCAGTGAAGTAGTATCCCTAGAACGTTATTAGCAATGATGTCCAACAAAACACTCTGGGAGGAGAATATGTACCTTATCATTCCATTCCGCGCCTCCACCACCATTCGCCGCCGCCTCGATGACTTTCAAAAAGATTGCAGCAAGATCATCGATATGCACCCAACTCTTCGTATTCGTGCCCTCGTTGACGTAGAAGACTCTAGCATCCTTTATCTCTCCGCCGCCGAGCGTTTTGCTCTCTGCGATGAAGGCGGGGATATACACACTCCGTGTCTTACCGGTTCCTCTGCCTTGACCGTAGATATCGGGGGGACACATGATGGCTATCTTGATCTTATCCCCGTGCTCGGCTGCAGTGGCATGGGGAATCTTTTCTGTGTTGCGGTGCAGGGCGTTGTTGGGGAGGGCGCGGATCTCAGGGAGAGAGGAGATGTCCGACCAAACCTTTGGATTGAGGCGGCCCAATTGGCTTTCATCATGGTAGTCAGAACAGATACCTGTTCCAGAGAGATGGAGGAGGAAGCCTGGTGTGGGGCGACGAAGAAGGCCGGCTATGAGGGCGTTGATGGAGGGCTCATGGTCAGAGTCACCGTGGTCTTGTGGGTGATGAGCGGCGTTGATATTGAAGATCGGAGACTTGCTTACGGACAACAACATCGACTTTCTCGGCAGCATCGGCGAGGATATCAAAGCTATCGTAGTCCCCTTTGATGACTTTGATGTTCGGGTAGCGTGTGGTGAAAGTCTCGGGTGTTTTTCGCAACATGACGGTTACTTCATACTCTGGATGGGCCGTGGCAATAGTATCGAGGGTGGTGCCACCTATGTAGCCAGTGCCTCCGGTACTGATGTATCTCTCAGGAATGTGGAGGTATGGGATTGAGATTCGAGTGCTTACAGGAAGATCTTGGGACTCATGTTTAGAACGAGTTCAAATGGTTAGCTAGATGAAAATAGGTGGTTGTGCGTCGAAGAATGAGTGGCTTGAAGCTTTTGTAGTTTTCCGGCTTTGAAATGTGGTCGATACTGGATATGTACACTTGCCCAAATGCGGCAATTTGAATTATTAAGCTTCAAGGGGAAATAGCGCGGCCAAACCCCACAACACCATAGAGGAGAATTGAAGCCTCTATTCAATTGGCAAAAGAGCAAGTAGATTGGTCGATGTAACACCCTCCGGATGAGAGGTTGGCAACTGCCCGAGACACCGCCTTTCAGAAGCTTTATCAAGAGAGTTCAGCGAATCGGGAGGTGTTGGATTGGCCAGCTTGTAGTGCATCGGAAGAGATCACGGTATCCGTGTAAATATCTTCCATCAGAGTAGATAGATACTGCCGTTTGGCTTTTCTGAAGGGAACACGGCGTGGTTTGGGGTAAGGTCATTTCCACTTTCCAAAGTTCACTCGACCACTCAATCAGGTCACCTGATGACTGGATTGAATATTCCATAAAAGAATCCATTGACAGGGTGGAATTTAATTAAACTGAAGAAACTAATATTTTGGTCCATATCCCTGGTCAGAGTCAGAAGTTTGGGAGTCGTGATGGATCACGTTCTGGTTGTGATGGTTCACCAGCGGACCTAACCTTGTGCAAGCTAGCGCAATGTCGGCGTCCAAGCTTCACATTGCCGACTCCACCGAAACTTTTTTCCATCCTGCACAGAAAATCACCACCACGACGAATAATATCTTCACACCGTGTTACCCACTATGGCGCCCCACGATATTGAGTCGAAGAAGCGCAAGAGAAAGCACAAGAGCAAGAAGGGAGAGGAAGCCGTTCTTGCGCAAGCCCCCAGCAACGATGCGCCTGAGCAGGTGAAGCCCCGCAAGAAGTCCAAGAAGGTGCACACGCCGGAACCTGAGGTTGAAGAAGTCGAAGATGTCGCCAGCGAGGATGGTGAGGATGCAGAGAGCGAGGAAGCACTCAACAAGCAACTGAAGAAGATCGCTGCAGACGCGGAAGAGGATGAGGAGCGGGAAATTGAGGAGGGCGCCGAGATGGACGACCAGACGAATGGCGCGGACGACGACGGTGCGAACCCCAACGATCTCCCTCTGGGGACTACCATGTCCCTCCCAACTGTCGACGATGTGCAGAAGTTTTCCGACCTCAAGCTCAACGAGCGCACGGCACAGGCGATCACAGAAATGGGCTTCGACGATATGACAGAAATCCAGCGCAAGGCGATCCCGCCGCTGATGGCTGGCAAAGATGTGCTTGGAGCTGCAAAAACCGGATCCGGAAAGACATTGGCATTCTTGATCCCCGCTATCGAGATGCTCTCGGCGATGCGCTTCAAGCCCCGCAATGGAACTGGTGTCATCGTCGTTTCACCTACCCGAGAACTCGCTCTCCAGATCTTTGGCGTCGCTCGCGAGCTTTGCGAGAAACATTCACAGACCTATGGAATCGTCATCGGAGGTGCCAACCGGAGAGCGGAGGCGGAGAAGCTGGCCAAAGGTGTCAATCTCCTGATCGCAACGCCCGGCCGACTGCTCGATCATTTGCACAATACCCAGGGTTTCGTGTTCAAGAACCTCAAATCGCTCGTCATCGATGAAGCGGACCGAATTCTGGAGGTTGGGTTTGAGGATGAAATGCGGTCCATCATCAAGATCCTCCCCAAGGAACGTCAGACTATGCTCTTCTCTGCGACACAGACGACCAAAGTTGGGGATCTGGCGCGTATATCGCTGCGGCCTGGACCAATTTATATTAACGTCGACTATCACAAGGAGCACAGCACAGTAGAGGGACTGGAACAAGGATATGTTCTCTGCGATTCTGAGGTGCGCTTCAGGTTGCTCTTCTCGTTCCTGAAGAAACATCAAAAGAAAAAGATCATTGTCTTTTTCAGTTCGTGCAACAGTGTCAAATTCTACGCCGAGCGTAAGTGCCCACAAAATCCACTGCCTGGTCATGTGCTAACGGTCTAGTCCTCAACTACATCGACCTCCCCGTGCTCGATCTTCACGGAAAGCTCAAACAGCAGGCCCGAACGAACAAGTTCTTCGAATTCTGCAACGCCACATCCGGAACACTCATCTGCACCGACGTTGCAGCGCGAGGTCTCGACATCCCTGAGGTAGATTGGGTGATTCAGTTTGACCCGCCAGATGACCCCAGGGATTACATCCACCGAGTGGGACGTACAGCGCGAGGCTCCAACGGTAAAGGGCGATCCCTCATGTTTCTCTTGCCTTCCGAGGTCGGCTTCTTGAAGTTGCTCAAGGAGGCGAGGGTGCCATTGGTCGAGTTTGAGTTGCCTGCGAACAAAATCCTGAATATCCAGTCTCAGCTTGAGACGTTGATCGGAAAGAATTACTACCTCAACAAGGTATGATTCACCCCCCCGCTTCCTCACATGATCCATGTTTACTGACAGAATGCAGTCTGCAAAGGACGGATATCGGTCATATCTACAGGCATATGCCTCGCATAGTCTGCGATCGGTCTTCGACGTGCATAAGCTAGATCTCGTCAAGGTGGCTAAGAGCTTTGGGTTCTCAGTCCCTCCAAGGATCGACATCTCACTCGGTGCGAGCTTGGGCAGAGATAAGAAGGTAGAGGGGAGGAGAGCATATGGCAGTCAGCCGCAACAGGGAAAGCGGCCGTTTAAGCCGAGGAAGGGAGCTTGAGCTAGAGCATGGAACTTGTCTCGGTCTGGCGGTCTGGCGTATGTCGCGGAAAACGGAGAAGTAGATATCATGTGTCTTAGCGCGCAACCTGCAATGACATGTTGTGTGGGATCGTCAACAGTACAGCCTGATACATGCTATGTAATGTCCGCTGACGCACCTCTGCCTGATGAGCCTCGTCACGTGCTGCGAAACCGGTGAAGTGTCGACTTCGATTTTTTGGCCTCCGATTCCGCGTCAACCACTCATGACGCTCAATTGCAGTTTTCCTCCCAAAGGATCGCGAAAGAGACGGCTCCGGACGCCTCACTTATGCCTCGCTATTCGCCACCGCAGCATGTACATCATGGCTGCCATCTCACCCACATACGGCGTGAAATATTCTGATACAACTTGGAGCTGCTCACTGGCTGCAGGTGCCGTGCTGCGCTGGCAAGTCTGCAAATACGCTGGCCAATGAGCGGCCACAGGGCGGCGCGGATGTGTCCGAGGTTCGTCTTGGCGGCATGGTTCCCGGAGCGACACAAGCGAGAGGCCTTGCGGATACGCTAACAAGAGTGGAGTGTGGGCTGGTGACGACGGACAAGGCGGTGAGGAGCAGCGTGTCTCGCAGACCTCAGTTGGCAGCACTGTTGGGCAGGTGGGCCGCGAGGAGAGGGGAAAGGGGCCTGTGTAGGAATGTTCAGGTGGGACCATGGGACGGGCGTCTGCGGCGTCGTGTCACTTTTTTCGGGATTGTTGAAGGCCTTGAGGGCCCCCAGCCACGGCAAACACTGCACCAATCCGGGGCAGGACGAGGATGCAGCGAGGGCGGCTGACATGCAAACGCAAACGCAACTGCAAAGGCAAAGGCAAAGCGCCGTGCTGTGCTTTTGGTTCCTAGGCTAGACGGAGAATCGGGAGTCAGTAAGGCGAGGAATGGATGCGGGAGCTCCTGCATAGCGAGAACGAGGGCCACGAGGTCTGGCTGGAGCATAGTTTGCGAGCGCGCGGGTTGGGTTGCACAGCGCTGGCCCGGGTACTGGTTCTGGAGGGCGCACGGCGGGGGCTGGAGCCGCGCGTAGAGCGAGAGAATCAGAGAGCCAGAGACAGAACCGCCAGCTGGAGTAATTGGGGACAGCCGGCGAGAGGTGAGAGGGCTCCAGCATCGCTTTTTGTATGGGCGGCCCAAGCGTAGTGTGCTTGTTGGTGGTTGTTGTTGGAGTGATGTGAAGACGGCCAGCCAATCAGCCCCGGCCGGTGCTTGGTGTGCAGGGTTGTCTTCTGCCCACGTCTTCGACCTCCGCCCAAAACCATCCCGGCCGCTCTCTACCTTAGCAGCCCGCACGCTTCATATTCCTCACCCACCCGCCGCTCGCTGAGAGCCATTGCTGCCCGCGCCCCAGACGTCGCCGGGTGCCGTCTGCGACCGCGCAAGTGCTCGTTCCGAGGTCCGTCTTGCGCCTGGCTGCCCCGCCGCAGGCAGTTGTTGCAGCTTTGCTGGTGCATGCTAACAGCTCTGCCTCAGCTCTCCTCCCAACAGCGCATTTGTTGGCAGCGTGTCCGCACACCCCCTCGCGGCTCCATCTCTCGCTCGCCCGCTGCCCGTCTCCTCTGCACCATCTGGGCATGTGCTGATCGCCCGACGCTCCCTGCCATTTTTCCCTTCGTTGCCGTGCCTGCGCGCAGTGGTTGGCCCGTCGGCATCGAGACGTTGCCGCATATCTGCAATATCTAGGTGCGCAAACGAGAAACAGCCACCCCAAGGCCACCCCGAGGCCGCTCTGCTACCCGGCCCTGGACCACCACACTCTCGCCCACCCGCTGCCTCGCCGTCGAAAAATCCCCACGCCGCCGCAGGGCCCCAATCGCCATCCATGTCGCCCGTCCACGAGTGTACCTGCTAGAATCTGCAGAGATTCACAATGGGCCTAGATACCCGACGACCCCCCCTCCCGGCACCGACAGACTTCTCCACGCTCAGCTCCGTCGACAACGACACCACTCTCCGAGACGATCTCGCCACCGACGTCTCCACCCGCACCGACAAGACGTCCTACTCCATCCCCGAGGACGGCACGCCCGTCACCATCAACACCGCCAAGGGCATACACAAGAAGCACCCCTCGCAGACCTCGCTCCTGATTGAGTACTTCAACGGCGGCAAGGCTGACGGCAAAGTCAACTCGCGGCCCAGCGTCCGCGTGCGTGTAACGCCCTCTTCGAAGAAGGGCAAGGTCGCCAAAGGCCACCTTCAGATCACCGAGGAGAGCCGCACTTCGCGGAAGCCCTCGTACACCCACCACATCTCTCTTGGCCACAAGAGCGACGGAGTCGCGCAGTTCGAATCATATTCGGACGGCTCCAACGTCTCGTCCCTCCCACCGGTCGAGATCGAAGTTCTCCAGAACGCCAGCGATCTCTCCAGCGTCGGAGGACGGTACATCCCCCCAGCCTCGGACATCTCCTCTATGCCCCCGGATTCTATGCTTGAAGGTACACCGATCATTCTAGAGCCAGGACACCGCCACAGCCGAAGCTTGGAGCGCGTAGAAACTACCACCGAAACCATGACGACAGATTCGTTGAAGGCCCCCAGCAGCCAGCGCAGCAGGAGTTCAAGCAAAGACCGCATCGCGCAAAACGTGATGGCGAGGCTAGCGCAAAAGCCTGTTGAGGGAGAAAGTCCCAAAACAGTGGAAACTAAAGAAACGAAAGAGACCAAAGCCAGCAGAGACGAGTTGACACCGAGCCGCAAGTCACGGCACCGATCTAGCAAGACGTCTCGAGAGGAAGAGCTGAGCGGCGTCAGTGGCACGGACTCCAGCCTGCTGTCCTCGAATGTCCATCGACGTTCTGGCGACGCCCAATCCATGAGATCGGGAGTGTCAGGAGCCTCCTCGATCAATGTCAATAACCCCAAACTACTCGCCACAGTCGAAGACGCCATCAAGCGCCTCATCCTCCCAGAACTGAATGCAATGAAGGAGGAACAGCGTTTGCAGAAGAACCGCGACAAGTTCGATCGCCCCTCCCGCGACAGCGAGTACACAGTCGACACTGTTAGCTCTCGAGATAACTCCCGGCGGCGCGTTTCCAAGGTTTCAAGCGCTCCACACATTCACGGCAAAGGCCCGAAAATTGTCCTGAACGATGAGGCCGAGTCGAGAAGCCACAAGGAACGGCGATCGAGCCGAGGCTCAGTTTCCGAGCGTAGCATTGCAGACTCCACGCGGGAGGAAGAGCGAATCCACAAGAAGAAGAGCAAAGACAGGCATCGAGATTCTGGCGGCTCCGCACGGGATGCGGCGCTTGCTGGCCTCGCTGGCGCTGGCCTGACCGCGGCTGCACTTCGGCACCACGATTCTCGCGAGTCCAAAGAAGATCGCAAGGAGCGGCGGAAGACACATAGTCGGGGCAGCAGAAGCCGAACCGCAAGTGTCTCAGAGAGTGTAGAGTCCGACCATCGCTATCTGAGGGAGAAGGTGCCGCCACTTCCTCTTCTGCAGAGCGAATTGATAGGATCAGAGCTCACACGTGATTCGATCCTGTCCGCTGAAACGGAAACTCGCGAGCGAAGAAGCTCGCTATCTTCAAGAGGCACGGGCGCCGAGACGCCACTCCGTGAGGTACCGCGTGCCTACGCTTCTCCGTCTCCTCGAACACCTACACGACCGTTGGCTGTCGATCGAGGTCTCGGGACATCTCACAGCCTCCACTCTCAGACTGATCTCAATCTGTCAGCACCCAGGAGTGATCGAAGTCTCTCTTCACGGTCGCGAGGGGTGAATTCCGCATCGCTTGAAGCTGCTGCTGCTGCCAAGGCGCGTGCTTTAGAGAGCGAGCAGATCCATGTCTCGCAGTATGAGATTGCCGATGACCAGACCCCTACTCAGAGCCCTGTCCAGAGCGAAGCCAGCTACAAAGCGTCCCTTAATGGATCTCCACACCATCTTAGGTCTGTTCATAGCCCTGCGTCTCTCTCTTCAGCAGGACGCCATGCGCAGCGCCCCTCCTCCAGGCTCTCGATCCAGTCCTTTGAATCTTCGCCGAGCACCAAGGCGGCTCGCACACGGAAGCGACCTCAGGGTGTCAGCCTCGAACGAAGCACAGAGGTTCTAGCTGATTTAGAGACTCCAAAGGAGGTCGATGATTTCTTCGCCCAGAATCATGAGCAGAATGAACAGTACCGACGCGAACGTGAGATGGACAACGACCAACCTGAATCGCCATACCTTGACTATAGGAACACCCAATACACAGATGAAACATCTGAGGGACGATACCTGGAACAGGAAGCACCCGTCACCCTAGATCAAGATATTCGCAAGGTTGGGTCAAATCCGGAGTATGTGCATACACCGTTGGCTGTTGAGTCTGCGGTTGCATCTCTGATAGAGCCATCGAATATCAGTGTGCGATCTTCTCTTTCGAGCCCCCTCAAGAAGAATGCTATGTCACCTACCAGCGACCTGCAACAGGGGCATACCTCTGAAAAGGCACTTCTCAGCCAAGACCCTAGCCAAGAGCGATGGGGTGCGATCCGAAGCCAGGCTCAAAATCTCGCTCGGAGTTCACAGGGAACAAACTCATCGCGACAAAGTCTCTCTCGGTCAATCAACGAGCCGCCCGTCAAGATGCATGCGAGCGTTTTCCCTGGTGACGACATGCCAGCAATTGGATACGGTATAGATGACGATGAATCCGAAGTTGACACCAATCCCTCCATCATCAAAGGTCCGCTCGGCGGAGGATCGTTCCAGGACGAAGCCGACGAACTGCTCAGTCGTCACGAAGAGCGGGAACGCACACCCTCCCGATCCTATGGCAAAGCTGCTGCTGGTGCCGTTGGTGTTGCTGGCGCTGCTGCAATTGCCGCTGCCGCTGCGAACCGCGTACTGAAGGACGAAGCTGTTCACGAGGATCAATATCAGCCTCCGGTAGAAGATGACTATAATCAAGACTACCCAGGTGAGCAGCATCATTATGAGCAACAATATGCCTACGGGTCGCGGAACCGCACACCTTCACGCAGTCCGGCTATGTGGAAGGATGAGGGTTACCAGTCTGCTAACCAACACGGAGGCATTACCCCCGAGTTCCAAAACCGATCGAAACTTCTCGATGACGACGGTCTTGGAGACTATGATGAAGAGGGTTTGGGTACGGATGTTTTCACTGGCAAACACGCCCGCCACTTCAGTGGCAACTCGCATGGCATGACTTCCCCTCTTTATGATGCAGCGACTGGCAAGGGTCTCGATCGTATCGATTCTAAAGACGTGGTTGCTCTTATGGATCATCTTACTGTGCGCGATGCGCAGCGCAACGCACGCGATACGGAAATTCTCGTCACCTTGGTTCGCAGTGCTGCAGAAATGCGCAACCAATTTGAGGACATGAAGCATTTCATCCGAACTCAGGACGCCATGATCATGAACACCACCGACAAGCGAGTCGAGATTGCCGAGCAGCGTATCATTGGTGGCCCTCGCCCTCAACCACTAGGCTCCCCCCGCGTTCCCCGATCTTCATCAGAAGACATGGATGTTGAGGCAAAGAGGAAGAACGTTTTCAAACGTGCTCTTCGTGGCTTGAGTAGCAAGGGCGATAGCGACATCAAGAACATCGAAAAGATGTTGATTCAACTACTTGGCGAGGTCGAGGGATTGAAGCAGACTCACGCCTTGACTTTGGAGCAAAGCCACTCAAACAGTCTGACGTCCTACGAGAATTTGAGAGCTAGCGGAGATCCTGGATATGAGCCGGAGGGCCGGGCTGGCACGGCTTCTTCACCAAATCAGTCAGGATACCTTTCCAATCCATCTTCTCGGCGCGTTCAGGACCTGCACTCCGGCTTCGACGTTCACCAACCTCACCGGATAAGCACCGTTGAAGAGGATGAGGAGGAGTATGCGGACGAGCAGTATGAGAACACTGAGCGTATGACAACTCCCACCCAGGAAGCCCGTCGGAACAACAGCATCTCGCAAGTGACTCCGCCGCAACCTACCAAGACATTCCGGGAATCACAGAGCCAGGAGAACACGCCAAAGCGGAAGCACAAGTCTAATTCATCGTCCATCTTTGGTATCCCCAAGATCTCCCGCTGGTCGAAGACGACAACATCCACCAATCCAGAGAGCCTGCCCCGCAATAGCGGTTCCGGTGAGAAGCGACCGTTCTCGACTCATTCCAGGTCGGGATCCCAAGTCAATGTCGCCTATTATGGTGACTCTCCGTATGAGGTCAGAGACGAGGACCGGATCCGCTCCAATAGGTCACTTGCTCGAGACGATGAGCGATCACTTCGATCTATACGATCACCTTCCCCGCTCATCCCACAAGATGAGGACGAGGACGACTATGTTCTTGAGGATCCCAAGTACCAGGCTCATCGCAACTCGTTGAACCTCCAACATCCCCAACCTCGTCCAGGTCAGACTGGCCGACACCAAAACCATCTTGAAACCCAAGCTCAGATTTTTGAGCCTTCTTCCGTCGGCTCGGTTGGGTCGCCAGACTACGATCAATGGGGCAGCAACCCCTCGCTTGCACGCAACCGTCTCTCTGGTGGAGGGGCAAGTCAAGGTCCGGGTAACCTGTCACCGGTTCTTTCGGATGATGCTTACAGCAACCACTCCGCTGCTGAGCAGGCTGCGGCTCCAGCCCGTCCTCCCAAGATCCGAGACGATGGGCCGCTCGTCCCCCAACAGCAAACACAGCCTCTCGCAGGCCATGGCCAGACACGCCAAATGTACAGCTCCCCGAACGAGTTCGGTAGCCAGGGTGCTCTGACCCCTCTTGCCCCCATTCAGGAAGTGAGGCATAGTCTAGAGACAGACACAGGTCATTATGTAAGCACGCGACAATTTCCTCCTTTTCTTCCTTATCACCGTATACTTACATCCTAACACAGTACTCTCCAACGCCGTCGCCTAGGCCGTCAAGGGGTAATTTGAACCCAGCATCTGCGGCTGCGATGACGAGCCCGCAGCGCAAAATCACAGGGCCGAGGCCTATGGGTAGCAGGAGCCCCAGTGGCAGAGTACCAAGTGGACAGCAGCAGCAGCCATTGAGTGCGCAGGGCCTGCAGGCTCAACAACAACAATTTGAGAGGAGTGATACGGTAATTAGGAGGAAGCCGGTTGCTGGTACGTGATTACTCCCCGGGACTGCAGGGGGGAGGCACCGTTGGATTTCTTGCCGTGAGGTAGGGATGATGATCTCGCCTTCCCCCTCTTTTCTTTTTGCTGCATGCTGTTTGTTGATAGAGACTAACAAGTTGCAGAGCATGATATCGAGAGCTTGGAGAGTTATCGGAGTTCGTTGGACTCGGAGATCTTCTAGGCGTTGATTCGACGACTTCGTGCCTTGTTCTAGCATGTGTGTGTGTGTGGCATAAAGGGGGATATGCATGGTGTGGCCATGGCACTCAGCCATAAGCCACTTAAAATCGGGTGTTATACATATTCTCGGCGTTTAAGGGTTTCTTTCATTCATTGACGATGGTCACTCGGTTTTCCTCCTCTCTTCCGTATGGTTGTTTAGAGATTTGGATCTTTGATAGTTCCAGGGGATGATGTGGTGGGGGAGGAGGGAGTTTTAAAGTTATGGTAATTCATGAGGGTACGGGATTCATGATTATGAGGTTTGGGGAGGGGAGGAGGGTGGGGGTTAGGTAGTGGGTGTGGAGGTTAGATGCATGCAATGGGAATTCGAGTATGTTTAGATGTTGTGTTATTTCCTTCTCAAGTGTTCTCTTTTGACGAGCCTTTTCGGTAACCCTTTTTATTGCATTCTGTTTTAGGATTAGGCAGGAGGGTAGAGCGGAGATTGTCATAATACAGATCTGGGGCTTGATGTATAGGGAGAGGGAGTGGGTTGATATGGGTGGAAGATCACGTGCAGAGCATAATTCACTTCAGTTTTGACTTGAATTTCGGGTGGAAGGTGTTAATGTAGTTTATTCTAAGTGGATGCAGGAGGATTGAAAAAGCACTGTCTAAATGTGTATCTGGGGCTTGCGTCCCAGAGGCAAAGAAACTACATATTCAGACCACCCATCAGCTTGGAGATCTCGTCCAATTCGTCCTTCATCATGGATACCGCCTTCGCACTATCCATCCACCATCTACCCTTATGTCTCTTAGTAGGTTCCGGTTGGTTGTCATATGTGATATCCACAACCGGTGCTTCTATCAGAGGATGATTCCCCTGAACCTCATTGACGATGGAGCAAAAGAGAGTGCCCCGATCAGGCGCACTCGATGGCATTAGTGACGTCTCGATCCTTGGAATAGCATGTGTAGGATCCGGAATATCAAACCTTGGAGCATCCTTGGTTGGAAGTGGACCGGCGGGGGGGTGGCGGATGTCGGGCGATTCCTTCAGATTGGGGCATCAAGCTCAGATATTGTCTGAGTAGAATCCGTGATGACCTGCGACAGTATCTTGGCCATGGTAGACGAGACGTTTTTCATCTCGTCATCGGAAATAGAGTCGGTCCAGGGTGAAAAGAGAGTCCCTTCGTCATTGCAGCTCGCATCTATGTTGATAGTGATAGCGAACTCGATGGGGTCAAAGGCATGGGTGTGCTCAAATTTAATAGATGGGGTTTGGGGAGATTGTGATTCCACAGCACCATGGTTTTGAATGGAGACGGAAGTATTGAAGAGTGGTTTTCCAGAGAGCCCTAGGTGGTGTTGGAACTGGGCAAGAGAGCAGTGTTGGTGTGGAAGACTCTGTATGAAATTATTTTGCACCTCTTGGAAGCCGTGAAGAACGGATTGGGAGCGAGACACCCCAACACGCGATACGAGCATGTTGATGAAAGCCCCGACGGCATTTTGAATTTTAATCATGGGGATATTTCGTTCAGATGTCAAGTAAACAAAGCAGACATCTGGAGCGCCGGTATAAGTCCGTAATAATAATGCCCAAGCCGCAAGCAATGACTTCACCCTTTCCTCGTGATCATGTGGGCTTTCGAGCGAACGTGTCAGGCAGAACCTAAATGTACTATTCGTTCACTGAAGTTAAATACCAGTAAAATTACGCCATGTACCACGCAAGGGAAGGAAAATATGGCTCTATATTCCAGATCAAGGTTTGGTAAAAAGTTCAAATAGGTAGTCCAGCCCTCTACTCAACTCATAGCCTAGAAATATACGACTTGCTACAGGGGAAACTCAATCCATCTGGTTTTAAAATTTCCCCAACACCGACAGCCTACACTCCTTGAATTCCCTCACCCCTTCCCATCCTCTCCAACCTCTTCTCACGCCGCCTTTCCCTTTCCCCTCCCCATCCCACCCACCCACGCCCTCAAAATATTCCAAACCCACCACGCCGAGTCCGCCACCTTCCCAGCCTTATACTCCTGCCCTCTATCCTGCACATCAGCGATTGCAAGCACCGTATCCACCAACTGCCCCTCAAACCTCTCACTCTGCCGCATATACGCAGCGACCATATCCATGCCATTTGTAATACCACCTATACCCAGTATTAGCTTTGAACCGAACATTCCCAACCCCCGTCCCACGAATCCCGCAGAATCCCGCATCAAAAAGGATGCATAAATGGGAGCAAGCAAAGAAAGAAAGAAATCAACCCATACCAGCCGTCCAAATCCTCCCATCATTCGTATACCTCCTATCCACCCACTTGACGCCCGGAAACGTCTTCCCCAACACATCCATGACGCCCCTCGTCCCCGTCGCCCTCTTCCCCTCCAACACGCCCGCAAACCCCGCAACAAACACCCCCGTACAAACCGTCAACAAATCAACCCCCGCCCCCACATGCCCCCTCACAAACTCCAGCACCTCGTCTTCCGGCCGGAGTCCCGGCGGCGGGCCAGGGATCAGCAGAATATCCAGCTTGCCTGGCTGCACGCTCTCGTCGTTGAGCCCAGCTGTGATTTTGAGGTCGAGGGAGGGGGTTGAGGGCGCGAAGGTGTTGGGGCCCGAGAGCGCGATGTAGGAGATTTTGAAGAGGGCGGTGGGGAGCGCGATGGCGATGAGGGGTGCGGGGAAGTTGCAGGCGCGGAAGTAGTCTTGCGTGGCCATGGCGAAGAGGTCGATGGGGGAGAGGTCGAGGAGTTGGATGGGGGGGACGATGAGGACGCCGATGTGGAGGGGGGGCATGGTGGATGAACTGTATGTAGTAGGAGAGGAGTGTTGGATTGGGATGGAGGGAAGGGAGGGAAGGGAGGGTAAGGGAGTGGAAGGGTTTTGTGGAGACGGGAGGAGAATAGGGTGGTTGGAGATGGTTATATAGGGTTTGGGAACACTGGGCTTCTATATAGTTGTGGCTCTCGCTCTCGGCGGGTCCCGGGCTCCGATGTTCAACGAATGGTGAATGTTATGGGAGCCTAGAATGCAAAGCCCTCGGGAGCATCTAGACTGGGTATGAAAGACGCGTATACCATCTGCTTCACTGCCCAATGTGGGATGGAACATGGGCATTGAGACTACAGGTGTGAAGAAGGGGAGAGTATCATGGAGTCAAAGAACTGAAATAAAGACAGTTGAAAAGATATGACAGATGGGGTCGTAGACCTTGAAAGTGTAGAAGTTCCAGGAGATACTACTGGAAAGATACCCCCCTTGACGAAACCCACAATCCGCACACGGGACGGGACTTGAATGTGATCCGTCCCGAACCACGCAGCTCCGGCATCCACCTGACAGCCGACCCGTCAATGAGCCAGAGCCACACGTCCAACCTCCTTGTGCAAATTCCGAAGACCCCACCTTTGCCTAAACACGAGCTGAACGAACAGAAGATTCAAGATAGACGAAGATGACAAAAAGAAGGATCGACGTCACAAACGCCCCGGAGCAGGAACAACCTATCCCCGAGCCTCGGCTCATCCCCAGACCTCCGGCCTCTCCGCAACAATGCCGCAGGTGGGTGGATAACTAGGTCCACAGTAATCACCATGGGAAGGGCACTCCAGAAACCTTCTTTCCACCTCCACCTCTTTACTCCCCGATCCATCCCTTCCCCTTCCCCTTCACCACCTTGACCATGGATATCCCCACCCTCTTCAGCGTAAAGGTACCGCTTCCCCCTTCCCTTCCCTTCCCTTCCCTCCACCTCCACCGTGTAGTCTACTTTCAAGCTCACCCCTCCCTAGGATAAAATCATCCTCATCACCGGCGGCGCCAAAGGCATCGGCCGCATGATCTCCCAAGGCTTTGTCCAAAACGGCGCTACAGTCTACATATCCTCGCGGGACGCGAAAGCGTGCGCCCAAGCCTGCACCGAGCTCAATGCGCTGGGCCAAGGCCGCGCCGAGTACATCACCGCAGACTTGTACAAAGAGGAGGATGTGCAGAAGTTGGCCGAGGAGCTGGGCAAGAGGGAAGGGAGTGCGTCATACCCCCTTGGCAGACTTCAGTTTTGCACACTGGCTGGAATAGTTGCTGATTTATTACTTCAGAGCTCCATGTTCTAATAAACAATTCGGGCAGTAACTGGGGCGAGAGCTACGATACTTATCCCGCCGCCGCCTGGGATCGCGTTCTGAATCTCAATCTCAAGCGCGTGTTCCAGCTCACCCAGGCCGTAACGCCGCTCCTCGAGTCCGCGTCTACAAAAGCTGATCCTTCGCGGATAATAAACATTGGGTCCATAGATGGTCTTCGTGTGCCGTCTCTCTCCACCTTTGCCTACTCGGCGTCCAAAGCGGGATTGCACCATTTGTCCAGGGTGTTGGCTAGCCATTTGGGACCGAGGGGTATCACGAGTAATACGATTGCGTGTGGGCCGTTTGAGAGCAAGATGATGAAGGCGACGTTGGACTTGTACAAGGATGTGATTGAGGAGGGGATTCCAATGGGGAGGATTGGGAGCAAGGAGGATGTGGCGGGGACGTGTTTGTGGTTGAGTGGGAGGGCGGGGGCGTGGGTTAACGGGGCGACGATTGCGCTGGATGGGGGGACAGTTGTGCAGTCGAAGTTGTAGATGATCGTTGTGTACATATTGAATTTATGATTTTGTTCGGAGTCTGGCCGACTTCTCGCGGTGAGAACGCTTTTCTTTGGGTATCTTGATTATTCCAACGCCTTGCATCAGCCATGTTTGTGTTCTTTGGTGCAGTCAAGTCTTATGCTGCGACGGCAGTTCTCTTCTTCTCCAGAATTTCCTGCTTCAGCTTCTCCGCGGCGACTTCCACCACCAGCACATCCCCAACCCCCCTCTTCCATCCCTCCTGCAGAATCTCCATCTCCCTCCGGATGTTGTCCTGTTGCGCCCGCCGCACGCCCTCTACATCCTCCTGCTGTCTGCGCACATCGGCCAACTCGGCCTCCAGCCTCTTCAAGATGTCCTCCTGCTGCGAGTTCCCCACCAGCCACATGTTCTTCCCAAACCGCTCCAGCAGGTTCAGCTCGGTGCGCCTGGCCTGCACATACTCGCTGGACATGTACGCGCGCTCGAGCACATCCTTCCACTGCGCGAGCAACTCGGGCTTGTCCTCGTCGCTGGTGGGGCTGGTGTTCTCCGGCGCATCAAGATTGTCGTAGCGCTTCATGTCAATGGCATCGAGCTTGGAGGCGGGATCTGCCTGCAGGCGCGCATGCTCTTGCTCCATCGCGTCCGAGAAGCGCGGGACATAGACCGCAGCTGGAGCGAGGGCCGGGTGCAGCGTATCAGTGTCGACGCTGGCCGTGGTGATATCGGCGGCTACCAGGGCCTGCGCTGCTGCGAGGGCGGCGGCGGTGGGCGCGGAATCGACGTCTGCAGACTGTGAGAACGCGGACATTGGAATGAATGTGGGCGGGCAGAGGCAGGGAAAAGAAACCTGCTGCGGAGCTGGATATTAAACGTACAGGGGAGGGAGTCATAGGACTCGTGAATTAGCGGCATGGTGCGTGGTGCCGAGGTGAGTCGTGCCTGCGGCGTGTGACGGACGGGGGAGATTGTAGTCTTGGGGGGTTGCAGGCTCTTGGAGGAGAGTGCTGGAGGTGCATCGGACGCCAAATTGATCGGGCGTGCTGGGCGCTGATCGCTGCCGAATGGGCGGGGACACGCCCGTTTTCGGTCCAGGAACGGGGGGCTGCAGGCCGCACGTCATGCGCCTCGCCCACGCGAGAGCCAACCATCCACGCTGCGGTGGCGTTGGCCGGTTGCTGGCGGCCAAACGACCTGCCCTCCGCGATTGCGACCTCGCCTTTTGCCAGCTCCAAGGAAACTACCAACGACCCCCCTACATAGTAGACGTGCAAAATGGATACATATTCGCCCGGCCGCCCCCCAGATGGGCGCACGAAGACTGCACTCGTCGGACCGCGACCGATTGCGCCGCGACGACGCATGGCTCGCTCACACTTCATCGTTGCGCTGTGCTCGGCGCTGGGCGCGCTCTTCATTGTCTCGCAGCTCATCCTCACCCTGGGCTTTCCGCAGGTTGACTTCTGGCGCTGGGACCAGGGCTTTGCAAACTACCAGCAGACGCATCTGAACAGCGAGAAGCAAGCCGGCGATGCCGCCCAGGACCCGGGCACGTACCTCATTGGGGTGGGCAAGGCGGACATCACTGGGTATGTTGGAGCGTGGTGGTGGTGGCATCTGTGCTGAGGCTCACGTGCTAATGGAACACCAGACCCGTCGTCGAGCTCAACCTGATGGGGTATGCCAACTCCTCGCAGGTCGGGACCGGCCTGCGCCAGCGCCTCTACTCGCGCGCCTTCATCGTGGGCAGCCCGAGCAACCCCAGTGACCGATTCATCTATATGGTACTGGACACCCAGTCGGGAGATACGGCCATCCGGAACGGCATCTTGGAGGGTCTCAAGGCATTGGGGTCCGCCTATTCCGTGTACACGCAGAAGAATGTTGCCGTAACAGGCACCCACAGCCACTCTGGCCCGGGGGCGTGGCTGAACTACCTCCTCCCCCAGATCACCAGCCTGGGCTTTGACAAGCAGAGCTACCAGGCCATTGTAGACGGGGCCGTGCTTTCCATCCGAAGAGCCCACGAGGGGTTGACGGTTGGCACCATCAGCGCTGGCAGTGGCAAGGTCACGGGCGCGAACATCAACCGCAGTGTGTACGCCTATCTGGCTAATCCGGCAGCGGAAAGAGCGCGGTACAGCGATGATGTGGACAAGACCATGACCCTGTTGAAGTTCACGCGCGCGAGCGATGGGAAGAACATTGGCATCCTGAACTGGTTTGCCACCCACGGGACCTCGATGCTGGGGAACCAGACCATTGTTTCTGCAGACAACAAAGGTGTAGCAGCGTATCTGTTCGAGCAAGCAATGGACGCCGATGCAGACGCCGCGCCAGACTTTGTTGCCGGCTTCTCGCAAGCCAATGTTGGTGACACTACGCCCAATGTGCTCGGTG
Source organism: Amniculicola lignicola CBS 123094 (assembly GCA_010015725.1). Taxonomy (NCBI): domain Eukaryota; kingdom Fungi; phylum Ascomycota; class Dothideomycetes; order Pleosporales; family Amniculicolaceae; genus Amniculicola; species Amniculicola lignicola. The sequence goes on from ML977556.1 coordinate 1,322,086, forward strand.
CCTGGTGTGAGGATGGCTCCGGCAAAGAATGCAAGCTTGAAGACAGCACTTGTGGCAACAAGAGTCAAGACTGCCATGGCCGCGGGCCCTTCTTCGGCTTGAACGACGGAGGCGTCAAGTCATGCTACGAGATCGGCAAACGCCAGTTCGCCGGCGCACAGGGGATCTACTCCTCGTCCCAGTTCACAGCCATATCCGGCAACGTCCGGTCCTTCCATACCTTCGTCGACTTTTCAAACTACACCTTTGTCCTCCCGAATGGCACAACCGTCCACACATGCCCGGCTGCGATGGGTAACTCCTTCGCCGCCGGCACTTCTGATGGCCCTGGTGCATTTGATTTCGTCCAAAACGACCCTGGAGCCCCCAGTAACCCCTTTTGGAACGTAGTCGGCTCCGCAATCGCCCCCCCAGGCCCAAAGCAAATTGCATGCCAATACCCCAAACCCGTGCTCCTCAACGTCGGCGAAGCGAAGACCCCGTACGCCTGGTCCCCCAACATTGTCGACATCCAACTCCTCCGCGTTGGCCAATTCATCATCATCGTCTCTCCGGGCGAAGCAACCACCATGTCTGGCCGACGCTGGCGCGAAGCCGTGCACAACGCCGCCATCTCCACCCAACTCGTGACCTCTTCCACCCCTCCCATCGTGGTGCTCGGCGGCCCCGCAAACAGCTACACGCACTACATCACGACGGAAGAAGAATACAGCATCCAGCGCTACGAGGGTGCATCCACGCTCTACGGCCCCCACACTCTAAACGCCTACATTAACTCGACCCTGACCCTCCTCCCCTACCTCTCCGACTCGTCCACCTCAACCGCCCCGCCGGGCCCCTCGCCCCCAGACAACAGAGAAAAAAGCATCTCCCTCATCACAGGCGTCGTGTACGACTCGGTCCCCATTGGCAAATCCTTCGGACAGCTCGTCAAAGACGTCTCCCCCTCTTACCCCGTCGGCGCCCTCGTGTCCGTAACCTTTGTCGGCGCCAATCCGCGCAACAACTTACGGCTCGAGGGGTCGTACACGGCGGTCGAGAAACAGGCAGCTGATGCGACGTGGGATGTTGTAAGGGACGATCGGGACTGGGAGGTGGTGTTTAGCTGGAAGAGGTCGAATGGGTTGACGGGGACGAGTGAGGTTACTGTGGTGTGGGATACGGGGATTAGTGCCGTGGAGAAGGGGACGTATCGGATTAGGTATTTTGGGGATTCGAAGGCGGCGTTTACGGGGAAGGTTAGTGGGTTTGAGGGGGGGAGTGGGGTGTTTAGGCTTGTGTAGTTGGAGGGGGATTTGGGGTTGGGACTTGGGATTTGGGACTGGGTGGCTCTGGTACTGGTATAATTTGGCTTTGGGGATTCAGGGGGCGTGGATTTGGATTGGATTGGTTGGGGTGGGGAGTTGATGTGTATCTGTTACGTGTAATGAAATGAAGGATTTTCTATGTTTGGATATGAGGGGTAGATGGTGATTAGGATGGTCTTCTCGTCGCTTGTTTGGGTGGAGTAGGAGTTGGGAAAACATCTATCAAGGCGAGAGATTGGAAGTGAAAATAGATAAATGAATGATGCAGCGGGGGGAATTAGGGGTCGCGAAGTGGGATAAAGGATATATTAGGCATCAACGGAAGAGAAATTTGCGATTGAGAGAGGACTGATGAATGGCGCTTTGAGTTTAGAAGTGCAAGGGCTGCGTGTGCGTGGTAGTACGAGTGAGAGGGTGCAGGGTATCGCGAGAGCCAGGGGCAGCAACTTCAGAGACTGACAAGATAAAACGAGTAGGAAGGTAGTAACATAGTCCGAGAGCAGTACTTTATAAACCTTAACGGGAGGAGATGCAGCCAAAGCAACAGTGTCGATAGCCTGCTGGATATCAAAGCTATTATAGATTTCCCTCTAATAAATGTGAATGTAAATCGCTCTATGTCGTCTACACAGTATTCCCAATCAAACTCCCCCTCCCCCTACTATTCCCTGTATTCTGCCCTCCCCTGCCCCCTTCCCCCACCTTCCCTTACCGGAGCCGGTGCGAGTTCATTCGGCCTCTTCTCCACATCAACACTATACTCCTTCCTCACCGCAATGCCCTTGCCCCACCCCTCCCCCCTCGCCAAACTCTGTTCCCTTCCACTCCCCATTACTGGCAACGCACTTATTTCGTGCTCGCCCTCCTCCACATACGCAACCTGCCTCGACCCGCGCTCAATCTGCGTTCTATTCACCCCCCGACCTATACTCTGTTTCTCCGAATCCGAGGACAGGAAATCAGCAAGTGATATCGATCGATCCTGGACTTCATACTCTTCCAAATGTACAAAGTCTTTATCTTTGCACCGGTCTCGACTCCGCACCATACTCGCCTGACTGATTCCCGTCCCGCTTCTACTCGCCCACACACTACTTCCTGCGCTTTTCCCCCGTTGTCGCCATGAGGGGAGTACGGATCTGCGCTTTGAATGACCGTCGGTGTATGCGGAGTTGTTGTAATAGCTCGGAGGCAGTTTTGTCGAGGGGAAGATGCGGTGTTGGAGCGAGCGCAGGGCAGGCAGACACGCGACGATGATGCCGATGTGGACTTCGAGCGTGGACCAGTAGCCTACGGGCGTGTAGTCCCAGGTTACGTTTTCCGTGTTGGCGAATTGGATCATCCATTTTAGACGGAGGGCCGAGACGACTGTGACACTATTCCAACACGGGTTCATATTAGCTCTTATTCTCGGGGTATGGAGAATCGGGGAGTGTGGAAACGTACAATCCTCCACCGAGAAACATTAACATGATTCCGGCTTTCTTTTTCCGGCTCATCAGAAGGTGGCTCATTTCGCGGAGGGGGAGACATATGACGGTGATGTCGAGAACGATGTTTAGGGCTGCTGTTAACCAGCCTTCGGTGTTGAGATTGAAGCACTTTCCGTGGTGTTCACCATCCCAGCGCTCCCATGATTGGCGGATGGGGAGACATTGCGCGGCTGTAGCCGGGACAAAGGCGAGGATATAGCAGACACATAGAGCGATGGTGGCGAAGACGAGGCGGCGGAAATTAGGGTTGGGAAAGATACGGAGGTAGAACAGGAGAATGGAGATTTTGGTCAAGGCAATGGCAGAGAGGTAGAAAAGTTCGTCGAAATAGTAAATCTAGTCAGCCAATCAGCAAGGATAATGAAAGTGTTTTAGGAAAAGAAACACACATGAAGGATCGTGGTGATGCTGTCATATGGCACAGTCCACATATCCCGCCCAAGGCCATGGTTCGCAACTGCACTTTATATTAGTACCTTCTTGTTGCGCCACGGAGCGGGATGCACAACTTACGTGGTACAGATAGAATAGTGAGAGGGACTACAGGTATCTAAATGGTGTTAGTATGACCCGATTAGGTAATTGGCGTAAGCCTCATATAGTTCTCACCATTGTAGCCAGGATGCCCCAATCATCCAGCCCCCATGTTCCTCCAAACCATGGCAATCGGGCGCAGACGCGAGTGATGACAGCTAGAAGGGCGGAGGCGCCGCCGATGACCCCGGTGTACGAGACCAGTTTGGTGTGGTTGCGAACGGGGGCCCCGAAGGCCACTGACGAGAAGTTCTTTGCAGCTTGAAGGTGTTAGATATGGGATTGGCATTTGCAGAGATCAAGACATACCAAGTGACTCGCGAATTGTGCACGCTTTCCTCACACATGCTGTCATGGCGTCGTTGAGCTCTTTATTCTTCCCAATACAGTAGAAGTCGGACAGCGAGCATGTCGACTCCGATATTGCTATGAGCATGCAGTTGAGCTGCCAACAGTCAGTAATGATGATTTGCAAAACAATGCATTCAAACTTACAGCACATGTTGGTAGAATCTCGACGGCTTCTGCGAGTAATTCGGTGCTGTTTTGGGCGCGCGCACAACCGATGAGAGTGATGGGGATGAACGCAAGTGCTCTGAAGCCCCTCATAGTGTATCAAAGAAAATACGGGCCTCGGCGCTGCTGCCGTGGTCCAGAGCTTTGTGTTGGAAAGCCAAAAGGAAAGAGAGGGGGGAAATGAACTAGGAACTTCAAGTCGATGAGTAGACAAGCTACGCGAAAGTGCTCGAATATTGCGAACGAGCTGCTGCCAAATGTGTGGTGAGCTCAAAGGAATGTGCACATCGAGGTGGTCTGAGTTGAAGTTGACAAAAGTCATGCCACGAGGGCGAGTACATAAGCTCCCTCAACGAGATCATCGTTTCTCCATGGAGTATAGAGCTAGACATGGATGGTGTGTGGAGAAACCGCCTGTTGGAGCCCATGCTTACCACTGTGGTACCTTGGACATGGTTCCGAACTGCAAGTTCCAGGATGGCCCTGTCAGACGTCCAGTTTTCGGCAAAACAATGGGATTTATGGGCTTCTTGGATATAGATAGACGGTATGCTTCCAGTTACAAGTTTCCAGTGTTTTGAATTTTGTCCAACTGCATAGTGTTAGCTTCCAGTTCCCCCTCAGAGCCTTGAAGCTGGAAATCAACAATGCTCGGTCTGGGTTAAATAGATCAGCCTGCCCACAATGCCAGTTGCTCTGTGATTAAGCTCCTGCCAAAAAGTTTAGGATCGGGCGTCGATCAGCCTTGTCCGGAGACGCTTCTCAGTTCAGGCGGATAGAACCTGTTTTGGGTAAACTGGGACCCCAGGCATCCGCGGAACATCAGGGACGTTTTGAAGATCCCTCAGAACAAAACAACATTCTACATCGATCCATGCCGGCTTCTAAATTAATCGAGCTGGTTTGAGCTGGTGGAAGGATTTTTACCCAACTACCAGTACCGCAGCAGACATCTAGAATCCTGTCGGAAGTTCCATCAGATCCATCTCAAACATCATACACCAGCGACAGCGGGGACACCCACTGTCAAACTTCTTACCTGCTGCCAGCAACGACCCGCTTGGCTGCTTCCACTTCCCGTCAGAACTCAGGCACGGCCCCGCCCAAGCTCTATCGATCGCCGAATCGTTTGTGTCCACGCGACAGATCTTTACTGCTCTTGATCTGCTACTGCAGGGGCCGCTCGGGTTCTGCACGGTATCCTTGCGCCGAACTGGGAAACGGACCTTGAAACCGGTGGTGTGGGGCTAAGCTGGGGGTTTAGGTAGTTAATATAAGCCTTCGGAGGCGCTACAGCGATTGCAAACCGGAACAACATAAGCCGACGACGGTGAGGTTGATGGGAATGGCGAGGTGGTGATGGAAATGTTGGGATGCGTGGGACGAGGAAGAGGAGGAATCTCGGAAGACTTCAGATCGTCTTTTTCAAGCTGCAACTGCGGACATGGCGGAAATGAGACGATTGTAGTTCCCGGAACGGGCAGTTTCCTTAGCCCCTATAAACCCCCAACATATATCTCGAATAGTATAATTATTGACCAAAGTAGAGTCTCAAGGGAAGTTTTGGCGTCAGGGCTTTTCTCGAGATGATCTCTGACAAGAGTTCTCACCGTGTATGTACAAGAAAATTGTACTCCCTCACTCTGAGAGCTATGATAAGTTCACTAGAGGACATTCGATAGGGCAAAGATCTGCGGGAACGATGAACGAGGTATATATGTTTGTCTCCAAACCCCAACAAAAGAATAGCGGCACTTTTTTGAAGAACTTCATGCCGACCTCAAAAATCTGACATACACAACTAATCGCGTCCAGCATTACAGTCCCTATGTTTTGAGCCCATGGAGCGTATCATAGTGGAAGGTACTCTGAACAGTCTCTCAACCAAATGCGCTCCCTGCTCTAATATGTAGATTACTATAAACACTCATTGGGTATCTCCGTTCATTACTGCTCAATTTCTGCTTCCGCCAAATCCCATTCAAATTTTCAAGCAAAGCGTGCTGATTCGTCCACTTTCTCTCTACTCATCATCGCCTGTGGCACCGCGTTCCATCCGGAAGGCATCATGTGACCTTGTTGTACTGGCGCCATTACGCCTCCGGGCGGCGGATCGCGCAACTGCTGGTAAGGACCTGATTGTTGACTGGCGGGAGTGTTTGTGACGATAGCTCCATTACGAACCATATTCATTACGATGTTCGCAGCCAACTTCTCCGCCTCTTTGCTGGTCTTTCTCCTGTTCCTTCGGTGCGTGTCGACACATGCCCATATAAACAATGTCAGGTGCAATAGCAAGCCTAGGAATTGGCATACAGATGCTGTCATCTCCACACCAACACGGCGGTCTTTCGCTTTCCATAGCGTGTTGATATATGCATCTTCTTCTGCGCAAGAGTCGAAACCGTATCCTTCCCAGATGTTATATCGCCCTCCGATGCTGCAGTCCCTCTGTCTGCCCACGTATGCATCGTATTCCGTCATATTCCAGGCCCAAGTTCCATTGTCTTGTTGGTAGAAATAGCCGTACGATGAGTACTGTCCAATTCTGCCTCCTCTTCCCCACTCCATCACATTGACTGCTCCGATGAGCATCATCATTGCCGTCGGTATATATGCAAGCCAGAGGACCAGGTCGATGCCGACTGCAGCACCAGGGTGTACACCAGTATGCTCACGGCGCAGGAGGAAGACGAAGATGCAGATGGCGCACCATATGACGGAGGCGCTGAAGGTGATGAGACTCCACATGACATAATACCAGTCTCGGAATCCATAGGGTCCCTTGGACGAACTCGAGATAATCCATGCGACACAGCCGACGCCTATTATCCCAATGACAATAAGAAGGGTGCGAAGGCTGTATTTCCAAACCCAATGCTGCTCCCCAGCATCGAGTTTTGCGCGCAGCGTTTGTGGCGGTGGCTGTTCCGCGAGAGCGTTGGGGGCGGTTTCCATGGCGGCCTGTGTGGACATGACAAGATTAAAGATTATGGTCAACAGCGATTTGAAGCGAATGGACGCGCTGTGGATGCGCAAGCTGAAAAGCAGACAGTGAGGGCACAAAACTCGCGCGAGAAAAGAGAGAAAGAGGCACGACGGCGAAGAAAATTGGCCGGGGGCGACTCCTAAGGGGCGAGTCTTCTCGAAAGATGAAGCGTCCCATTGGAATTAAGTTGGGCTTGGCAGATACTAACCCGGCAATGCCTAGCCTTTCTACCACGTGCATCTGGTTTTAACCAAGTTCATGTCATGCGTCTCAAGCCGTGCACTTTGATTCAACATCCCATCTCCAGAAGATTGGAAGCAACCAGATTGTTGTTGGACGCTTTAGCTTATAAATGGGCTTGCGCGAAAACTCCAGCCTCTGGCAAAGCGTTTCAGAATGTCCAAAGCCAACACCGAAGTGCTGCAGCGCATCGTAGGCGCCTGCTATTAAGGCTGTTACACCTCACTTGACGCTAGTGTGGATTATGCCCTGCTGCGGTGGGGCGTAAAATCGTAACATACCCACCCGGTGTGTACCCTGCTGTGCCTAGGGGACCGCATGGTACGCTTAGTGCCAAAATATGGGGGCCGACGTGGAACGTACAAGAAAATGTCTCGCCCATCACCCCTTCTTATTGCTCTCTCCACAGTTGATGCTGTCGCAATTGGGGGAACCGGCAGATCATAGCAAACATGGCCGATGATCATAATCCAGTGAGTGGTGTCAGATATGTCTTCGGGCAACAACAGTCTAACATACGATTTAACAGGTAATGTCTGCTACCATGGGGTCGCAGTTAAGTCCCACTACTCCGCGGACGGCCTCTACAATGGTCTCCTCCACGGGGTTTTCACACAGATCTGAATCCCAGGGACCACCACCACTACAGCCATTGCCAAAGGAACACTACGCAGAGTATGGCGGTAATACCATGTCAACGTACCCTGAACTCGCGCCCAAACCCGAATCTCATGCGTATATATACCCTGTTCCAGAAGTGGCACCGCTTTACAAAGTAGACACCAATCCGCCCATACCGTATGTCGCAAAGAAACAAAGACGCTGGAACTGGTGGCCTTATCTTATTATCTATGGTCTTCTCGTTGCCGTTGTTGCAGCGCTAATAGGCGGCTTCGTCGGCAAGACTTTGGAACACAATGACAGCAAAAAGGAAATCACAAGACTCAACAACTCGCTGAATAGTCTGAACGACGCCTCATGTTCAACCAATACATCACCGCCGTCGCGCACAACGTCCCCTACTTCGTCTCCATCGTCGACATCATCATCATCAGCCTCAGCAACACCTACGCCAACTACCGCAAACATTCCTCGCCCAACAACAGGCTGCAACCCTGTGGACAAACAAGCTTCCTTCCGCAGCCTCTCAACCTCCCTCGACCTCCCATTCGACACTCTCTGCTGGACTGGCTGGACACAAGACGACCTATACCCTCTTTACACCATCACACCCAGCGATTGCTTCGAATCTTGCGCCGCATACAACAGCTTCAAAGGAGAGGACGACAGATCCTGCGTCGGTGGTGGGTTCATTCCGGACTGGGTCAACAAGACTGTCGCCATGGCCGAAATCGGAATGCCCTTCAACTGTTTCTTGAAATCTAATACGACTGCCCTCGCGAGGAATGATCGCGAGAACACCGAGGTTGTGAGTCTGTGTATGCCGGGAATGTGTAAAGATGCATTCACAACGACATAGGAGGGGTGCTGGGTTTCCTCCTGGGGCTCCTACTTTCTCTTCGACGCTCGAAATTCGCGCGGTGGTACGAGTGATTAGAAACCTGAAACGACAGAGCCGCGATTCAAGCTTTCGTCTCTAGACAATATTGGATTCCTTCTGTTGGAGCATATTCCTAACACAGACCTTGCCGAGACCATATCATGATCTCGTGTCGTAGCATCGATGGCTTCGATGCTGCATATTCCCATCTGGGACATTCGTGTATCTCCTTTAATTTTCAGGTATTTTGAAAACAGCGCAGTCTGTATTTAGATAATTTGGACCTGGGAAAGTGGCTTGTATCATACCGATCTGCATAGTTAGACGATCAAACATTGAAAACTTGTCTAATTGGTACATGGAGAGTCTCAAGATATATGCACATTTGCATGAAGCTCGACAAAAATGGTCTAGCCGCTTGAGGTGGAATCATTTTCGCTTGCAAGTGAAATTCAGCCCCCACGTCGGCGGAATCCGGCCTATCCTAACCGACAATGCCGAATGATTCTTGAAACTATCGATGCTCAGACATCTCCTGTCATAAACAAATCCATGCTAAGTATCGTATCTGCAGATGTACTGAATCTAATGTCTCCGAAGAGACAATTCCTCTATTGCATTCAAAGACAACTTTTGAAATGTGCACATCTGAGGTTGTATCAAATCAGATGAGATGTTGTGTAACTACAACAAGCTAATTGTACAAATCAACGGATTATAGGAACAATCTGTGAAGGGGCATGCAGACATTTTTGTCGAAGATCGAAAGCAAAGAGTTTTCTAAGTAGGGCTTATCAGATGCATCAGAGGTAATGTCCATCACTGCTGATCGAGAACACTCCATGCCAAGATGAACATATCATTTAAGCACCACAATTCTTCTACTGATAAATAAATCATTCTTAGCACTTGTATTGTGTTTCTTTAAATATTTCCCTTTTAGCAATCAGTGTGTAGCGCAAAACTTACAATGATCTTGATCTTGCCGTCAGTTGTTCCATCCACGGCGTCTAAGACCGGTTTGGCCTTGCACTCCTGTTCCGGTGTAGCCATTGATACCTCTATGAATTTCGGAGTACTAGGACGATAGTTCTATCGACAGAAAGATATTCTAAAGTTTCCAAGACACACAGCCTCGAAAGATTTGCACTCTGATAAATTTATCGGTGAGAAGGAAGTTACGGAGTGTCTTGGTAGAGCATTTAGCATACTGATATGGCTGCTTCCTTATTGATTAGATATCTGTATTGTATTATAAGTAAAGTCTCCAGGTATGGTGCTCTTCTAGGAACATCTATCATAGTCACGCGATGGCTATTTTTGATAGCATCTACTTGCCAGATGTTCGTATTCTCAGAAGCATGTACTTCTAAGGAGGACGTCTGGAACAGATTTATCATATTACGAATAGTCACCGGTCACTTCGCTCCTCTGTACCAACCTTTTAAGTCCTATTGCTCCCTCATTATCTGAAAGTCAGATTCATATAATTCCGGCATGATTCGCAACTTCAATCTCTCGAATCCAATGTGTCTTAAGTACGTCCATAGGAGGACCATCCCCTCTCCTGCCATAACCCGCCTTATCTCTCTCCCTAACGTTACGAGGGCGTGGGTAGAAGTGTGCGCCTCGCAAGTGAGCGGCGGCGCTGTAGTAAGTACCATAGACTTTTTGACTGCGGCATTGAACACAGCCCATAAGAAACATCTTATTTTCCGAATTGTCAACGCATATATATCCTTTTCTGGCCTTCAAGTGTACGTCTACTAGGTGCCGCTCGAGCTCATGCGGTCCACGATATCCTTCGGGCTTCGTATTGCAATGTGGACAGTAGATCGGTATATAGCGTGTGTCCGGAAGTTTTGATATGATTGAATATGATTGCGCATGTGAAGAGGGTTGTGAACCTGGAGCCGAAGTATCGTTCTCAGTATTTTGTGATACGCTTATCTCAGCCGCGGTCGATAACTTGTTGGTATATGTGAATGGTGACATCTCCGAAGCCATGTTGTCGAGATCCATATTCTCCTCTCTGTACCTCTCGACGTCGACCAATACCGGGTCAACCTTCTGGTTGGGATTGCATAATGTGCAAAAGAGCTCCAGGTCACCTAGATGGACTGATAAGTTCGACACGACTTCAACCGCTGAGATACGAGTCTCGGGGTTGAACAACAACATGTCTCGTATCAATTCCAGCATGTAGTAATAAGCCTGTCCCCATTGGTTTGACAGCGGTGGCTTCGCGAAAGGCAGCTGATCTATAGTCCTGTGGAATGGGCCTTGGAGGAACTCACTTGGTAGCAAGGTAGGTTGAAGCGCGTCTAGGATTTCAACAAAGACACATCCAAGTGAGAACACATCCGACTTTGAGTTGCGATTATCCCAATTGGCTACTTCTGGAGAACAGTATCTCCTAGTAAACGCGTTTGGATTTCCGGTAGTTGTGCTCCGATCACGTTCGCTGAAGTCGAAAGAAATTCCGAAATCAGTGAAAATGACTCTGCCTTGATGAATGAGTATATTTTGCGGCTTGATGTCTTTGTGCCGAATAGTCTGTTGGTGAATAAAAGCCAATCCTGACGCGAGGCAACCATAGGCCCTCCACAAGATCGCTTTTCTGCTTTCCCGTTCACGATCCAACGAATCCATATCCCGGTATAACTGCAAAAAGGCAGCGAGGTCGCCAGCATCCGCCACCGGAGTCAGTAGAAGGGCTAGCTCCCGCTGTGTTATGTATGTTGCGAAGACTTGAATGATGTGGGGGTGAGGCTTCAGGCGGCGCATCGCTCGGAGCTCATTTTGGAAAGTTTGCTTTGCCTCCCCTGCCCTCCGGGCATGGAGGTTTCTGAACACCTTACGGGCGTATAATCGGCCATTGTTGGTGTCTTGCACCATCTCGACAATGGCGCTGGCTCCATGTCCGAGATTTTTGACAAGCACAAATGGTAACTTGTCTGTAATATCCAAATCAAGGTCATCTCCTTCATTGATAGTCAACGTTGGAGTGGGAAAGTGATCCATCGCGCCGAGCTAACAGTTGACGGCCAGTTACAATACCAACAAAACACTGTTTCCTAGCAGGAAACGGTTTATTAGTATTGAGTTAAAGCCAGCGGGTGCTGTTCAAGCAGTCAGACAGAAGTCTTAGCTTGCCTTGTTTGTATATTGCTTTCGGTATAGACCGGTCTTGTTATGAGAGGAGAGCGATCGGAATCATCAAAATGGCTAAGACAGTGAGGGAAAGATAATGCCACTCTTGTGAGTTCCAGTGACGTATTCTTTTTCGAATGGGTAGTAATTATGGCCTATCGCGTCGATGTGGCAAGTGAGGTTGAGAGAAGAGTATAGGCGTTCTGAATCTAACGATGTTATCTCTTACACTCATGCCTTGACGTAGCTCACAACTATCCAAACCAGGGGACTTACGTTAATGCATTGTTCGTTCCAAATACTTTAAATCTTCATCTTAGGCACACGCCGTGGCACGCCAAGAACTCAAGAATGTCCAACAAGGCTTGGACCTGCTTGTTTTCGTTTGTGAGAATGGACGATAAAGGTCAGTCGGTCGGTTTACGGGGCCAGATCTCTTCGAATCGGCTGCGATCGTCGCTGAACGTCGTTTGCACCGGTTGTGGTGACATGCCTAGGTGTGCCTGCAGTGGCCTTCGAAGGGCTGAGGGTAAGACAGTCCAGCCTGGTGCCTTGGCAAAATGCACAGCCAGGGCACGGGATTTTGTCGCGAGAACATATGCCCATTCATGTCCCTAATAGAATCTGATGGAGTACTTGTAATCTGTGACACAGGATAGCGAAGCCCCATTCTCATTCTTTCTATGACTGCGGTTGTTTATTCAGATGAATACACGTGACTGTGGTATCCGTTCACACAGCCCCACACAGGTTTCCAAGGTTCCAATGGCTTGCTGTATGAAATGTGTTAATTATACCAAGATGATTATGCAAGACAGGTGTGATTAGGAACTGCTTTATCTAGAAATACCAACTGGTGGTGAGCCACGTTGCTTGAATTTGCACACGACAACTGACATACCCAGGGCTGATAATGACCTTATATCATCGTTATAGAGATTAAATACTCGGATACGGATCCTTGATATCTATTGTACTTGGTAAGAGCTTGATGGTGGTGCTGTAGCGAAGGGGCATTGTTTTGCCACAAAAGAAGCCCCTAAGCAGATCAGGCGAGAGGCTAGCGATGTGGGGGTTATTTTATGGTTTAAAGGGTGTCTATATGTTTAACGACACCTTCAGTATATTGTCTATAAAGTTTTGGAACAGCTTTTACCGAGTGCACAGAACTTGAACTGTTTGAAGTCCAAGTACCCTTCAGATTTCTCGGGGTGTTTCTCGACCACCAGTGAGGGACGATAATATATTGATAGTAGTGTAGCGCAGAACAATGCATGCTTTATGGAGTAACTTCTATCCAGTCCGGGCAATAATCGACCCACAGAAACGCTGCTCTATTAATTTGATGATTACCGTACCAGTTTTCCAAGTCCCAACGACAGCGCGGAATGACGACAATGAAGGCAGGTGCAGAACGAAGATAGCATCAAGCGGTAATTTGCGAGGCTCTCCCCCATTGATGGGTCCAAGAACTGGTAGAGACTCGCGATTCTTTTCCTACTCATTTGTGATGGCTGGAGGAGAGTTGTGTCGTCTATGGGACTACCCTCCCTTGCCTTTCTCTTCTGTGCGACAGGTCGAGAGACTACATAATCTCATTACTTGGATCATTTGAATCGTCGGGTTGGAGAGCTGGAATTGACTCTCGCTCTGGGAAAATCTGCGTACGACAAAGGGGGCATTTCTAGCAGTACTGCAAAGTCCCATTGATGTGCGGCCGAAGACAATCTGAATGAAAGATATGGCCACAGGCTGTTTGCAGAATTATGCTCTGTGCATCATAATCCTCGCTACAGATTACACGTATCCCAATCGGGGGAAGATGTATGCACCTGGCGTAATCTGACGTGTCGAGGTCAGGGCCGACCGGAATCTGAATGACATCGTCGAGGACTGACTTGAAATTCATGGCTTCGCTATCGCCATAAAAGCCTCTGAATCTAGATGGAATCCAACTATTTCTGGTGAATACCAGAGCCATTAATTGCTCCATGGAGTGTTTGTCTTGGCAAGCTTGGAGACCACCAATCGCGAGTCTATGAAGCATACGCTCATAGAGGTGTTCATTAGCATGTTCCTCCTCGCGACAGTCGCGAATGAGCAACTCGAGTGTGCCCCGAAAACTCGCCCACGACAATGTTCGTCGAATCTCCAACCTGTAGTCGCTGAAAGGGTCGGACATTTCCACGGCAAGAAATTCAGCCTCCAGGCTACCTAACACATTCTTCCCGGTCCTCTTCGCTTGGATCAAAGTGGTTCTTCCGGAGGGGGTCTCCCACCAACACCAGCATTAGACGGAAGTTTTCGAGTATTTCTACAACACAAGATCTATCTGCCAACCATGGTCGAAGAGCCTCGACCAAGAATAGGAAGATATAACTACTGTCCTGTCGTTTGCGGATTTGATCTTCCAGGTTGCTAGGTAGCTCAGCGTTCTCAGGTTATTGGCGAAACCAACCTTCAAGGTGCTCCTCGAGGTCTGGAACAAGATCGGATGCAAACCTAACGGCCTGAGCGATCTTAGATTGTAGCCGGAGCCCCTTGTTCCTTGGATGCTAGGCTTCTTACGCCTTCATCCTGGTCCAAAAGACCAACTATTTCGAGTTGACCTGTTTCGGCCCAAACATCGCCAATCTTGGGAAAAGAGAAGCAAAAGGTTCACTTCGAAGATTGTTGTTCTGCATCCGTTTGAGGGGCACGCGACGCTCTTCTATCCTTTCTTGAGTCACTTCATTAGCTATAATGCGCTTTCGGACAAGTTCGGAAACATAGGTGTAAACATCCCCAAGTTCAACAATGCGCTTTTCGAAAAATGTGATTGGCTTCATGGTCACGCCAAAGCATTGAGAAATGTAAGCCATCGAGATGGGTGATCCGTTGGCCATGATATTTCGACCGTTGGTCAAGGATGTAGCAAGTGTAGGCGAAGGATCCATATTGATAGCTCGGACGGATATTGACTAGTTTTAATTGCCGAATGGATAGTTTGAAGAATGAGAGATGATCTCCGGGGTGATGTTGTTGAAAGTCAGTTCAATATTGGTGTCTGTGATCACAGCGCGGTGAGTTGTTGGTGTTGTGCATTTTTACTATCTTTCTGCTATCAGGATAGCAGGGTGAGCCGCTTGTATGGTGGGCGTTCTGACTCACACAATGTTTAGGTATTGAAACATGAGCATCGAGTGAATAGATAAATGGGCGTCAAGGCAGTAAGGGAAGTCAACAAAACAATACATCAAGGAAGCCCAGGAAATCTAAGGATAAATCAAGAGCCCAGAGGTCCCCACTCAAGGTTCATAGGTCCTTTCCCAAAACCCTTGGTCGTGGTCCACATCTTGACTGCAATCTAAACGATCATCAAGAGCTAAACCCAGAGATGCTAGTGCAAAGACTGACTCTCGCGTTCTTCCCCTAACAACCACCTCAGAATCCAGTTTGGAAACGGTGAGCGTACCGTAAGCTATGTGTTCCCCCTCTGAGATTAAACTTATTCAATTCTGCTCTGATAGGGGGATTGGATTTAAGTTGTTCTATTTAGTCTCTAACTAGGAAGCTGGTCTCGCTCTAAACATAATGTAGGCAGAATACACATACATTGTATTTTTAGGATGTTTCATTCTCGCATCACAGCACTTGCAACTGTAGAGGTGATCTAACATTGATATTCTCTTGAAATCAGTCTGTCCCCTCGTAATCCCCAAGGCAGATACTGACCTAAAATGTCTGACCGCGAAGCTCCAGCACAACAGACTACCTTTTCTGCCGCAGGCGTAGCACCACTTGATCAAGATGCCATCTTCGCCAATGGGGGGTCTGCAGTGGGAGTATTCGCCGCACTATCGTCCTATGTCCGTGCGAGGGCTTTCGATTCGGCGGATGAAGCAGCATTGAGGGCTCGGGAGGACTTTTGGCCTATAGTGTGTCGGTCCCAAGATATCACGGATTTTGCTAGAACGCTCTTGATCCCCGTCGATGTGGAAAATTGTGCAAGATACCTCTGGCTGCATCAGAGTCCTAATGCACAGCCGAATCCTCTGGTGCCTGAGCCGGTGTTGATGCGACTGTGGGAACCAATCCTCCGCCATATTCATGAGGAAGATTGTCATACTATTCATGACATCGGTTTCCAGATCCGTGAGTGTCTTCTTAACGACTTTGAAGAGGCATTTCCGTGGCTTATCGACATGACCCCTATGCCTCCGGATTCGCCTGTCCTGGAACCCGTTCTTCCGTTGAACGTAGATAAAATTTCTGAGGTCTTGGAGTGTGAGATTTGTCTTGCCCCGGTCGACAACCCTGTCCGGGTCAATGTTTGCCAGCACATCTTCTGTCGTGGGTGTCTCCAGCATTGGATTGAGGATGGGGAAGGTGGAACGCGCATGTGCCCGAAATGTAGGAGGCCCTTGGGCTAGAAGCTGAGAAAATACTTGGAGGCGGAATTTGGAGTCTTCACAGAGGAACTTGATATCCATGCGTATGTGTCTGGTATTTATTCAGAATATCATCATGTGGAATTCCTCTCGAATTTCCGCATTCTTAATGGAGTAGTGGGAGGATTGCCCTCCTCATACAGAGATGTAGAATTGGACAGACGAAGTCTGCAATTAGATTTCAGTGTGAGAATAGAGAATGTATGCGCTTGATAACAGCATTGAGGGTTGAAATTGGGGGTAGAGTGATCGCGGAGGCTATCAAAAGCGTTGGCTAAGTTTGAGAATAGATGTAACTTGGATATTGTGTATATAGTTCACGTTTCTCAATTGTGACTTCCCTTTGTTGATTACCACAATGGTTATGTAGAGGACAGAGTGCACTTATCCCATATTCTCTTTCACTTGAACATTGTGGCAATCAATTGGTGAATCCGTGTAAAGTTTTTAACAGGGCTGCTATGACCCAAGATTTTCTGATTCATTCCTACCTCCCAAACTTGTGAATTACGTCTGCATTGTGCATCGAGAGAGCATCATATATTCACTACAGAACAATTAGGATCTGGAATGTGCCTTCATAACACGTGAAACCTTCATTATTGTTCTTCTACGACACTGTTGTCCGATCACTTAAAAACATACTTATAAACTCCCAGGCTTCTCCCGCAGTGCTTCCCCATCACGCAATCAACACCCATTGATTCTCACAGCATGAGCAACGTGCAATCGCTGTCAATTGACTTGGAGCATCTCCGCGAGACACTGGATGTAGGTGAGCAAATCAACCTCGTCGGGTCCATAGTTGGGGCATGTCTCATTATTGAAGCATTCATAAAGGTTAAAGAATTCGCCACTCTGGACCAAGCGAAAGACGTTTGCCAAACAGGGTTGCGACCAAGGCTATCACGTCTGCAAGCAATCGGGACCCTTGCTCAGGTTATCTTGAGCCCTGAAGTGCTCGCATGTGCTGTATCAGCCGTTTGGCAGCATTGCTTCGATGAATCCCGCCCCAAGTATATGGGGCCATCTCTCGACAGGGTGCTGAAGGCCATGACGAACAATACTAGCCATGAATTTCGTGCCGCCTGCTCAGCACACGCCGATTATATTTACAGGGCGTTTCAGGCGCTTGTCGCGAAAGATCGGGCGTTAGCGGAGGTCTCGGAGCCTCTGGAGTGCGAGATCTGTTATGATCAGATTAAGGACCCAGTCAAACTCAATGTCTGCGGACACATCTTCTGTCATGAATGCACCTGGAAGTGGATTGGACGCGGGAAGGGAGCTGTACGACAGTGTCCTAAGTGTAGGGCCTCCCTGAGGCCTGTAGCATAATTCGGGATAGTGATTGAGTGGAAGAGAAAGGTGACCGAGGAGCAAATGGTGAGTTCTAGTCGTATGGTTTTATGAAGGGGAGATTGAAATTCGTTCGCCATTTTTAAGATGCGTGTGGATTCAATTGAGTCAGGCTAAGTGATCAAGCTCGCCGAGCCTGTTCCACCTACTCCGGAAACGAACAAGCCGAGGAAGCTCGGTGCAAAGAAAGCAAAGAAGGCAGATGAATCTCTCGAAGAGGGTGTTGCACGGGATGAGTTTTGTTTCGAGATCACCCACCCCGCGCCGAAGGGAAAAAGGAAACGTAAATCGGATGAGCTGCAGGATATAGCGACCTCTGGAGAGGACGTCAATTCTAGGAAAAGGGTACACGCACAAGAGGAGGCGACCCCTTTGGAGGCCAAAATCCACGCGGTGGCTCAAGATATGCGCGAGAGCGCCATGCACGGGCCGAACACCATCTGATGCAAAGGGGAAAATGCCGACTACCATGTTCCTCACATATTCTTGCAATTATATAACAGTCATTCAAAGTTGGCCCCCCGACGCAAGGAGATGTCACTATCATGTTCTTTCTAGGATAAGAATTACAGGAACGCTTGTTTCAAATATATACCAACATGGAGTAGTTCAGAAGCCTCCACAATATTGCACAGTATATCACAACTCCTCGATTATTGGCTGCTGCTTGTGTCTTAGTATAGAGGCTATGTATCGCATACATGGTGAGCCGGCGCGCCATCCGAGCCTGCTCGCTGTTCACACTTGAACAATGCCAAGAGTAAACAATGCTTTGTACAACTAAGCCAACGCTAGCTAATTCCTCGTGATGTGGGAGTACAAAACGGGGTTCAATCCTATCCCACAGACGCGTCAGACAACCTTAGGATGAACATGCTCCGAGCACTTTCCAATCGTTCCCCTCGACGAAACAACATCGATAGCAACACCAATCAGGCTTCCCTTGCATGCCAAGGTGTCTATATTCCCCTTCTCTCGAAGGTACTTGGGATATTCCTCGCCCCCGAATCCCTTTCTACAGCTCCTAGATGGGACTATGATGAGGAAGACGGTGGCTGGAATTTTTCCGGCAACATCTGCCCCTATTTCATCCCTGAATGCATTCACATTTTTGGAAGCATTCTCGACCAAGTTCGTGGTGAGAACTGGGATGATGGATGCAATCAACAGATTCGTCACGAGACGGCGCGCTGGCGTATTTTCACTGCTGAGAATCTTGAAGAGACCGTGGAGATCATGAAGAAGCATATGCATTGTATCGATTGGGGACATGTGTATTCGCGTGAATATCCGGACTGGATGGAAACAGAAGTCTGGATCATCCGCTGTGCCCTCCATCCTGCTGCAGGTCTTAATGCTGAGCAAAAGACCTGCCTGAAAACCCTATTGAAGACGCAACCCGTCTTCACGGAGAATTTCCAACAGGAAGTGGGTGTAGGTGAGGGTGGTGCTTTCTATGAGCTCCAGGATGCCTTGTACAGATTGTTTCGTGCCCATGTCGAGGCTGGTAGTTCCAACTGGCCCGATAAAGAGGCAATTGTGTGCCTTCTTCAAGAGTTCATCCGCATCGCAGAGGCGGCAGAAAATTCTTTCCTCTACTCGCTGCATCCAATCTTTGTGCCTAATGACGACCGTGAAATCGAAGAGGGGGATGTTTACGAAGCCATGTACCTGGCGACGCAAGATCTCTTCAAAATCATGATCGAGGATCGGACATCTCCTGTACCTCTGAGAGTCAGAGCAGCTCTAAGCACTATCAACTTTAGGAGTGTTTGGAATACTTTCTGGGATTCAGTTAGGGTACATCGAATGGCGAATCTTCGTTTTTGGCTCGATGACATCGTTATTAACCTTCTTCGCTTCGTGGGCGAGCACGATGATAGACTCTGTTCTATGATGAGCAAGTTTTTCACTGAAACTGCAGGTGGATGGGAGGGGAGACCTGAGCTTCTTGGTCCTGGCCGACGTCTCAGAAACGTAGAAAACTTTTGCACCGGGCCCGTTATAAAAGCGGCCATTGACCAGTATTGGACCATTTCTCTCGAGGAAGACTACCTTCCATCTCTTCCTCCGTTTATACCTCTCCCATCTCGTTTCCTCGAGATGGGTCACGATGGCGACGATGAGGAATATCCGGAGGTAGAACCTTACGATATGACAGAGCTCAGTCTTCGAGAGGACGTGGTGACAGTTGCTGTTGGCCCAAGGGTCAACATCGAGAATCACGTGGTTCACCTTCAGCTTTGGTTGGCTGAAGATCCTTGCTCGATCTGTCTTGAATCACTTCAGGAGGCGGGCGCCGGCCAGGTTGTTCATCCTCGATCTTGCAACCATCTATACCATATCGACTGTATTGACGATTTGGTCAACAGCGCTGGACCTACTTCCAACCTGTGCACGATGTGTCGCCGGGTAATCTGCTCGGAGCGGAGGACGATCCAGGCTGAGGATTCTGAATAATGGGCCAAAAGAAAGAGGCCAACGGTTGGTGTGTTCCATATTTCTTTTTACTGAAGCGGTTTTTGCATCTCCTCTCAACCTTAGCAGCGCTGTTTGCTTGCAGTATCAATGGACTTTTGATAACGTAGGTACTAAGCGAGCTGTCCAACCAAGCGAGCTGTCCACCTCACCAACTTTTCGCGACGCGTCACTTATCAACTACAATGGCTCCACCAACTATTGCCCAACCGCCCTATAACGAAGCAGATATCTTCCTAGCTATCTCAGCAATTAATTAGAATCAGATCCAGAGCGAACGAGAGGCTGTATAAATATATAATATCCCCTGAGCAACAATGCGCAGTTAACGCGCCAGAACTACTACGCGACGCAATTGTGAGCTAAAGTTAAAAAAGCTTACTAAGCTAGAAGAGGAGGTAATTAAGAGATATATACTTGACCTAGATTTATAAGGATTTGCACCCTCTCTGGCTATTATATAAGATCTAGTAAATAAGCTACTTACTAAGTACACTAGTAGACTAGTTAGTAGAGACTAGCTAAAGAACTTTGTTAACTAGACTATAAGCCTTAAAATATAATACAATTAACTATATAATTAATAGAGAGCTCTCTATAAGGATCCTAAGACTATTAAGGTATAGTTTAAGCTTATATAGTATACTAAGGTAGAGTATAGTATCTATAATAAGGATATATACAACTTTAATAAGGCTAGTATCTATATATAGATAACAAAGGGGTGATATATTACCCTTATATAGAGTTATATAATCTTATTATATAACGCCTATATAAAGGCTTAGCAGGGGGTTATATACAAAACCTCTATCCCAGCTATATCTAGATAGATATAAATAATACTATAATCTAATTAAGTATTACCCCTATTAAGCCTATACTAATATATATATATAGAAGATAGATTTCCACCTTTACACTTGTGTACCTTATTATATACCTATTACACCTTATAGAAGGAAGTCTATTCAATACTAATTAGTAGTTAATTAACTTTAACTATAAATTAGTAAGAGTAAAGACAGAGTCTTGTCCTAGTGAATTAATAAGGACCTTTATTTTATTACCTATTAAGCCTGCTGAACCAGTATATATAATAGAGAGATTAGATTATATACTAAACTAGTGTACAGGAAGATAGTATATATTATATGAAATAAAAACCTTACTGTATAAACAAGCCAACAGCATAAAATAATAACAATACTATTACTATAATAGTAAGCCCTAATATAACCCCTGATACAACTACCCTATAGCCTACCTCTAATAATAATAATAAGAAGGATATACCTAAGGAAGAGTCTAAGTATATTAATATATATAAAGATATAGTAGAAAGCCTTAATATTACTAAGAAGATATTAAGAGGCACTATATAACTATAATACTAGATAGATTATATTAATATAGATAATAACCTATTAAATATCCAACTATCCTTATATACTAGATACGCACTTATTAACCTTTATATAATAACTACTATAGGTAAGAATACCCTATAAGCTTTTATAGAAGATTTTAGAGGATAGAAGAGAGAATACTTCTTATAGATAAATTATGTGATTAGACAGGAACTAAAGATTACTATAGAGAAGAAAGGGGTATACAGCCTAAAGGGAATAATAGATAATACTACTATAGAGCTGTATAATATATTATAAGGAGACACAAATATAATCCCACCTAATTATTAACCTACTATACTTATAGTACCTTTATATACACCTAAACTCTATATACTTAAACCCTCTATACCTTTGTATAAACCTACCCCTATAGGGATACCCTAAGGATTACTACACAATCTACCCTATAGACTATCTCTATTACCTATTCTATACCTACTAAGATAACTATCCCTATACTATTAGCTACAGCCCACCCTATATAAACTACTTAGGTACTAGAATACCTATAGCCTATATATACTCCTACTAATCTATAAGTATACTAATAAGAGGCTTCTACCTAAAAAGATAGTAGTATTCTAGAAGGCCTAGAATAAATATAACAACTATATAGGTAAACTGTATAATATACTAGCTAACAAGGCATAAATCTTTATTAACCTATACTACTACCTTAATATATAGGAGACATAGTACTCTAATATCTTCCCTAATATCTTAGAGGATCGTGCAGCAATGTATTATATTTATAACATTAGACCTAATTACACCTAGAAGTACCTATATACTACTCTATATACCTACTTTAATACAATAGTTAATTACAATTAGTACTATACTAACTGGATATTATTAACCTTTATATGCTACTAAAAAGAGAACCCTAATAAGATACTATATAAAGTATTAGAACTACTTATTAACAAGTTTACACTTACCTAGAGGGCAATAGGGATATAGTTCTAAGGAGATTAACTACTATATACTGCTATTGTGCAAGCTTGTAGAGGATAACTAGAATTTAAATAAGCTATATTCTCTAACAACTAGTCCTGTAAAGGACTATTTAGTAACCTTTATATAGTACTATAAGTTAGTATAGACTACTAGATAGGCTAATATCTCTAGGAACTAGGAGAGGTATACTATATAGACCAAAAGTACTTTTCTAATTACCTGAGATCTAACTTCTATAGTAGATTCCTATCCCAATGTTTACAGGGACGAAGCTAACCCCTAAGGGACCTTCGCACAGAGTTTACAAAGAAAAAGTACTTTATATACTATAAGGAAGGATACTAGTCTATAAACTATCCTTATATAGAACTAAATTATGTAAAGTAATAATATATAGCTATATATAAGCAATTTAATACTAAAGCTCCCCTAGAGGAGTATATTACATTATATATATAAGATTTCAAGGGAGAAGCTAGTAACTAGAATCTTAATAATAATAAGGATAATAACCCTAAAGATGGTAAACAAGCAGTTAACTTCCTAACTATAATATTATATCTCTACTATATAATAGGTAAAGATATCTATAATACTAAGAAGTAGGAGGTTACTAATTAATTCATTTTAGATAACTATTATTATATAATATACTAAGGTGAACTATAGGATATAGGTGCTACTATAGTATCTATAGTTAGCAAGGTATAACTAGAGGTATATATATAAGAGTACCCCTAAACTAGGATTAACTAGACCCTAGGATTAGCTAACATTAGCTTTAGTAGCTAAGGATCTAGAGGATCTATTAGTACTATACAAATTAAGAATCTAATTAGAATAGTTATATACTATATCCTAGATATACTAACCCTATTCCTCCTATACCTTATAGACATAGATAGACTAGGAGTATACTATAATAATACCCTAGATGTAATTATATACAAAGATAAGAGTACTATCCCTATTATATAAAAGTAGGGATACCTATTCTTTAATATTAGCAAGATTAAGACTATATTATTCTTTACAGAGATATAACTTCAATATCTATACTAATACTTTAGATACCCTTGCATAGAGAGGCTTTATAGAATACTTACCTATACTAGCTATAAGGTTAACTATATTACCTTAGAAGAAATCCAGAAATTCTGCTATTACTACCAATTGTATAACCTAGTACTATACTAATTCAAATTCAGTATTAAGGATAATATTAACTTCAACTATAAGATTATTATAGACGTTGTACGAATTGGTGGAAAGGATATTCTCTATATTATTAATATAGATACATTATTCTAAGCTGTAATCTTCCTTAAATCTATATCTATATAAGATACCTGGGATACACTCTATAGGTGTTAGATTAATATATATTAAGGCCTACTAGACTATATTATATATAACCCAGGAACTAACTTTAATTCTAATAAATTCTATAATTGTGTAAAGATTGTAGGAGCAGAATATAAGTAGATACTAGTAGAAGCTTACTAGGTAGTTGGAAAGGTTAAATGTATATATACCCTACTATATTATATATACAATATCCTATATACTAAACTAGGATATAATATAGATAATAAAGCTATCCTACAGATGGTAGTAAAGGCCTTAAATAACACTGTAGGCCTAAATAGCCTAGTACTAATACTACTAGTATTTGGAGCATATCTAAGGATTAGTAATATATTACTACTATCCCTAGATATTACTATATAAGCTGAAGTAGTTAAGAAGGCTATAAAGATACTATATATAGAGAGGGTAAAAGTGAATATTAATTATATATTAAA
>ML977556.1:1347311-1442785 GCA_010015725.1 Amniculicola lignicola CBS 123094
AGTATTATAGGCCTATAGACTAATAATATATTAAGTATTATTATACTAGCTTTTATATAAAGGGAAGAAGAAGAACTAGCAAAGGTAAACTTCTATATAAAGCCTAAAACTATCCTATTAAGTAAACAGCCTATTGAGTTTAATAGTAGGAAGATTATACTGGTTAACAGCAAGGTTATACTAACCTAAAAAGGGTAATCCAAGAACCTTTATATAATTAACCCCTTATCTCTAGATATAATATAGTAGTATGTTACCTAGAGAGTAAGAGGAGTATATATTACTTTAGTATATCAACTAGAGGCTTTATTTAACCTCTCTATTGCAGCCTAGATAGTCCTACTAAAGGATAAAGATATTAAAGCCTTAAATGTATAAATCCTATGGCAAATTAAGCACTATAATTATAGCTTAATATTTATTCCCTTAGATCTACGTTGTACAAAGCTATTCATTTTTACTAATAGTTTATTTGCTAATAATAAAGATCTTAGCTCTTAGCTTAGATTTCTTATTATTCTAGCTAAAGAATATAATACTAGGAACTTATATAACTTCTAAATCTATAGGAATATTATATATTAGAACTCTATTAAGTGTAAAAGAGTTATACAAAGTATACTTACTAGTAAACTATATAGTATAGTTAGTAGTTTTAATAATACTATTACCTTAAGTTCTATACTTCTCCAGATTATATAAACTCTAGATCTACCCCCTATTCTAGTTGTAATATACACAGATTCAAAATCTCTATATAATTGCCTTATTAAACTTGGCACAACTAATAAGAAGAGGCTTATAATTAATATTATGTCCCTTCAAGAATCGTACAAGAAAAGGGAGATCACTAAGATCCACTGGATTAATAGAAAGGATAATCCTACTAATACATGTACAAAGAAGAGTCTAAACTCTACCCTAGAGACCCTTGTTTTAACTAATAAGCTAAACATTAAGGTTAAAGTATTAGTAGACTGAACTAGCCCTATATAGAGCTTATAGCTCTACCTATAGTATATACTACACATATTTCTTATGTTTATAGTTATTTTATGCGTATCTTTCATTTATTTCAGACTATAATACTTACTAAAGTTACTTATTTATTATAAGATCCGCATAGAGGAACTATGAAGTTCAACCCCTATTCAATCTACTCTAGAGAAGAAACCCCTACCCTATATGTCTAGGAAGACTAAATTAGACCTTGTGCTTGCAATAAGCACTATAGCTTATCTATATACAATAACTATATAAACCCCTCTAGAAACTAGCAAGGACAATATACTAAGTAAAGGGAGAAGGCCTATAAGCTGAACTATACTTATAGGGATAGTTAGCAGGAATAAGAGCTATTATAAGAGATTTCAAAGTTCTACTAGGGGTTAGTATATTATATAAAAACTTAGAAAGGAAAAGGCCTATAATTATACATTAAGGATTTCAAAATAAGGATAAAGGAAAGAAGAATAAGAGAGGTCTTAGAGGGGATTATATATAGAGTATACCTCTGTTTACACCTTACCACTCTGCCTATATCTCTATATACTAGAGTAGCCTAAAAACTACTCTCTATTAGTATCTTCTATTTGTATAAGTATTACAATACTATAAGATACAGCCCTAGTATTATTATAATAAACCCCTAGCAAATACTACTATTATATAATATTACTCTTAATTAACTAATAGATACTAGCTAATAGTACCTGTAGAATCCCTTAGTGCAAATACTATATATTAATAGCCTTATTACTATGAGATTAGTACCTAACTACCTATAGAGAAGACCTATATAGACTAATAGAGAAGGCCCTAATAGGAATACCTATTATATATAACAATACTAGAAGGGGTAGGGAAATATATAATACTAGTAGTATCTTAGGATTATATAGTAATAAGGATCCTAAGAAGGGGAGTTAAAAGTTAATACTATAATTATATAAGCAAATATCAGGATATAGGGGAATTATACAGCTGGGACTATTAAGTAAGTAACCTAAAAATAAAAAGTTGCTAGTATCTATACATAGATAATAAAGGGGTGATATATTACCCTTATATAGAGTTATATAATCTTATTATATAACGCCTATATAAAGGCTTAGTAGGGGGTTATATATAAAACCTCTATCCCAGCTATATCTAGATAGATATAAATAATACTACAATCTGATTAAGTATTACCCCTATTAAGCCTATACTAATATATATATATAGAAGATAGATTTCCACCTTTACACTTGTGTACCTTATTATATACCTATTATACCTTATAGAAGGAAGTCTATTTAATAGCTAGCTTTATAATAGGTAAGATATTATCTTATCTTATTATTACTAGCTTAGAGAGATATAGCTAGCTAAAGGCTATATAGCTAGGTAATTATAAGTAGGTTAGTATAATCTAGGGAATCAACGCTGCTAGGTAGCCTATCCTACTATTTATTATCTTTATAGGCTAGTACTACCTCTCTACCTAGTATAAGGGCAATAATATACTATATAACTAGGCTATTATAGTTAGTAATAATAGCTAGATAACTAATAAGATAGGAGTTAAGTAGCTAAAGTACTTTATTAAGTATACAGAGGGCAGGAAGGTTAGGGTATATTACCTACTTATCTTTAATAGCTATAAGAGCTATAACTTAGTTAACTTTTAAGATATCTATAAGGAGAATAATATCTATACTCTCTATATACTACCTTATTTATTATACCTCCTACAGCTACTTAATATAGGCTACTTCTTACTACTAAAGCATATATATAGGTATTAGATTAAGAGCCTAATCTATAATAGTATTAATTATATTAGTAAGCTTAAATTCCTACTAGCCTTCTATACTACCTATAATTAATTAATTATAAAGGATAATATCTGTATAAGCTTTTAAGGCACTAGCCTAGTCCTACTTAATCTAGAGGTAGTAATATTAAAGCTTAATATAAAGCTTTATACGCTAATACTACCTATACTAGAGGCTACCCTATAGGAAGCTAAAATACCTAGTAATATATATAAATTAGAGGCTTAATTAGTACTAATCTATGATTATATATAGAAGTATTAAGACTTATTACCTACCTCTATTATTGCAGTACTTAATTAGCTTAAAAAGGGTACTAAGGTAATAGTATACTTAGCTATACTTATATATAAGTAGATTATAAGTCTTAAGAGGGTAAATAAGGCTACTATAGAGTATAAAAAGTATAAAAAGAAGTAGATCTAGAAGTAAGGCACCTTAATAAAGGCAGAGGGAGAGGATATTATTACTTAAAAGGAGGTTAAGCAGCAGCTAGAGGGGGAAATACGTTAAGGCAAGGCGTAATTAGGAGTAAGCTAGTAGGCTTTAGCATACTACATATGCTGTAGAGAGATAGGCTATAACTTATAAATATATAAGAAGTACACTATAGATACTACTTAATCTAGGATATTTACTATATTAATATTATCTTGTTATATTATTGAGATAGATTACTATAAAGGTGGAGAGAGTTAGTAAGGTAGATAGCTTGCTTAGTTGGATAGCTTACTTAGTACCTACGTTAGTTAATAATATCTGTAATATACCTAGTAAGCGAGTTATCTAGGTAAGTAAGTTATCTACCTTACTAACTTCTATAATGCTTATAGTAGTCTATCTTTATAATACAATAAGATAATATTAATATAGCAGCTATTCTAGGTTAAGTAGTATCTATAGTATACTTCTAACATATTTATAAGTTATAGCTAGTCTCTCTACAGCATATGCAGTACACAGAAGCCTACTAGCTTATACCTAATTATACCTTACCTTAATATATTTCCCCCTCTATCTACTGTTCAACCTCCCTTTAAGTAATAATATCCTCTCCCTTAGCCTTTAATAGGGTACCTTACTTCTGAATCTGCTTCTTTTTATACTTTTTATGCTCTGTAGTAGCCTTATTTACTCTCTTAAGACTTGTGATATACTTATATATAAGTACTACTAAGTATACTATTACCTTAGTACCCTTTTTGAGCTGATTAAGCACTGTAATAATAGAGGCAGGTAATAAGCTCTAATGCCTCTATATCCAATTATAGATTATTGTTGATTAAGCCTCTAATTTGCATGCGTTGCTGGGTATTTTAGCTTCCTATAGGGTAACCTCTAGCGTAGGTAGTATTAGCGTATAAAGCTTTATATTAAGCTTTAATATTACTACCTCTAGATTATATAGGACTAGGCTAGTGCCTTGAAAGCTTGTATAGATATTATCCTTTATAATTAATTAATTATAGGTAGTATAGAAGGTAGGTAGGAATTTAAGCTTAGTAATATAATTAATGCTGTTATAGATTAGGCTCTTAATCTAACACCTATATACGCGCTTTAGTAGTAAGAAGTAGCCTATATCAAGTAGCTATAGGAGGTATAATAAATAAGGTAGTATATAGAGGGTAAAGATATTGTTCTCTTTGTAGAGTTCTTGAAAGTTAAGTAAGTTATAGCTCTTATAGCTATTAAAGATAAGCAGCTAACGCGCCCTAACCTTCCTGCCCTCTAAATGCTTAATAAAGTACTTCAGCTACTTAACTCCTATCTCGTTGGTTATCTAGCTGTTATTACTAACTGTAATAGCCCAGTTGTATAGTATATTACTGCCCTTATACTAGGTAGAGAGGTAGTACTAGCTAGTAAAGATAATAAATAGTAGGATCAGCCACCCAGCAGCGTTGATTCCCTGGATTATACTAACCCACTCACAATTGCCTAGCTATATAGCCTTTGGCCGGCTACGTCTCTCTAAGCTAGTAATAATAAGCTGAGATAATATCTTGCCTATTAGGAAGCTAGCCTTATTAAAGTTGTACGTATCCTTATTATAGATACTATACTCTGCCTTTGTACGCACTACAAGCTCAAACTAGCCCTTAATAGTATCAGGATCCTCGCAGAGGGCTCTCTGTCAATTATACGGTTAATTATATTATGTCTTAAGGCTTGCAGTCCGGTTAACAAAGTTCCTAGGCCACTTCTCGCCTACCTAGCCAGCGCCACGCTCAGTGAGCAGCTTATTTGCCATTTCTTGCATAGCACCTAGAGAGGGCACAAAGCCTCGCGAATCCAGGTCAAGTATATATCCAATAATCACCTCCTCTTCTAGCTTGGTAAGCTTCTTTGAGTTAGGCTGGCAATCGCGTCGTGCAGGCCTGCCAGCGCGTCGGTCACGTACGGTTGATCGGGGGACGTTAAATACTGCAGTAGCGCGTCTCTCAGTCTCAAACTGGGCTTAATTGATAGCTGAGATAGTAAGGAGAATATCTGCTTCAGGGTAGGTTGGTTGCACTTGAGGTGGTGGAGCCATAACGATTAGAAGTTGAGGCGTCGCGAAAAGTTGGTGGGGTGGACGACTCGCTTGCCTGGACGACTCGCTTGCCGGGTACGTTATGAATAACCATACCAATTCCCAATGTGATTTTGCATGCGTATCTCTCATACCGCCATGGCTGTCGGTCGGCTTTACTTCGGCTGATCAATCCGCTGAACGTCAGCGCGAACCCTTGTCGCAAGCTGTTCACTTCCATCTTCCCCGCCGCATTCCACACCAACCAACCAACCTCATCCGTACACCCAGAAACACGAACTACCCGTACGACAGCTCTACCGCCGCAATGTCTAAAAAGATCACCCAAGTAAACGACCTCTCGAGCTTCAACAAGCTACTCTCTCAAGCTACATACACAGTCGTCGACTTCTACGCCGACTGGTGCGGTCCCTGCAAGACCATTGCGCCAATCTTCTCTAGCCTCGCCGAGAAAGAGAGCAAGCCGGGGAAGCTACAGTTCTGCAAAGTCGATGTAGATGCCGCCCAAGACATTGCGCGCAAGTATGGCGTCTCTGCGTAAGCTCCGCCCTCTATGATACATCTAGGGAGATTACTAATACCAAGTGTAGGATGCCCACCTTCCTCGTAATCAAGTCCAACTCTGTCGTCGACACCATCCGTGGCGCCAATCCCTCTGCCCTCACAGCCGCCGTGCGCAAAGCCGCAAACGACTCCGCAGCCGGACGCTCGAGCGCAGCTTTCCAGTCCAAGGGATACACACTCGGGTCGGAATCAACACCTAGCAGGCCGGTTGGTGATGGGGCGTTTGCGGGACTAGGTAGCATGTTCAGTGGGAATGGGAGTCTAGGCGATATGGTGGTCAGGTTCTTTGCGTTGTACTTTGTCAGTTTGTTTACTTTTGATGCATATCGGGCTGCGGAGGATAGTCCGTTTAATGTGAGGGCGAGGCGGTAGAGTTGGGTGGTTGATACCCGGGGTATGGAGTTGGGAGTTTTGTGGACGTGGTAGATTCTTGTATTGATCTTTCTCCATCTATGTTTTGGTTGGAGTACCATTCCCAAGGGCTTGATAACCGACACTTTGCGTACTGGTGTCTGCGCTTCAACCCCCACGTACTGTGGTAAAAGATATTGATCATCTTATCGTTCCATATGCCGCGTGCCATTAACTTGCTAATACACATACTACTTACAGGAACATCCTCCAATCGACGTGTCTGATATGCCCGACAAACAAAGACGCATCGATTCGCCACAGAATCCCAAATGTGGAACGAAATCTCCGCGAAACGATACAACACAATGCCCACCTAATCCTCGTATCAAGTGTGTCGGAGACCTCTTTCCACACATTGCAACTCAACCATCTCCTTCACAATGTCTCGTCCTCCTCCCACCACTCCTCGCCCTTGACCGTGACATCCCTCCGCTCACACACCTCCTCCCTACACACCGGACACTGATTACTGGTCTCCGATACCCCATTCAACCACGCCCCAATACACTCCTCATGAAAAAAATGTGGGCAAACATTCAGCTTGACGGGTGTATTCTTTGCTCCTCGCAGGTGCTCCAACCGCTGCGGAAACTCGCTCAAGCAAATTACACACTTCTCGTCCTTCATCTCTTCGAAGTTGTAGTCCAAAGTACAGTGCTGTGCGATGTCGATACGTGGGCCAATAGGCACGAGTTCAGGCATGATGTCGCGGGCGAGATGGAATTCCGTCCGCTCGGCAGCACGAATTTGCGCTTCAGTTTCGGCGTCGAACCATGTCAATTCAACCTCATTCAACGGCATCTCAATCATTTTGCAGCACTTGATAGGACAGTATGCATACAGCCGCTTGTCGTAGTCGTCGAGATGGAGGTAGGAGCCACCTAGGGTAAACGTTAAGGGTTCTGAGATCTGGAAGTTAGTACTATCGCTATCCCATCTCTCCCAGAGATTCTGGAAGCGGGTTCGGATTTTCGTGGAATGTGTCGTCCAGTATACTTGGCCGATGATGTTGTGGTAGAGAGTCCAGTTGAGGGCGGAGAGGTGCATGTGGTCCACGTGTCGGAAGACGTATACGGCGTGCCACATCATGTTGAAGACGTCTTCCCAGTTTACCTGTGCCAGATTGTCGCGTATAGATCTAGGGATGGGGGAGTCTGGATGTTGAATCTCGTCTTTGATGATGCGGACGGTTTCGGCGAGAGCGCAGCGGTAGTGGTGGGAAAGGGGAGAATTGAAATGTGTCCATACGGAAACGACATTGCTGCCGACGTATGTGAAGAAGTCTAGAGTTCGGAGGATGGCTTGTTCGTGGCAGGTCAAGTCATTGCCGAGATACTCATCAAGAACCGATGCAGATTTGGGGTAGCAGGCCACCGCGTCCATGAGCTGAGGAAGAGCTAGTGGCCAACGAGACAGGATATTGAGGAAGAGCGGCTGGTGGGGCTTCATGGTCGGTGGAGCTTCGATGACCTTGGAGAGAACTGGCCAGGACTCGCGCAAGGTCCCTCCATGGAAGAAGATCTGAGCGCAATGCTGGACAATCCACCATTTGCCAGCAACTACCTTGATCTTCTCGCCGCTGAGGGGACACTGGATCTCAATGGTAGACCTAGGCGAAGGACAGGCTAGGCTGTAATACGCCAGTTGGTACCACAAATCGTCCTTGTCTGCCTTGCCTAGGTGGTTCTTCAAATCGCCCCAAAGCTGTTCGTCCTTGAGGAAAGTCATAGACCACCAGTCTTTCCAAGCATTATCCAGGCACTTGAAAGTAACTGAATCAGTATTGGGCCCCTCAATGATGCCGCTTGAGTTAGTTCTAAAGAAGTATCCGTCGACGAGCTCAGGCTGCTCTACTTGGGTGCCCGCAAGATATGCCCGTGCGTGGCTGTCATCAAGAGCTTTCATCATGATTTCGAAGAGGACGTGCAATTCCTTTGGAAGATCAAGGAACGGCAGGAAAGGCTCGGCGATGTGGAAATACATCCCGTTGCAGCCACCATTGTAACCGAAGCGAGCTTCGAACTCGGGGAACATGACGGATGGCATTTTGCCATTTAAGGGTTAATAAATAATACGTGAGATATGAAAGAGACTGTCTACTAACCTTGAGATCTACTGGTGTCCAATCAAAGGAGACTTGTCTTGATGGAATGTGTTGTTCTGGATGTAGTAAGACCGTTCCTTTTTTTTAAAAAAAAAATCTTTGAGTTAACA
The DNA here is from genome assembly GCA_010015725.1 of Amniculicola lignicola CBS 123094. NCBI lineage: Eukaryota > Fungi > Ascomycota > Dothideomycetes > Pleosporales > Amniculicolaceae > Amniculicola > Amniculicola lignicola. Next base: position 1,355,859 of record ML977556.1, read on the forward strand.
AATACTTACTGCTCCGCGGAGGCAGTTCTACTTGGAGGTTCACGCGAGTTTTGCCGCGGCAGTTATGGTCACTAGAGGAGCCTACGTGCCGCGATGGCGAGCTTCTGATGCTTCGTGGATGTCGTCGTCGTCGTCGTCGTCGAGCGTCGTGGGGTGGTTGGTGTTGAGGTGGTCGGAGGTCGTGAGGATGTAGTGGGGTGGGAGGAGAGTGAGCAGGAACTGTTTTTATGGATGTTGTGTGCGGCCAAGCGCCAAGAAACAGCAAATCCAGAGACGCGACGCGTCAGGTAGATCTCCATCGGTGAAAGTGCGCAGGCACGCGGTCTTGGCGTGGCGTGGAGGGGATAGAGCAAGTCTGGATTCACCTTTCACCGCTTCAGGATGGTGACTGTTTCCAGGCAGTGAACTCCATATATTCGTTTCGACCACATATTATCGATCCTACTGTCTAGATGTGGAATTTACTACTGGTACCAGAGAATTATAGATCCAAAAGGAAGACCCGTGGTTACGAAGGGTGAGAAGTCCTGAAATATAAATATCAACGCTGTGGGCACGTGATTGATATCACACGGCCTTTAAAACAGGCTGGAATGCAAACTTCAAAATTATCAGATTATGTTTGATCTTACGTCCGGAGTATTAAACCCAATTCAATTTGGTTGGAGAATTTCTATGGGTGCGACACTGTACAATACTAGAGCTCCTCATCCCTCCTACCCTCCCATCATTTTCCACATCCTTTCAGTTTGTATCCTCTATCCAAATGCGAAGCACAAATTGCTCGCTGACACCACCGTATTCGTTGCCGACCCGACCCCCCAGTCTCAATAAAGGGGGAGGGCCAGTGTCGTCTTCCGGGGCATCATCGTCACCTCTAGATGGTATAGCAGCAGGGGCTTGGTAAGCCTTTAATCGCGAATCCAATTTTGAAAGGATGTAATGAAATACAGGGTTGAATATGCGCCGTTCTACACAAAACACTGACAGAAGACGATGAGTGAAGGGCCAAGGTCTTTGAGTGAGGGTTGAGCGTTTGAAGAAAGAGGATCTCGCTAAGATAGAGCGAAAAGTGTATGTATAATCATAGCGAGCAACACACACTGATACTCAAGCCAGACATGAAGCTCTGGTATCAATGTGGTGGTGAACCTCCCTGATGCCTTACTAGGACTCCCACCAGCCTCCATTGAATCATAATAGAACATACATGAGGCTGAGATGAACGGGTGTTTGCTGCAGGGCTCTCGTACGATGCCTGAAAATTAATCCAGGTTTACGGGTCGTCCTCAAATACTCTGTTCTAGAGTTTGGAAGCTGTGCGAAGTTGACTGGAGTGTTGCTGGAGCCACTCCCCTCCTTACTCTTTTTATTCTACTCATCTACTATCCATTTACTTATATAATGCATTAAATTGATTGTTCATAACTTCCTTTTCGACCTGTGATCAAATCGCAACAAAGTACACGTGATCACGCATGTGACTTAGTGGCAAACTTTTAGCATGCCCCTGCTTGGTCATTTACTTACCTAGGCAGATACGAAAGGTCGCCAACTCAGTCAGCACCGAGCCCTCCAAGGAACTATGCGATAGTAATCGGGCTGTCGAATTCATTGCGAGCAGAATGAAGGATTGGATGAGTTACCTAGGTAGGTAAGGAGGAAGAATTTTTGTATCCTGCGAGGCCCGCCGTGTAGTTCGAAAGAAGCACCTTCCCGATCGGCACATCGCGGCATCGTGGCCTCAACTAACAAGGGCGCAATACAAAACATCCCAGCATCAAGGGCGGTACGTTGCCTGCCTTATATATCCCAGCCCATACCAAGCTCAAAAATCTAAAAAGTTGTTCTTCAACGAATGCATGCTCCACACACCTTGCACAACATAATGCCACCATCCACAAACCCCAAAAACCCATTCCATTCGTCTCGGCTGATATATCGCGCCGTCCTCTTCCCTGAAGACAACTCCCTCTTCAATGCCATAAACGATGACCACATCGGTTTCCAAAACAGCAACGCAGGCAACCACCGCCTGCCCGGCCGCGCAGACGCCGAAAAGTTCCAAAAACACGCATCCGAATGCTTACTCGGCGCCGTGATATGTTTACCCAAATTTTCCGAAATGACCGCCGTCGAAAAAAGTAATATTGACGCTGGTGAAAAAGGGGAAAAGGGAGCGGAAGGAGAGGCGAAGGACGAGAAGATAGAGGAATATGCAGAAGCCGGAGTCGCTATAGGCCAAATCTTGCTCGCCGGCCTCTCTCCAAATATGAAACACCATCGCTCCGCCGAAATTGGCATCGATATTCTCCCTCCATACCAAGGCAAAGGCTACGGCACCGAAGCTATAAATTGGGTCTTGGCCCATGCGTTCCGGCGTGTGGGCTTGCACAGAGTCGATATACGGGCTTTCGAGTGGAATGATGGCGCGGTTCGGTTGTACAAGAAGTTGGGGTTTAAAGAGGAGGGGCGAAAACGAGAGGCGCTATGGCATGAAGGGAGGTGGTGGGATGGAATCGATATGGGAATGTTGGAAAGGGAGTGGTGGGAGATGGAGAGGCGGCGGACGGACAGCGAAGGATCGGGGTCGTGAGATCCGTATTTGGCCCAGGGAGGTGGATGGTTCTCACGGTATCATGCGATTTCCTAAAGCGTGACATCGTGAACCTCGTTCCATGGTAGCTTGGAAGCTGAGTGTGAAGCAATTGTGAATGACGAATTGGGCACTCGTTTTGCTCCTATTATCTGTAGCATTTGCCAAAAGGGGTGTCGCTGGTTTATTGTCCCGTGACGTACAGTGGCATGGCAATGTTGCACTGTGGGAGAGATCTATAAAGGGGACATCATGTTGTGGCGTGTCCCCGCACTCTACGAGATATTCAATCTATTGTGAACCAAACACCTGGAATATGTGTCAACGCTAATATGTACATCTATTGAGAAGACCTAGAAGGGATGGAAATATCCGAGTGATCCGGGAAACGAACAATGTCTTACCTATTTGCTGTCGCAGTGTTTCGAGGTTTGCAGGAGGTGGTCAGCGACTTGTCGTATTGCTGTATTGTACGAACAAATAGTAGATGAGAGGTGATCACATATAGCCATCAATTGAGGCAAGTTCGGTGAGGTCGTCGAGTATAAATGTGAGTCTCAGAAGCAACCTCATGCCTTTCCGTGTTTGTGATCAAAACTCACAGAACTCATATTGCCACTCGCTTCGTTACTCATACCACGTATTCGTCCAGTCAAATACTATCCTACCTCAACCACATCAATATGCGTTTCTTCGTCGTTTCCCTCCTTGGCCTTGCTGCGTCGGTGTCCGCAGTTGGCAACGCCGTTGTTAAGAACAAATGCACCACCCCCTTTTATCTCTGGTCTGTCGGGGGCTCTATCGGAAATCGCCAGACCGTCGCTCCAGGTTGGCACTGCTCTTCCCCAAACATGTTTTTACCTGACGCGTAAAGGTGGCACCTACAGTGAAGCCCTCCACTACGACGCCAAAAGCGGGGGTATCGCGATCAAGATCACCAAGACCCAGGATGGCCTGTATAGCGGAGCACCAACTCAGGTCTTCGCATATACGCTGGACGGCGCTTCGGTGTGGTATGATCTGAGCACCGTCTTTGGAGAGCCGTTCAGCGGAAGCCATCTCACCGTGACCAGCAATAGTTGCGGAACGATTGACTGGCCAAAGGGAACCCACCCTGGTGGAAGTCAGGTTAAGGTTTGTGGAAGCGGCAATAATGTCGTCTTCACGGCTTGTGCTTGAGAGGGTCCGGAGGTAGTCCATGTTCGTCATGGGTAGCGTCTTGGTACAGGCGCAGGTACCTGGTTGCCGTGGGGGACTGCATATCCAGTAGGAGAATTAAGGAAGGTGGGGACTAATTGCCAAAGACGGAAGCGTGGAAGCAGGGAGCATGGAAGGCTTATGGAAACACTAGAAAAAAAAAGATAAGAGAAACAGGAAGGAGTAATCCGCACGCTGTACCTCGTGCTTGGTATTCTCGGCTTGCTTGTTTGAAGGTGATGGTGAAGTGGTTGAGGTTCAGCGTTATACGCTGTGATATACCATTGACCCATATCTGCGACCCCATCTCCCCAGGTACTGTCTGCTGGCGCCAACAGACATGTCACATACGCGGTCCGAGAAGCGATGTCGTCCAAGCAGATTGAAAGTGGCAGGCGAGGTCTTATGCAGGCAGCATGGGCCGCAGGGAGCCGACACATGGTGGGGTGTGATATCGCCAGACAGCCCGTCCCTGGCGGTCTGGAAGCCGTGCGTTGCCAGACCTGCCAGATGAAGCAGGTCTCTAGAAGGCCCAAAGGCATGGTCTACTGTGTCGCGGGGCAGACCCCAGCGGACGGGGAGTTTGGGGACGCTGAGAACCAGGTAACGTCGCGATGATACCGAGCACGACGTGGAGGTGCGCTATCGATAGCGGTTCTTTCCGCACCGGTCCATGCGCAGGATCTCCCGCACGTGCCACGCCTGTCATCTCACCCTTGGCGCTCGTGGACGCCATTCCGCCATATTCAACTGCTAAATTCAACATCACCGCTGCCCGCGACCATCGATGACGAGCGGGGGAGACCGCGGACGGCGAGGGATGCCCAGTCCAGCATCCACAGGCCGGGTCAGGGCGACAGCTGCCACTGCGCCACGTCCCGCATGCTCCATCTGCCCGCCTGCCACTGGCCACCAACTCGCGAACGCGTCAGGCCCTCTGCAGTCCATCTGTGTGTGCCGTCTCGCTTCCCAAGGCCCGCCGCAACACCTAGAATTCTACGCGCCATTCTGCAGCCAACACTCGAGCCTGTAAGGACGCTACGCCGCAATCTGGGTTCATTATCGCTCGCCGTCTGAACTCACATCTGGGGCCAAGGTGGGCTGCTACGCGGACCCCTCCGCATCCTCGGCTATGGTGCCGGCGGTGTGCTCGCGCTGGATTCCATCGACTGTGACGGGTCGTCGCAACGTCTGCCCATGCCGTCGCAGTCCAACAGAGCGTGCTGGTGCTCCGCACTTCACGATGCATGGGCAGCGATGCGGGGCGGGAAAAGCACTCGTAGCGCGCTGATGGGGATCGCCTGGCGGCCATGGAGCCTCAAACCCTGAGGCTACCAGATGGCAGATGCCCCTCGTGGCCCACTTTTGATAGGCACGATCACGTTCCCCATTCGTGCGACCCGTCGATGGCTGCTGGCCTCCCGACTCCCGAGCCACGGCGGTGAAGTTTCCAAGCCTGCTGACATGCTCCTCTGCCAACACCAATGCAGCCTGCCTGCCTGTCGGTGGTGCTGTGGTGGTCCACGACGTGCAACATGGCGGAAATCTGCCTGACGTCTTAACCCATCCGATATCACGTTTTTAGCCGCCGTTTCTCGGCTGTCCAGAGCGCGGGGCCCGGCTGACTGACAGTCTGGGGCGTGGAGCAGAGAGACGTGTTGCGCAGGCGGGGAACCGCTCTCCGAACGGCCTCTCATACTCGCTGGCGGTCGATTTGGCAGCATTCTGGCTCTACCCTTATCATCCCTCAACCTGGAACGCCCTGGTCCAATATCACATGGCGGGCGACGTCTCGGCGCCGCTGCGACCTTTCGGGCACACGTCCCATGCTGCTAGAACCCACCGACCTGCGGTAGCCCTCGCTGCCTTGTGGCGCTATGGCATGATTGGCCGCCTTTTCCCCTTCGCGGCCCAGCCCAAGCCATGTATTTCAACGCCATGCCGCTTGCCACCAGGAATGGCCTCCCGAATGGCTGAATTGCCGTTGCACAACAATCTATATGGCCCGACAATTCTGCCCACGCTGACAGCTACAACTGCGGTCTGACTTGCTTAACCACTCCAGCTGCGTTCTGCCCTGCGTCATTCACGCTCACCTCCCCATCCACCCTTCATGGCCATGATCAACAACATCCCGCGACGAACTGCGACCCTCACGCGACCACAGCCCCACGTTCGCGTGCCTGACCCCACCACCTGAAGGACTGCAGGAGCTGCCCATGTTTGATATCGCGTCCAGGCACCGAGCACCATGAGCGGCAGGACCTTGACGAACGTTGTCAACGAGCAGACGGTTGCGCTCAATGCGCTCATCTTCGGGTACGCGGGACACTCGCTAGTCACCCCCCAGCACGAGCTCCAGCAGATATGGTGGACCTCGGAGAGGATCAATGAGAAGGTCACCCCGGACTTCATCACCTCGAGGCTTCGGCCAAACGAACGGCAATGGCTACAGCGGCCCGTGGGCTTTGGCGACCTGACCGACGATACATACATTGACTGGATACTGGAACGAGCGCGGAGGTTGTTCCTGGTGCTGGCCGAAATTGGAGAGGCCGATAAGATCTTTACGGCGATAGAGAACTCCTGGGACGATGACGATCTCCCTCTCCAAATGGACGACATCGAGAGGCTCTCGTTATCAACTCGGCGGAGCAACCAGGTCAACGCACAATTCTACCACACTCAGTTCACCTTCCTGCTTCGAGAGTTACACGAGGGGGTACACATTGACTATGCGCCAAATGAAGTGCTACCTCTGGAATATGTGATGGGCCTCCCGCCAGCGGTTTCGCTGCAGCACTGGTCCCGGGTCCATCTACCAAAGAAGCCGAAGGAGTGGTACGTGCGGAGAAAATTCCCGCTCGGGAACGCAGAAGCGCCCGACGCTTTCGAGCACGACTTCATGATGGACTTGGAAAGCGCAAAGATGGTGGAACACGACCATATCGCGCCAGTTTGGGCGTCGTACACCGCGAAAGGGTCAGGATACGTTTTGACCAATTTCGTGGGCCAGCACACACTCAAGACATTCATCTATCACCGGAATCCCGCCCAGTACCAGAGATTACCTAAACCTGAGAGACGGTACCTAGTGCTCAATTGGCTGCACTGCTTGGCCGATGCTGTAGCAATGCTGCACCAAAATGGCTTTAACCACGCCTCAATACGGCCGGGGACCATTCTTATCACTGCCGACAACCAGATTGCTTTCAGTGACATTGCCAGCCTGGAGACGTTTCAGAAGGACAAGAAGCCGGACCCAATGGAAATATACATCTACGGAGCGCCTGAAGCACACACGTCCGAAGAAACTCTTGGCCCTGAGAAACCCGCTCCTACAGCTGATGGGAATAATGTGCGGCAACCTTCGATTATCAGTAAAAGTTCATCTGGGTCCTCGAACAGCAATGCCTCCGCACGGAAACTGACAAAAGTGCCAACGAATGAGTTCTCAGGGTTCAACTTCGGGTTCAGAAAATCAAAGGCAGGCCCCAAACCGCGGTCGCGGGTCCACGAAACCGAGAAGGCGGATATCTTCTCCCTTGGTTGCGTTTTCCTAGACTTGTTGACCTTTATGATGAAGAAAAAGCCAAATGAATTCATAAAGCACCGGTCTACGAAACAGAAGGTTACCACAGGAGGGAAAAACTCACGGACTGACTCGTCCTTCCACGGCAATCTGGACAAGATTGATACATGGATCACACTTCTCGAAGAAACCTCGTTCCAGCATGAGGACGACGCCTTCCGTGCTGTACCGCCTTTGCTGAACCTCATCCGTGGCATGCTTAGCCGAGCACCAGCCATCCGACCCAGCGCGAGTGCGGTGCGTGATCGAGTGCTTGAGATATTGCTCCAACACACTGCCATACCGTTCATTCATTGTGACCCACACGGCCACGAGATAGGCAAACTGGCACCCTCTATAACCGAGACAGATAGGACATCCACCATGTCCTCAGGTACCACATCGTCATCAATCAGCTCTCTAGCTTCCAGCACAATGACCGCAGACAGCGATACCTTACGGTTTTCGGGCGGCTCTAATGCACGGGTGTCATCCAGTTTGAACTCGTATAATGACCAGGCATCCGTCTTATCAGACGCGTCAGACCTGTCCGACTTTTCCGATTTCGACGACAGCGCATCGATACGAACGATAGGGCAAGATGCATTCCCCTCTCCTACCACAGGTCCACCTGAGTCGCCGAGCTTTCAACAAAACTTCGCCAGTCCCCCAGCTTCGCCGCGATCATCGAGAGCGCCTGCAGCCACGACATCCCCACCACCTAGTGCAACAAGAAGCGCCTTCAAGCCATGGGGTAAACCCTTCGTACTCTTACCCTGAAATTTCGATCGTGGGAAGCCGCCTCTTATTCCACGCCAGAGCTCCACTCTCTTTACTTAATTAGGAAACCCGTCCGCAGTTCCGACTAAAGGTCCGAAGAAGCTAGATCTCCTCTGCCAGCAGTCGAGCCGTGATCAGTCAAGTTTTGTATTTGCATGAAGCCACAGTTCATTTTCGTGACATTGAGTTAACGAAAGAAGAGAGCCAAGTTCATTTTATTGATTTTAGCAGGGAGTTTTTGGCGACTGCATAAAAGATTAAGGCCTAAAGCTTGGAAGCCATGGGATTTTTCTGCTTGGTGTAGTTCCACGGTTGGTAGGGCAAATGTCGATTTCACGCAACCCGATTGCGAAAAGCCTCCTCAGGCATGGCGAAGCTGACTCTGCGGACAGTCCGCATGATGTATACCCAAATGAACTGTCACACCCCCATTTTTGAAGCTGATTGCCTATTGTAGAAGGTCGTTACTGCTAGCACGATGAATGGAGCCTCACGTGCACTCAACCCCGCATCAAACCTCATTCCGCCTAGCGTGATTTCAATGATTGGCTTCGTAGCCGGCCATTTTTCATCCTGAACTGGTGATGCATCGGTCTATCCATCCCACCACCACCGTTTTCGATCACAACCTCAGCCATTAAAGCTATCAAGCTGCACCAGCGCTCACTCCAGCCTTCTCGTCTATAGTGCCTGCTAACTTGAGTGTCCTGATGCCAGCGCATCGAAGAGTCACCGCATCTGGTCTTGAACACAACGCTTCACAGTTGCATCCATCTGCAAGAGTGCTTGGTTAAGCTTTGCATCCTTCAACCCCTCACTGAGTTTGAGCATTACTAGGTACCTTGAACCTGGATACCCTGCCACGATGGTTTTCGTCATGCATTGGCATGGGGAGGTGTTCAACCCTCCCTTTATTCTCCGTCGTTCACCGTGAGCTTGTGACTGTCTAGCATGGGCATGCACGTTGACGCCGTGGTTGTGTCGCTCCTTTCCGAGCGAACGGCTTTCTTCTCCAGTGAAAAGCATGTTTTATTGGAGAAAAATGCTTGAGCATTGACAATAGGCTACACGTCCACTCTGGGAGCACTTGCACTGACTGCCTTCTTCCTAGAATGATCATGGGCCAAAGGCTGTAGTTTTTACTCGTAGCCAAGCCGCTATCACCCATCTTGCAGATTCCACCTGGCTGAACTGACAGCACCTGGAGATCTGAGCCTTCTCTTTGTCGTCGAAGCTGCATCTGCGGCGCTTTTGTGCAACAACACATTCCTTCCTCTAACTCTTTCCACTTTCTTCAGCGACTTTGTTCGTGCTTCTTTCTGACTTCTCTACGATATTAAACATCATCACCCTCTGCTAGCGGGTGATTTTTTCCTTGTCATCAGTTTTGTCCGGATGACCACGGTATGGATGTCCCATGTTTTCCGCATCCCCAGGACCTGCATTGATCGACAGTGGGCGTGCAGCCACCAGGCTTGATTCCGCCGCTCGACCCCAGACGAAGGAGATGGCATGCATGCTGCGCACATCCTCCTTCCAATTCCGTGCAATTAGTACAGGTTCAATGGTACCTCTGCTACCTTACACCATATATCATGGTCATCTCTTCCACTTCCCGGTTATTTCTCTTATTCTCCCTATCTTGATCTCATAGCTTTGGCACCGTCAGAGCGTATGTGACCATCACCATGCGCCCCTCAATCAGCACCCTCGTTTACATACTGGCGGGCAGTGTTCTTGCTAAAAGTATTCCGCCTTCCTCTGAGCGGAGAAGCTTGACTCGGGGTGAATATGCACTCAAAGAGGGGCCACTGGATACCGACTGGACCAACAAAGTTGGCACCAATCCCTGGCCTGAATATCCTCGACCACAACTGGCAAGATCTAAATGGAAGACCCTGAATGGCCTGTGGGGCTGGCGGAATGCTTCGAGTGGTCGAGAGCTCGACAACCCCCCTTTTGGGGTACCTCTAGATCAGCCTGTTCTCGTCCCCTTCTGCCTAGAAAGTGCTCTTTCAGGTATGAGGTTTCAGTGACAACTGTAGCTTGACGTACTAACAGAATAGGTGTCATGGGCGAGTACCATATCTGGAGCTGGTACGAGACAACTTTCAATGTACCTTCCGACTGGAGTGGTCATATTACTCTTAACTTTGGTGCCGTTGATCATACCACCACCGTGTTTGTGAACCGCCGGAAAGTTGGAGAACACGTTGGTGGTTATTGGTCATTCAGCTTCGACATAACGCAGTATTTAAATGAGCCCGGCCAAACAAATGAATTGTGAGTAAGGTTTCTATGGACCAGCGGATGGTGAAGGCTAATGTTAACAGACTTGTCTTTGTGTACGACCCAACAACTATGGACGGTACACAGATTGTATCCGGAAAGCAAAACCTGCAATCAAAACGCTTCGACCACATTTTCTACACACCTTGCAGTGGGATTTGGCAGACTGTGTGGCTTGAAGCAGTGCCTACAGAATATATCACGCAACTTGATGTCAGTGCTGCTGCAGACGGCAAAGGTATACTATTCCCCGTTTGACAGCATGTCCAGATGCTAACTTGTTGATAGTCAACGCTACAGTTCATAACTCTGGTACCACGAGCTTGCCTGTAGATATCACCATCTATGAGCCGTATTCTACAGATGTTAAGGCTCAGGCTATCGGCAAGTCTGGTAACCCATTCCAGTTCATGGTGGAGTCGCCCAAGGTATGGTCTCCAAATACACCCACACTGTACAACATCTCCGTCAAAATGGGGGATGATATAGTACAAAGTTATACTGGATTTAGAACGGTGTCAAGAGGTGTCATCAATGGCGTCCAACGACCATTGTTAAATGGCGAATTTGTGTTCCAATTCGGCACTTTGGACCAAGGCTTTTGGCCAGATGGGATATATACGCCCCCTTCACACGAGGCAATGGTGTACGACTTATTAAAGCTCAAAGAAGTTGGGTTCAATATGTTACGCAAACACGTAAGTGCCGTTTGCTGTGTTGGAATTGCCTCGCGTACTTACATCGGGCTGCAGATCAAAGTTGAGACGGCTCTATTCTACAAAGCTTGCGACGAGCTAGGTTTAATGCTTATACAAGACATGCCGTCGCTGAGCCCGTGGCGAGGGCTCACCGCTGTCAATGACTTCACTCGGGAACTTGATATTTTGATAGAGCAGCATAAGAGTTATCCCAGTATCGTTTCTTGGGTAAGGTCTCCTGTACTCCAACAAACCAGCGTTTGCCTTGGTCTAACATGAAAAGATGCTGTACAACGAAGGATGGGGTCAACCTGGAGACAATGGCAAGACCGAACACCTCCTAACGGACAGAATCCGACAACTCGATCCCACCAGGCTCGTTAACTCAGTAAGCGGTTGGCATGATCACGTCGCAGGTGATTTCTCTGTAAGTAGTACGGCTTGACTTCTTTCAGACATTAATCACCCCAGGACAATCACCATTACGCCAGTGCCCAATGTGGCATGCCCCTTCACCAAGGCACCACAGTCAAGTTCTACGATAAAACTCGAATTGGCATCCAAGGCGAATTTGGCGGCATAGGGACCAATGTGTCCGAAGCAAATCTCTGGAAGGTGCCCGCTGCCGTCGCAGCCATTGACCAGACTTATGAAATGGCAGACGACATCCCTACCTGGAACTTCCGCGCTCATTGGTTGTTGAAAGAACTAGAAGCCCAGATTGCGACTTATGCATGCTCGGCTGCAGTGTGGACGCAGACGACCGATGTAGAGGGCGAGGTGAATGGGCTATTGACGTATGATCGAAGAGTGATCAGGATGGATATTGAACAGTGGAAGGATGATATTCAGGCGATGTACAAGGCGGCAGAAGGTAGAGGTAAGCAGGCTGCCCCGATGGATTAACTCTGTTCATTGGAGAAAGCGAGCGGCCTGACTCTGAGGCATGGGAAGTATGGCCATGGTATGGATTGCTACACCGACCGTTATTTGCAGGAGCTTTTGATTCAATTATTTTCAGTCGTTCTAGTTCACTCGAATGCCACCATTCTTCATCTGACAATATTTACATGTTTCATTCATATGCATATATACGAAGTATCATACCTGCGTCCACGCGTCAACTCCCATTACAAGAATCACACTTCTCGACGAGTGCCACCCCATGCATCCAAATGCATACTCCATCCAAGAAAAAGAGCAAGAAAGTAAAGGAAAAAGGGGTATATGTGTATTTACCACCATCAGCACTCCGCCCAACCGCGTTCTAGCATGCAGATCCGTATCCATATCCATCTCTATATGTATAACCATATCCATGCCACATCCATAACATGCTTTTCACGCAACCCCCTCCACCCATTACAGTCTCTTCAGGCAAGTCTACATCCACCAGAAGAACCCAAACAACAGGCCCAAAAGCCCCAAACCCATACCTTGCACCTCCTTAATCGGGCTCCCCATTGCAGCACCGGGCTGGCTCGTCGTCGTCGGGCTCGAAGCACCCGTCGCGGCGCTTCCCGTCGCGGTGCCCCTGGCGATGGAGCTCTCAACCGCAGCATCGTACGTCTGGCCAATGGTTGGTAGCGCCACGCCGCCATTCACCTCCCACACATCGCTCGTGTACGCGGGGCACGGGGGAGCCGTCAAACTAGGCGTGTACGCCGACTCCTTGATCCCACTCGCCGACGCAGTTTTCCAGACTTTGGACAAATTATCGAAATCGGGGGAGATGGGCGTGGGCGTGCCGCTGCGGGTGAAACCATCTGGGGGCGCGTCCGAAGCTGTCGGATTGACCTTCTCGCCGTACTTGATGAGGCCGTAGTTATTCGCTTCCTCGATCCACTCGTAGATGATGCTGCCAGACCACACAGAGCTCATCTCGGAGCCGAAAATGGCTTCTTGGTCCTGAAAAGTGCGCGGCTTGGGCGTGTTGCAGCCCGTTTCAGACAAGAAGATGGGGATGTTGAGGTTGGTGGCGTTCTTGGTCAGTTGCGTGTAGCCTGATGTTGCGTAGTCGCTGTCGCCGCACCATTCGTACGCATTGAGCGAGAAGAAGTCGAGCACCTCGGAGGAATTGTCGCCGCACGCCATGTAGTTCTGCAGCATGGGGCGCAGGGACGCGATGTCAGCTGCGGAGTAGCCGATTGGGATGTTGCGGTATTTCTTCGAGTTGCGATATGCTTTCATATCGCGGGCAGCGGCCTTGACAAAGGGCGCTGCTACAGACCCGTTCGGCGTCGTCAGTACCTCATTGCCGACAAAGAAGCCGCCTGTGTTGTCGAACTGCTGGAACTCGTCCATGACGAGGGCGAAGGCGTCCACCTGCGACTGGTTCCAGTGCGGAGATGCTTGCTCAATCTGCGTGTTGAAGGTGTCCAGGTCCACCCAGATGTAGATACCGGCGTCTTCGAAGGTCTTCATGCAGTCCTTGTGGTCGCCTTCTGGATCTACGTGGTACACGCGGATTGAGTTGGTGCCGATTGACTTCATCAGCTTGGCGTCGAGCGTGCATTGTGTGTTGTCGATGAGTGGGTCGTCGGGTACGAGCTGGTAGGCGATGCCTGGGGGATATTAGATGTGCAATTGGTCAAAGAGCCTGGGTTATTGTTACCTTTCAAGTAGAACTGGTCTCCGTCACTCGTGAAGAACTTGGAGCCCTTGACCGAGATGGTCGGAATAGCAGCGGCCAGCCCAGCATAGGCGGTGGCCAGAACGAGAGTAGAGCGCATAGCGGCGCGGGGTGTCGCAAGAGTGAGTGGTGATTAGACGGAGAAAGCGAGGGCTCGGAGCGGCGGTGGTGCAGCGGCCGTCGTGATCAAACGTCGGGCGATGAATGCAGCAGTGGGCAGGCGTGCAACCAGCGAATGTTACAGTCGATGTCACAGTGACTGGCGGAAAGAAGCTCCTGCCTCCGTTTCACGCAATTCCAAGCTTGTTTGCAACGTCGGGCAGGTGCGGGTGCGCAGCGTCTCCGGGAGCGAGTGTGTAGAACGAGTGTCGAACGAGTGACAACGGAAGGCGCAGAATATCAATCACACTGGATGATGGTGGAGAAAAGGCACGACCGACAAACCAAGACGGGTCTGCGCGTCGGCTCTCCTCTACGTGCTTTTCACCATGGGCAATTCGTCGCCGCTAGCCTGCTCGTGGCCAAATTGCCATGGAGCTATCGCGATAAGAAACAGGGTCGTCGCGAGATCCGCACGTCACTCCGCCGGCAATCGCATGGCGTGATTGGCTGGCCGCATCTCTGCGGCGTTGGCGTCCTTGCTTGACAGGGCTTGAACAGTGCGCCAGGCCACTCAACAACGCTGTCAACAGCGCCTCAACCACCTTTTCACACCTGGGCAGGTCGCCGACAAAGTTTCAACACGTCTTCGCGAGAAACGTTTCCCAATTGGTCGTCAGCAAGCGAATTTTGGACAACGACTGTGGATGCATCGCCAGTGCATTATCGGTATCGAGTCAGATGTCCAACACCAAGGGATCAGATAGGAGAAGGATAAATTGCTATGGACAGGGGCACCAACTTGTTTCGTGAAACACTGCAATGTCGCACCGAAACGGCTGTCCCGCCAGTCGTAGTACAACGATGGAATGCTGGTCACGTGTTTGTCCTTGCTTCCAAGAACCCCGAGAATGGAAAACAAACGAGACGATACGTATGCTAACACCTAACAACATCCCAAACAAATGCTTCAAATTTAAGCGCCGTGAAGTTGAAGTCACAGCATGCCTTAAGATTGAAAGGACGCGTAAGAATTTCCTTGGTAGCCGCCTAAAGCAATATCCTCCTCAAAATAGGTCACGAAGCTTGAAGGCTTTCCTGAGAGTTTGACACGTCGCCCTGGCCTTGCTTGCAATTTGAATTAGGAATTCCTCCACAGTCTTCTCCTTCATCGTTCCTTGCCATCGAATCCGCCTCCTCTGTCTTCAGTAGATAGGTTCGGGTGGCTGAAAGATGAGATGAAGATGGGGAGTCTAGGAAGCCATATTCTGTATTAGGCATTAGTGGATGGGGATTGATATGAGCTCAGGGAGAGGTAAGATAATATCTCGCTGGTTGTGTATGCGTATATTGGGGCTTGCAGAAGTGTGGAATCCGTGGGACTTGGCGACGATTTCGTTCTTTCCAGAACAAACTCTAGATGGAGTCTGAGGAAGCTACGACAAGGTACTACTCACGTGGCAGTCGAGGATTAGTAAGACTCTTATTTGGACGACGCATCATATCGAACTGAAGAAGTCTCTTTCGTACCGTGATCTATTACTTTACGAAAGGATTAAGTTTTCAGCAAGCTTCTCTATGTCGTGTGGTTCTCAGGTTGGCCTTTCACATCTCCACAACCTAGCGAATCGCAAGGTCTATCTTTGCACATGAAACTCAAGTCAGGTTGCAGCACGGTTTCCTTTTTCTTTCTTTTTAGAAGCTGAACATCAACTCAGGGGTGGATTTGTGCAGCATCATTGACCTTTTTTCCAGTAGACTTTGCCCTCAAATAGTCGCCTCGCTGTTCTAAACACTGTAGCTTCTTCAATCCCGCCCTCACTACCGAATCTTGCCCCGACAAGTAATGTCCCACTATTGTGTCCGACAGTCACACCGTCTGGGTCAACCGGGATCGTTGACGTAATTCTTTGCACCACTGATCCTTCCAGTTTGGATGCAGCAGCCAGTGCCATGGCTACAGTGATAGGCACGGCACGGTGCGGCTGTCCAACCGAGATTGCTCGAGCTATCAAATCGCAGTCATTCTTCGCTATAATCTTTCCAGACCCAACACTGTGTGTATATGGTTTTGAAACGATGGCAATTTTTGGTATAGATCCTGGAGCCAATTCTTCGGCCGAACATATCCCCATAGCAACTGCGGCTTTCCGGCGGATGGTCTCTAGTGTCTTGAGAAGAGTGGGATGGGCTTCCATCTCGTCGGCTGATATACTACCTTCGACATCGAGATGTGCAGCGTGGACGAAGACGCATGGGTTACCCACGTCAATGCAAGTCGCCTCGACCCCATTCAACACATCAACTACCGATCCTGTTGGAAGTAGCTTTCCTGTTTTCGAGCCCCTTCCTATCCATTAGCACTCCAAACGGATATTCGAGAATCCAGGCCGCTCACGCAGGATTCAAAAACGCAAGCTCAATCTTCGCTCCCGTCCCCGCAACCCCATCAATCGCAAAATCGCCTTCCACCACCGCCCCCCCCTCCTCAACCCCAAACCTCGATCGAATAACCTTCCCCGTATTCGTATTATGGATTCGTACCGTCGCTTCTCTCTTCACACCACCATCACCATGTACTCTCACCAACCCCGCATCCACAGCAAACGGCCCAATCGCTGCACTCATATTCCCGCAATTACTCGAAAAGTCGACCTCATCATCCCTCACGCCAATAGCAGCGAAAGTATAATCCAAATCCGCATCATCACGTGTTGGTGGTCCGACAACGCAGACTTTGGATAAGGATGAGACGCCGCCGCCCATGCCATCTAGTTGGCGGCCATGGGGGTCGGGCGAGTTGATGACGCCGCGGAATATGGAAGGCCAGGTGGAGGATGGGGTTGGGAGGTCGGCGGCTCGAAAGATTAGGGCGCGGGATGTGCCGCCGCGGTAGTAGGATGCTGGGAGGGAGTTTTGGGCGCGGAAATGCGGGGTAGTGGTACGGAGTGTGCGGGTCTGGTGATGTTGTTTTGAAGAGAGTGAAAGTGGGATGCGAAGGCGGGATGGTTGCATCTTTGGGGTGGGCGAGGTGGTAGATTTTGTGAAGGCGATGATGATGTTTAGGTTCTTCGCGTCCAAATGCGGAGGTTCTGGAGGACGCCTCAAGCGAGGGAGATGCCGCTAAGACGTTCGTACTGGAACGTGGAACTCTCTAACAGTGATATTACTCCCATAGATTGATGAGGCGTTTACATATGGGTGTTATATAAGGACATTATCACCTGAGTTTCTGTTCATTAGACCGATCCCCAAAGAAATAAATAGAAGAAGTGCCTTGGTTGGAAATTTTCAAGTTATGCGAGCGACAATATATGTAGCTCAACGTCATATATAAAATGTGCGATAGGAACAGCAGCGTAACTCATGCCCGATTACAAAAGGAGATGCTCTTCCTGTCCGCATCGAAGACGCTATGAAGACCATTCAAGAACGGAGCTCCCAGCAGAATCATCCCACTGTCCCCATGGTTATCAACAGGGACAAACGTTGACACACACTTCCACTTTTGGTAAATATCGTCGTAAGTTTCATACAGATAATCCTGTGCCGTCAGCTTCAACGATTTCCCCACCCCGAACGTGATGAAAAGATCAGGCAGACTGGATCGTGTCGCACAATCTACCCATGTGGCACCGTTGGAGAGTCCGATCAACTCATTTGCTCTTGTAGAAGCCTCTAGTGGGAGGCTGATATACGGATGCGAGGTGGAGACGACTGCGATATGTTCATTCGCCAGGATAGGAGTAGAGTTTGAGGATGGAGAGTGTATCAAGGATATACTTGAAACTGAGACTTGCCATCCATTTGAGGTGTAAAAGTCCCAGAGATCATCACCCTGCCCTCGTCGGGTATTGTTGAGAGGGACCTCTAGGAGGTCCTCGCGCGTCACATTCTCAGGCAAGCCACCAAAAACTATTTCACCACGTTCACTGTCCAGTCTTGGTAGGGTGGGGGAGAATACGTTTTCCTCTAGCAATTGTTGTTTGATCATATTTTGAAATGGGCCTGGGGCACTGAAGTTCCCCAACATGTCGTAAGATGGATACAGCGCGATACCCAGTACAGTGTCAAAATATTCGTCGCTAGTGAGGCTCGCTGGGTGCCATTGAGTAGCTTCGTTAAACACCTGCTGGGGAATTTCCAGGTTGGACAAATGCAGACTATCTTCTGAAATTTTCCCGTAGGTTTCTTTGCACAGTAGGTGGAAGAGAGTGACGAGTTGTAGAGCGGGTGTATCATACACGAGTGTATTTCGTGGGCATTGAGTGTACAATTGACTGAAGGCGCAAAAAATGGCGACCAGCTTGTATCGATGAGTGCATCGAGATGCAGTGGCGGGTTCCCTAGGCGGATTGGGGCGGTATATATGCTCCAAAAGTCGATTTCGTCTTCACCGGCGTGCCTGGCTGCGTTGAAGATCTTTTGGGCATTTCTTTGGGAAGTTTCCATAGAAGGATTTCTCCTTTGAAGTCGCTGGACCAGCGGATGTTGGCTTTGACGCATGAGAGGACGATACTGAATAGGATGTGAACAATTTGCCTTACGCTGCACTTTGAAAGATTGGCCTCTACTTACAACAGAATTATCAGTAACCCATCTCCAATCCAGTTCTACTGTGATTCGTGTGATGGGTAGATGGTGGACACTACCTCTCAGCGCAGCTGCGATGACAGTGATGGTCAATGCTGTGACCACTAGTGACAGTGATGTGCCCATCCTGGATCTGTGTGCCAAAGTGTGTGAGTTTTCTTGACTCTCAAAGTAAGCCGAGACGCTTGACTTGACCGTTGCAGGTCAGCTAAAAGGCAATGCGTCAAAGATGAAGAACTGGAGAGGCGCTGAGCTGAAGGCTCGGGAGGCGTTGGATTGAAAACTCAAGAGGAGATAAGTTCGACGTTGAAGGGATTCTAGCTAAGTTGAAGGAGGCGTTGGGTGTCAGTTGATGCAGATACTGTGTCGAAGACTAAAGGAGGCGATGAGGCTCGAAATAAGATTGAAGATTATAGGAGGGTGCAAGGTACAGACGGTTCACATGCCGCCACTGTAGGTCATAGATAATAAAGTGCCTACCCAGGATATTCTGGGTAGCTAGGTGAAGATCCGTGGGTAAATGTGGACCGTGTGTGCAGTCGTGCGTCTGTGCCTCACCCTGAAGCAGTACTCGTAAGCATTGGCCCCACTAATGTGATTGGATAATAGTAAGCCTTCCTGAATCTCTCTGTGTGAATTCTGTGTCAGAGAACTACGGCCTTTTTAGAAACCAGGCAGTACTCTTGAAAATAATCCAGCATGGCTTACATAATTCATCGTATCATCGGGTATTGATGGGGGTTTTGAAGATAACGTAGATACTAAGCGAGCGACGCAACCAAGCGAGCGACGCACCTCATCAACTTTTCGCGACGCGTCAACTATCAACTACAATGCCTCCACCAACACCTCTTCAATTGCCCTGCAACGAAGCAGATATCCTTCTAGCTATCTCAGCTATTGATCAGAATCAGATTCAGAGTGGACGACGCGCTGCTACTATGTTTAACGTCTCTGAAGCTACGCTCCGTCACCGACACGCTGGACGAGCTGCGCGACGCAATTGTGAGCCAAATTCTAAAAAGCTCACTAAGCTAGAAGAGGAGGTAATTGAGAGATATATCCTTGACCTGGATTCGCGAGGATTTGCACCCTCTCTAGCTATTATACAAGATATGGTGAATAAGCTACTTACTAAGTATGCTGGTGGACAGGTTAGTAGAGACTAGCTAAAGAACTTTGTCAACTAGACTATAAGCCTTAAGATATAATACAACCAACTATACAATTAACAGAGAGCCCTCTATAAGGATCCTAAGACTATTAAGGCCTAGTTCAAGCTTATATAGTATACTAAGGCGCAGTATAGTATCTATAATAAGGATACCTACAACTTTAATAAAGCTAGCTTCCTAATAGGTAAGATATTATCTTATCTAGTTATTACTGGCTTAGAGAGATATAGCTAGCTAAAGGCTATACAGCTAGGTAATTATAAGTGGGTTAGCGTAATCTAGGGAATTAATGCTACTAGGTGGCTAATCCTACTATTTATTATCTTTGCAGGCTAGTACTACCTCTCTACCTAGTACAAGGGTAACAATATACTGTATAATTAGGCTATTATAGTTAGTAATAATAGTTGGACAACCAACAAGATAGGAGTAGACTGGCTGAAGTACTTTATTAAGTATATAGAGGGTAGGAAGGTTAGGGTGTATCAGCTGCTTATCTTTAACAGCTATAAGAGCTACTACTTACTTAAATTCTAAGAACTCTACAAAGAGAATAATATCTATACTCTCTATATACTACCTTATTTATTATACCTCCTGTAGCTACTTAATGTAGGCTGCTTCTTGCTACTAAAGTATGTGTATAGATATTAGATTAAGAGCTTCATCTATAACAGCATTAATCATATTAGTAAGCTTAAATTCCTACTAGCCTTCTGCGCTGCCTATAATTAATTAATTATAAAGGATAATATCTGCGCAAGCTTTTAAGGCGCTGGCCTAGTCCTATATAATCTAGAGGCAGTAATATTAAAGCTTAATGTAAAGCTTTATACGCCAATACTACCTGCGCTAGAGGTCACCCTATAGGAAGCTAAAACACCCAGCAACGCGCTTGAATTAGAGGCTTAATCAACACTAATCCATAATCGTATACAGAGGCATCAGGGCTCATTGCCTACCTCTATTATTGCGGCGCTTAATTAGCTTAAAAAGGGTACTGCAATAATGGTGTATTTAGCTGTACTTATATGCAAGTGGATTGCAAGTCTTAAAAGAGTAAATAAGGCTGCTATAGAGCATAAAAAGTGTAAAAAGAAGCAGATCCAGAAGTAAGGCACCTTAACAAAGGCAGAGGGAGAGGATATTATTACTTAAAAGGAGGTTGAGCAGCAGCTAGAGGGGGAAATGCGTCAAGGCAAGGCGCAATTAGGTGTAAGCCGGCAGGCTTCTGCGCGCTGTACACGCTGCAGAGAGACTGGCCACAACTCACGAACGTGCCAGAAGCGTGCTGTAGATACTGCTTAATCTGGGATAGCTTCTGTATTAATGTTATCTTGTTGCGTTGTTGAGATAGATCGCTGCAAAGGTAGAGAGAGTTGATGAGGTGCGTCGCTCGCTTGGTTGCGTCGCTCGCTTAGTATCTACGTTATGCGAAGAGAAATGGCTTGTTATGCGGCATCAGGCTAGGTCCCGGTTCCTAGCGCACCAGTGCCGACGATAGGCTGGTATCGATTATTGCCCATAGTATATGTTCCATCATGGTGTCTAGATAATTCAATCCATCCGGGTTCTCTTCCCATATATCTATCCACCACTGCAGTGACATAACTCTGTAGACAGTTCATTCTTCTATTATTGCGTCCAGGTACTGAGACTACGTGGAGGTATTGCTGCAAAAGGCAGTAAAAAGGAGTTGATATGCATACTACTTGTTGCTATGAATAATATGCCGCTTCCGTCCAGAGGTAGGATGCGGCGTTGCTGAGTTCTCAATATGAAGGAGGTTCTTCTTCCGATGCTTCCATCTGCACATGCTAATAGCGTTTCATGTTTGAGAATTTACGGCGTCATTGAGGTACACCAAATATGCGCCGTAGACATTGCTGCAACAGTTTATTTATGTGTCCTTTCTAGCCCTAACTCGACTTCCTCCTCAGATCCTGCATTGTTCACTATTCATTGCTGTGTCTTTCGACGTTCCCCTCGAAGCATGGTTTTATACAGCAAGGAATACGGCAGGTTTGTAACACGTGGTGGAGGGTCGCATTGTGCGTTAGAATATGACTAATCTTAGAGGCCGGAGCATGAAAGGGTGCAGGGCACATGTTGAAGATCCACGTATGACTCTGTATTAAACACACATATTAGACTATGTTTCACCTTGAACTCCCTGTCTCCAATCGCCCAAAACATACATCATCTTGAAGAAAGATTCTTACTCGACCATTTTCTGTAGTCTAAACACCCTGCATAACCTCTGGTGAAATACTCTCTAACTTCTTTACAAGCTGGTCGAAGAACACCTTCTGAATGCGGACACCCTCTGCATTGGTGACCAGAGTCGATGGTCTAACTTTGGTTTAGCATGAGCTTGAAATCATAGAAGCTGTAAACGTACATTTGAACATGGCAATTGGTTAAATACTGTCCATGACTCTCCTTACCGGCCAATACGCCATCCACCAGTGCCCGACTGCCCTCTTCTGTGCTTCGTGCAAGCAGCTTCTCACTGATCCTCAACCCCAATCCAGGGTTTTCGCCCACGAGTCCAGAGCTACCTGCTATTTATTAGTATATATTCAAGGAAGCCTTCGATAAAGTCAAGCTGTTCTTACAATAGGATGGATTCGGGGTGTTGATGATCGCATAATCGATCTTTTTGGCCAGCGCGCGGACAGCATAGATGATGAGCAACTTCGATAGCGCGTACCGATTCGCCAAATCCGCCGTTTTCGCGTTGTTCAGATCCGCGAACAAGTCCCCAGTACCGCTGACCTCGTTGCGTGGTGCAACGTAATGTAACGCTGAGTTCGGAATCACGATGCGAGGTATGATGTTGAATTGCGCCGCCGATTTGCGCATTGCTGGGAGGGCAAGAAGACACAAAAGCACAGTGCTAATGACATTGATGGCGATTTGTGTCTCGTCGCCTTGAGTCATCGAGAAATCAAGTCTGTAGAGGCCTGCGTTGGCAAGGAGGGCGTCTAGACGGGGAAGAGCGGCAATGCGGGCTGCGAAGTCGTGGACGGAGCGGTAATTCGCCATGTCGACTTGCCAAACTTCGATACAGGATTCCTCTCGCGCTGTCGAAGCTACGAGATTGCGTTTTGCCTTTGCACCTTTTTCGAGGTTGCGCACTCCCATGACGAGGTGAGTGACGCCGAGACGCAAAAGATGCTTGCAGGATTCATACCCCAGACCAGTGTTGGCGCCAGTGACAACGATAGTTTGACCATTTAGAGAACCCTTGGGTATTGGTAGGGTGATAAAGAGGTTGGAGAAGATCACGTTGGCGATCCCGTGGGCTGTGGATCGGATAGGCATGATGGTGATGGTGGTGATTGAATTTAGGGTCTGGGAAGTAGATTCATGTTATATATGCGTACACGATGGGGAGAGAAAGCGGAGACAATTGCGGAAGTAATATGGCCGCAAAGAAGTGTAGTAATGCTTTCCGCTTTCGGGACGAGGAGTTTGGCAGATGATACGTGCTTCGCACGGGGATATTAACTCCGCTCATGGACAGGTTCTGTTTCCCCGTGCCATGCGAGTAAAAAGACATAATATAGAACATGAAACGACTAGAGGACGATGTCTTACCTCGAACGAAGTTCGGAAGAGTTTATGGTGCCAAGTTCAGGGACATGCAGATGTTGTTGAGTGCAGCTATTCACATGAGGTCCGTGCTTACGCGGGTTTATTATCTCCGTTCGGGGCAAATTCTTGACGTGATGAACGTCGGACGAACATGTCTTCCCCTCACATCTCTCAAACAACCCTCTCATTCACTGAAGAAAGTGGTGAAGGATTCCTAGATCCATGAAAGGCAGAAGGCGACATTAAGTG
The DNA here is from genome assembly GCA_010015725.1 of Amniculicola lignicola CBS 123094. Classification (NCBI taxonomy): domain Eukaryota; kingdom Fungi; phylum Ascomycota; class Dothideomycetes; order Pleosporales; family Amniculicolaceae; genus Amniculicola; species Amniculicola lignicola. The sequence continues at coordinate 1,379,338 of ML977556.1, forward strand.
GATGTAAGATTATTAGAAAACTGAGTCTCGTGGTTCAGCACCAGAACGCGTGCAAATATGAAGAGAGTAGAGAAGCGTAACAGGCCACCACTGTCGTGCCAACCATGTCGCAGTAGAAAGTATTCAGCTGCAATACCCTCCAGAGACGAACTACGCTCACAAAAAACAGATTAAAATGCAACAGAGGGTCCCCATGCGATACCTGCATTAAGAGGGATAAACAATCATCATGCCAGTACGCAGAGAATGCGAATCGGGACAAGCCGAAGAACACCACCGGCGACCGACTGCAGAATCTAGAGAACGCCGTTCTGCAGTTCATACAGAAAGAAGCGACACAGACACAAGATCAACCAAGTACATATACGCCAGCGACCAGCTCCAATTCAGGAACCTTGCGCTTGACTGGCGGGCAGCCCCAATACGTTGATTCTACGCACTGGCTATCAATACTCAATGATATCAAGGAAGTTCGAGAACAGCTCTCAACTCAGGAAGAAAACGACACTGAGCCACAGCCAGAAGTAGACTTGGTGTTTCCGACAACCTCTTGTTCCATTTCCGAGATCCTCCTATCCCTCCCTCCTCGACCAGTATGTGACGGTCTAGTCTCTCAATATTTCAACGCAAAGTTCATGATGCTACGTATGATATCCCATTCACTAATCCTCCGTATTGACTGATAAACTCTAGCAATCATCCATCCCATTCAGTTCCAGAAAGAGTACGAGCAGTTTTGGCAAGACCCGTCCAAGACACCAATGCTCTGGCTCGGTCTCCTCTTCTCTATCCTAGGTCTTGCGACTACACTCCGCCAGCTAACCGGTCTCCCCGTTCACATACCAGCTGAAACCTTTCGCCAACGAACCATGCAGTGTCTCGTTGTAGGAAGATACACCACAGCCAAGACCTACGCCCTCGAGATTCTCGGATTGCACATTCAGAGCAGCTTCATAGGGCAATCCGATTCAAATCCAAACTTCTGGTTCCTCATGGGCATCGTAATCCGACTCGCATTCCAAATGGGTTATCATCGCGACCCCAGCCATCACCCCAGTCTCACGCCCTTCGAATCCGAAATGCGGCGACGTGTCTGGGCTGTGACATTCCAACTTGATGCCCTGGTATCATTCCAAATGGCGCTTCCGAGTATGATTCCGTCCGAATTCTGCGACACTTCACTGCCTCGTAATCTCACATTCAACGACTTTGGTCCGGATACAACTGTTCTTCCACCTAGCAGGCCGTTGTCAGACCGCAGTTCGATGGTGTTCACAATTATCAAGAGCTACGTCATGACCGTATTCAAGAAGATAGTTGCGCACACACAATCCCTTTCTCCACCACCTCTAGAAATAACAGTTATGCTCGACATGGAGATACGAGAAACCTACAACCGCCTGCCCACCAACTACAAAATGACATCGATCAGTAAGTCGTTCCTTGATTCCCCTAACATAATCATGGAAAAGGTGTGTATTGAGCTGCTATACTTGAAAGGAATCATGGTGCTGCACAGACGATTCCTCCAGCCACGCGGCAATGACAGTGGGACGAGAGAAGAGGGAAGCATCAATTCATCAACAAATCGTTTCCGAGACTTATGTCTCGAAGCTGCTATGCAGATCTTGGCAAGACAAGTCGATCTCCATGCCGCGTGTCTCCCGGGAGGCCAGATGTATGAAAACCAGTGGATGTTGTCGTCGCTGTCTACACACGACTTCCTCATCGCGGCTATGGCCGTGTGTCTCGAACTATCCACAATTTCTCCGCATACAGCAGAGCGGGGAAGCTATCTGGACGCTTTGCGCACGTCACATACTATATGGCAGACTCGCCAGGGACTAAGGGATGCGAAGATTGCTGTACAAGCTTTGGGTATCATGATTCGAAATATTGAGAGTCGACAAGATAGGATGGGGAATGAAGGGGTGGTACAGAGCCAGCTGATGGAGGATCCGGTGACGGGAGTACTTGAAGGGTCGGGGGATCTTGATTGGGTGAGTAGTATGTGACGGGTTTGGAGATGGGCCGATATGGCTGACATTGCATGATAGGCGTTACTGGATCAGTACTTTCAAGGCCTAGATGGTGGCATTGAACAGGGCGAAGATCCATACCTGGGATTGGATTGGATGGTTTAAAGGCGGGTAGGTGATGGTGTTGAGATGATTGAATTATCTACCAGAGTTCCCAAAGGAGCATAAACGAAGTCAACGAATTTCAAGAAACACCTGCGGTCGCGCTACAAAAACAATGTATGATAATGAAGGCTCTCCATGACTCCTTTCGAGTCTTCGAAAACAACGCCTTCCGGTCAATACACAGAGAGTTCACTCAATCTGGCCTCATGCGACCCAATCTCCGTTTACATTTACTCTTCTTTCTTCTCCTTCTCCTTGTTCCCCTCACCCTCACTTGTACTCCCCGCCGCCATCCTTTCTGAACCTACGTCTCCAGCCTCACCATCTCCACCCATCCTCGCTTCCTCGTCTCGTCTCTTATCCTGTTCAATATCCGGGGAGGGGGCAAACGTGCTCTTCGCCCGGATAGTCCTGCCATAGTAGTAAAAATAGAATGGCATTGGTACCGCAAGGGCAGCAACACAGCCGAGTAGCTATCCAAACTGTGAGCAATGCCATTCTCAAAAGCTCCGACAAGTGTGAATTATGGAGAGAGAAGTAAGTACCGTACTCGCCCACTGAATCCCCATCCCGTCAAACATATAAGTTGCAAAGAGCGGAAACACGCCCCCAAAGATACTTCGCATGAATGTGTTTGCGGCGAGTGCCGAGGCGGCAAACATGAGATATGTGTCTACGATGTAATTCATGCAAGAGAGGAAAATGGAGAAAATGCCGAAGCCAGTGAACAGGCCAGAAAGGACGGGAGCGACCCAGAGGATGTGCCCAGTATACCCGGTCCAGCCAAACCAGAAGAGACCGCCTAAGTGATGGGCGTTAGATTCGGATTACCATATCTCATTTCCGATCGATGATAACAAGAGGCCCAAACGTACCTGAGAAAACGACACCGCCTACCATGGTGATGGGTAACCGCCACTCCGGAACGGGGATGTTGTTGTTTGCCTGTAATTTCTTGGCGTATCGGGGATTATCGTAGAAGATGTATACAAAGGCAATGAGTTCACCAACAACCATTCCAAAGTATGCCAGGCCAGATTGACCCCTGTTCCACCCGTATTTGCCCTCGAAAACCAAGGCATAGGCAGTAAGAAAGAGGTAGAGGAGACCGTCTACTCAAGTCAGCTCTTGGGGATCATGTGAAGATGACAGAGACGGGAGGAGAACTTACAAATGAAGGACATGTAGATAGTGATCATGAGCACAATGGGCTCCATGAACAAGATACGCATCGGCCTGCTAATGTTTTTAACTAATAGTTCTCTCAAGTCGACTTCAATTTCCTCCTGCTTGGCATGGATTCCCCAGTTCTTCGTTCGCCTTCTCAGCTCACTCGCCTTCGCTACAAGAATGACGGGTGGGTAAGTCTCTTCCATGAAGAAGAGCAATAAAACAAAAGCCGCCCACCCCATGATACTCGAGATATACTCTGTCCATCGCCAGCCGAGGAAGGAATCGGTTATGAAGCCTCCAATGAAGGGTGCGAGAAGGGGCCCCATGAAAACCGTTACGGAGAAGACGGCGATCGCGAGGCCACGAAGCGTATTGTTGAAGATGTCGGCGAACACGGCTGCAACCACAGTGAGAGGACAGGAGCCGAAAATGCCAGCGAAGAAACGGCATATTAGGACTGTTTGTAGGTCTTTTCCTACCGCGACGGCGATAGAGAAGATGGTGAATCCGAAGGCTGCGACCACGATGGGAGGCTTTCGGCCGTAGAGTTCGGACATCGGGGCCCATACCTAGATTATCATGTGAGCTGCTTATTCTTGATTCTGATTGAGGGTTCATTTTCCCTTCTACTCCAGACCAGAGTCCCCGCGTTTGGATACCTCAATCAATGCTGTAGGAAAGAAAACTCACCAATGGCCCAAACGCATACCCGAACACAAACAGACTCGTCCCCAACGTTCCCACCTCGTTAATAACACGAAACTCTCTGCTCACAGGTTCAATCGCAGCCGAGAAAATACTGCTTCCCATCGTTGCCGCTAAGGCATCAAATGCCAAAATGGCCCCAATTCCCAGCTTTTTCTTCATTGACCAATTCTGACTGTACAGCGGGTCATCTACGCCCTCAAACTCAACCACATACTCTTCTCTTGCGGGCAAGGGCGGCGGATATGGTTTGTTTGCTCCAAACAACGGCAGTGGCTTTTCGCCTTTGGTGGTCTGGCGAAGGGATAGCACTGCTCCGACAGTGGCGGCGTGCTGCGAGCGGTGCGTTTCAATGCGGCAGATAGCTTCAGGATGGCGTTCTGTCGGATGAAGATATAGGGCACCTGATGCTCCTGTTGCGGTCGATATCGTTCTCCGGTGTACTGGTGCACTGTCTCTTTGCGTTCGGACCTCTTCCAGCCTGTCATTTTCATCGCCGCTAGAGCATCCGGAACTCGAAGAGGAGCTGCTCAGCTGCGAGAGTGGAACTTCAGTCTCTTTATGGCCGGCATTTGTTTCTTGTTGCGATGTCGTTCCTGGGAGGGGCAGTTGAGGAACCACATCGTGACTGTGTCTGTTGTCGTATTGTTGTCGGAATTGAGAATGTGGATCCCATTGTGAGAATCTGTTGGGTTCGGCGCGGGCCTCGCCCCTGAGGACCTCATAGTCTTCCTCTTCCATGATTAATGTAGTACTTCGCCCAGGCTTTGGAGTAGGAAATGACCAAGAGAGGTCTTTGGCGGCCTATATTTTATATACGGTCGCTATATCCAATTGGTATGGCAACAGTCACCCTCGGTAAGCGTTGTGATACGATCAAGCTGGCGCAATACAGCGTAGGTCCTCGCAGCGATTGACGATTGACACACGCAAAGAGACAAGTATATTTGTTCGGTGGGGAGGAGGAAGACGTCGAGATAGGCTCTGCGTACGATTACATGCTTGCCGCGTGTTCCCTAGTTCTCAGATGAAATCACTCTAGCCCACTGATGTCCACAAAGCGCAATTATCTGCCAATTAGCGTCGACGGAATTCTCGCCATCTCCCTACGGTGACGATGCATCGGCGTTCACGGAAGATATCGCATGGCTTAGTCAAAGAGCGGTACCTGGTCCACCTACGCTATTATTGGCGAGTCGGACAACAAACGTTGGTGGGCAGTCTCTCCCGTCCTCGTAAAACCGGGATTTGGCGAGGTGCTTACAACCAACAACACATTTCCTACTGACTCAAGGTTAGCCATATAGTCGATTGACTTAACTAGAGAATTCCTTACTGCTTTCTCCTTACCGAAAATAAACCCAAAAGCTTTTAAGTAGATTTGGGCTTGTTGTGTTGTTCTCTCTCCTTCTTACATCCGGTTTTTACGAGGGCGTGGGAGGCAGCTTTGTGAGAGATCCACACCAGCGGTTCGGCGACGTCATTCCGATACATGCTAAAGTAGTTACCGCTGGTGTAATATTTAGTCTGAAGCACCATAATCTTCCCTCCGAGTTGTTATCAATCATGAAAGATGGTTTCATAAGCACAAGGACACTGGAAACAATGCTAGATCACGGATATAAGAGGACTCAGCATCACGTGATGATCAAGACTGGAAGATCGTTCAAACAACAAATCAAAGAGAATTTATCCTGCTGCATAAAGATCGTAAAACAAGACATCCGCCAACGCCAATATGGTATCACTTCCCACCGCTAGGTCTCTAAGACAAAACAAACAGCCACCCCTACGCAAATTGAATGGACCCAAATTTATCGCCGAGGTGCCCAGCCTGCACTATCCTTCCTTGGTGGGAATGGCGATAGTCCTTGTCTAACTTTGGCGGCTACCGGCAACGGAAATGGCACATGGCTTGTCCTCGCCGACTTTACCACTTTCACTGGAGTCGGTCTCGGTGGCAGTTGTGGTAATGCTTCTAGCCCTTGTTGCGAGTCCGATGTGATGATATCCCAGTTGCCGATTTGCATCTCAATGTCATGCTCTGATTTACTGTCGTGCCTGCTGTCAAACTCAGTCATATACGGGACGGATTTCTCGATCCCGTTTGAGCCCTTCAGCACACCGCCATGCCCATCCACCGTAGTACTTGTGTGTGGTTCGGAAAGATACCCCTTGCTGCTGGAACGGGAGTGTTTCCACCAAGTAATCTTGTCCATGGTACTCGACATTGGTGATTTCGAATGTCCGGCAGAACCTTGGTGTGCACCAGGCGATTGATTAGAGCGACTCCGACTCCGACTCCAACTGGTGAGTTTGTCGATGTTAAGGGCGTGCTTGAAGAAGACTTTCAAGGCCGGTGCATTCGCGCACATAACTCCAACGTGTAGCTCGAGCATCGTCCAGAGCGTGTTATCCCAGCCGTACCAGGTTACATCATATGTTTGGAAGAAGACAATCCAACCATAGTATGAGCGCAGACACCCTAAGGCAACGACACCGTACCCAATGGCAAAAACACCAAACAGTGCTATCTTTTGTCGACGGGGGATCTGGAGATTCCAATAGAGGAAAGTGGGAAGGAGGGCGGTCAGGAGATCCTGGACTGTCGAAATAATACCAGCGGCGAAGACATCGGCACCTTCATTGAAGCACTTGAATTTGTACCCCTTGATCCGTAGATTCAAATCGACTTGGTTCCAGAATGCAGAGATGGGGTTGCACCCAAAGATGGGGACGATGATGAAGGCAATGGAGTATGCTGCGATGAAGCCAATACTGAGCCAGGTAGCCCATCGAAACGCAGGCGAAACTACGCGAGCAGAGAGGCGACGATAGAAGAGCAGAATGGATATCTTGAGGAGGCCAGAGGTAAGGCAAAACGTCGTTTCGATGGTGAGAACAAGTTTACGCTGAATAATGTATTCCTCTGGGCGGATGTCCCAGACGTGCTTGTTGAAATGATGTCGCTCAGTGACTGAAGAACCTTAGCAATGTGATCGGTTGTTGTACGTTCAGGGCAGCCAACAACTTACGGATAGGGAATACGACTGTCAGAGCAATTAAAGGGAACTGAGCCGGTTAGTGGGGCATGATACAAGCTTGCGAAAACATACCATCGTTGCCATCATCAACCAGTCATCCCAACCTGCGGAGTGTTGTATCTTAATGCGTACCCATAGACGTGCTATCAACATCGCTAGAGAAAGAGGACCGAATATGCAAGCAAGGAAGAGGACTGCTCTACCCCTTGTAGGGGGGTCGATGTAGTTTGGCGCGGGCCATGACAGCATGACCTCGAGAGGTGGTTGAATTCCACCAGGCATGATGAGATATGTTCAACGTGTCCTGAGTAGGAGGGATATGATAGAGACTCTTGACGAGGGCTGGGTTTGATGTTGGAACAAGATATATTCAGAACTCGGGGGATGCCTGCTTATGTGCAGGAGGGCGCCATGTATACATATGGAGGACCTCCATGATGTGGAATTGGCGTGGGGGCCTTGGTAGGGAAGTAACAGATTTGCACATGTTGTCAAGGTCTGGAGCAGAAGTGTTTAGCTTTTTCAAAAGGAAATTCTTGGCTTCAGCCAACCACCAAGTAACGGGTTCGCGAGAAACATGGGGATATCTCAGACCCTTGCCAAGTTCCACGATGCCTGGGGTATTTGTTCCCTCTGGTCAATGATGGTCTGAAATTAGAACGGAAAACATCTCTTGCAGTTGAAGGGTCATAGTTCCTTCGGACAGAAGACTCTGTTCGGTCAATTTCAAATAATACTTCCAGCAAATTCAACATTCAGTTCGATAATATGGGCTGTAGAGTGTTTTACAGAACGCCACCGCAGCACCCAAGAATTACCACCTCTAGACTTTTACTCTTCTAGATTTAGCAGATGACCGAACATAACCTGGCACCCCCAAAAGAAAGTTGCAGGTTTCAGTAAATTTTGATGTGTCGTGAGGCATCGCAAGCATACATCCGATGTATTGAAACTTGTGAAGAAAGGTTGAACAGAAAGTCGATTGGTTCAAAACAAAGTTTTGTCTCCCCTGGGCAGGTTGTCATGATGACCTAAATCAGGCATCGGGATATCGTGTCGGGAGTTTGAGGGAAGTCCTATGAGATGATGCAGGGACGATAATGGTCGACTATAAGAAATTACTTTTTCGTGCCGGTTTTTGGCTGCAGCGGTCGCATATGGGATCACATATGTAGGCGCACATGCAGGTGGATTTGCTTTGGGAATGGTCGAACAAGTCTTGCGAGGATATGTAACTGTATGGGTGCACTATTTAGGTTTAGACTGAAACTTTTAGGTCCCTTGTCCCCAACGTCGATCGATTAACCTTAGTTGCAGAGATTTGAGAGAAAGAAATGAAATGTTGGGCCCAACTTAGGTTGAAAATCGAGACGGAAAAGAGCTGATAAGATTAAGCCGGCGTACATATAATGGGGATCTTGTGGAAAAACTGCACAAGAAATAAAATATCGTCCAGCTTTGTGGGGAAGGCTTCGCTTAATAAAAAGCATCGCTTTATGCTGTAGCGGTAGAGCGGTCTCGATCTCCGAATCCGGAAATACGATAGCCACGCGATCACTACCAGAGTATGTAGAATCAGGTGGCGTGCAAGCAAAATGGTCGTTGGAACACCGAAGGACAGCCGTGGATCTTAGACCGACCTGCTGGTAAGGCAAAGTCTAGGAGCACCCCAGTTGTTTGAGGCTCCGCCTTCTCGTTACACCAACGCTTGGCAAGTCTGTATACCCCTTAACAGGGTATACATAATTTAGAGTACCGGGTGTCTATTTTCAGAGTAGATCGGCTTGGGGTTTGGTGGGACCGGGCCGACCGACGGTGGGACAGTGCTTAGGCCTTTGGTTCTGGGAACGGTGAAGGGGAAAGCGTTGTGTTGGCTTTGAAACCGGTCACCGCCGGAAGGACCAAGATTTAGTTCCCGTTCAGCTGTGGCGGGTAACAGGAGATGGCTGTGCGTTCTCAGCATGCAGGCGTCGATGATAAAACGAACGTCGTTGCCACACTCGCTTGGATGCAGCCGCTCCAATGTTCGCAGTAAGGTTCACGACAGCTGGCGACCTTTGACTGTCCGATGCATCACCGTTCTGATGAGATCAGCCATCCAGAACAACAACGTTTGTTGATATCAGACAACAGGCCTTGCTCCTATACGCTTACCCGGTGAGGGACACATTGCATACTGTACATGACTCGGTCGTTGTCGGATTTCCCATGGTCGTATGTATGTACATGTAGTTAGTGGTAGTGTGAAGAGAAAACAAACCATTTATTTGTCATGCATTCGAAAAATGATGCATGTGTGCTCAAATCGGGAAATTCCGAGGCGGCGTCGCTGTCGATGAGAAGGAGCGCTGGAGGCGCTGCAAGGCCGAATAAGCACACAATTGAGGCACAATTGCGCGGCCGCTTGCGCGACCTCTTGCGCGAACGGCGCCACGTCCACTTCCCCGCGATTGTACTGGCGTTGGGATGTACGATGGTTCGCAGCGCTTGTTGGATCCTTCCTGTGGGCGCCATGGTGTTTCCATCAGAGAGACCCTGATATACATAGGTCGTTGAAGGACAGTGGTGGCAATGAACACGTGCTGAAGAAGGCGCCCTTTCGCCCTCTGCGTGCAACAAGAGGATTGCAATAGTCTCGCATGGAGTGCCGCTTCGAGGATGGTGTTGCGCACGCGGTGGGGAAGAGTTGAGAGAACGCGGCTGTGAATATGTCGCGCCAGCAACGCGGAGTCACGAGTGTTCTCTGTGATTGGCTCAGACCAATGCCCCCTCGGCCGAGCTCTGTGGAACTCCACCTTGCTCAACACCATCCATCTTGTCTCTACCAACTAACGATGAGTCCAAACGACCACACTGCAATTGAACCGCCCTTTTTACTCTTCTGTGACTCACACATCATCTCACAATGCCTGGCAATCCATCGCTGGCCGCCTTGCTGCGATGTGTATATGAAGCCGCGCCAGACGCCATCGCCAGACGAAGCAGCTTGAAGCAGCACGCTGTTTCGTCCTAGCCCATCTTATTTCCTCCCAGCTCACCGCTCTCAAGCCACATTCACACATCTACGAGTAGTCCAACACCCCCACTATCAGCCCCATGGCGTCTTTTCTCGAGGAGATGTTCAAGCAAGCTGTCAGACCAGGGCCGCAAAGGCTCCTTACGGGAGTGGCGCTCGCTGCTGCGGGTGCTGGCTCTAACGGTAAGGCTCGCGTGTTTTGCTTTTGATGACCGCTTTCTTCACTGGAACATGCTGTCTCATCAGCAGATGGAGGAAAAGAAAGTGGAGGGTCGCGTTCGTCCACCCTTGAGCTTAATTGGTGGATCGCGCTGTACCTTGCTCCTCTACTCTCTTACACTGCATCGCTCGTTCTTCCTAATTCTCCAGCACCTGCATATCGTCAATGGCATGCAGTATCCATCACACTAACATCTGGCAGACAATGACGTCGACTATCTCAACGCCTTCGGAACGTTGAGTCTCGACCCCTCATCACCCCCAGTGTCCTGCGATACTGTCATGTGGCTGGCCTCATGCAGCAAACTGGTTACCACCGTTGCAGCCCTGCAATGCGTTGAACGTGGTCTGTTTAAGCTCCATGACCGCGCCGACGTCAGGCGACTTCTCCCCGAATGGATCAACGCCGAAATTTTGACTGGCTTGCAAGACGGAAAGCCGTTGCTCCAGCCAGCAAAGGGGAATTTCACCTTGGCCCAACTCCTCACGCATACCAGTGGCCTGGCCTACGATTTCCTCCCTCCGCTGTCGGAGTGGAGAGCATCTCGCAATGAAGGGTCATTTGCTATGTCCGGTGGCCGTATCCCAGAGATCTTCAGTCACCCTCTGTTGTTCGAGCCTGGGACCGGATATTCCTACGGCGCTAGCATGGATTTAGTGGGTCTCATGGTTGCGAGAGCAAATGCCTGTTCCTTGGAAGAGTACATGCAAAAGAACATCTTCTCTATCCTAGGCATGAAGAGTATGTCGTTCCATCCAATGGTTCATGGAGATATGGCGGAGAGGATGATGTCTATGACAACTCGATTGGTCCATGACGGCGACCTCATCCAAGGCCACAATCCCAATGGCCGCATCGGGCCATTCCCCCTTGACCCCCAAGACGATTCTGGTGGCGCAGGTCTCTTTGGCACCGCGGCAGACTTCCTCGTACTGTTGAAGTCGTTGTTACGAAACGATGGACAACTCCTGAAACCGGCGTCGGTTGATACTATTTTTGAGCCGGCAATCTCACCTGCTTGCAGCGCAGCATTGAAGCAAGTTCTGACCATCCCCCCCTTTGCAGCATTCATGACCCCAGGGGAGCCTGTTGGCGGCACTCCTGGTGCTGGTGAGTGGAGTCAGGGCGTAGCTGGGCTCATCGGGTTGACCGATCAAGAGAATGGATTACAGGCGCCGTGGTTACAGTGGGGTGGGGCGCCGTGCCTGAAGTGGTGGATTGACAGAAACACTGGGACTTGTGGAATATTTGCGACGCAGTTGTATCCGACTGGTGAAGAGCAGCATCAGTTTCTTGTGAAGCGGTTTCAGCAGGAGATGGTGAGTCGGTACAGAACGAAGTAATATGGGCTCTCGGTAGCTATTTGGAAAAGATTCGCTTGACCCTCCTGCCTTAGCCCAAATAGCAAGGTCCCAGTCTCTGGAATACATCGTGTTGCAAGATTTGGGAATTGCTGAATGGGCCACATGACTAACTCCATTACTGTTGTTCACTGAGGACAGAGAAGCTGGCTTGTGTATAACAAGGCATGGAGATCCAAAAATTGACAGCAGGATCATCAAAGACTCGTTCAAGCACGTATCAGGAGTTCACCGCCTGGTACAAGATATGGTCAAGGATGGTGATCGACGCTGCCTTTCTTGCACCAGGGGAGCCTCACGATCAGGGTGCACCTTCCATAGAAATACACAGGGAGGCCACAATCTGCCTTCCTCATGTTCTGAGGTGGTCTGTCTATATGCTTTCTCACGCTCAGTTTCTCGTTCTCTTCATCTCCATTCATCCATCATCTCCAGGGCAGCATATCATCACCCAGGGCCTGTATTCTTCTTGCCCATTCTCCGCGAGTATCTTTTCTTCAGTTCCGTTTTTTCCTGCGTCTGTTTCTGTCTTCACATCCCCTTGTCGTCAAGATGAAGTTGCCGCTCGTCTTTGCGACTCTGGGTCTCCGCCTGGGGGCATCTGCACGCAACATGGCATCTGGCATGCCTCAAAGCCTCCCTCACAACTCCACGGAGACAACCCCTCCCCAGAGTCGACCCTCTGAACAACCTCACAGCTCGGACGACTGCAATTTCATGATCACTGCACATGGCCCTGCCTCCGCCAGTGGCATCATTGGCCAACTCGACGACGGCCAGAACCGCATCGGTGGTGGCCACGCAGCGGCCTTCTTCTCGATGCACAACCACACCATCACAGACAAAAACCGCCGTGGATGTATTGTGGCGCCGCCCACGACTCAATTCCAGTGTGACGAGGGCACTGACCGTAAGTCCATGATAAATGTACCCAGACTTCGTTAGAAAGCCATCGCTGACTTATTCACAGCGGTCTCGGGGTTCAATATCGGTTGTAGGAGTGAGATCACGTATCACGGCGGAGATGCCTTCTATGCCTGCCCCGTCAACGACAACGCTGAATGGAATGTCTACACTCAACCGGCACCTAGCCAGCTCAAGTGCGTCGAGATCAAGCTCACCGCGAACCTCCCTGATCGGTGTAAGCCAAAATGCAAGCCACCAAAGCGTCCTGATCCCCCGGCTGTTCCCTCTCATAGCAGTGTGGTCCCCATTTCGGCATCCACCCTGATGGTGGTGTCAACCTCTGCAGCCAGAACACCGATCCCCATTGAGAAACCAACTGTCTCATGGAAGTCAACCTCAGCGTTCAGGATTCCAATCCCTATCGAGAAGCCAACCGTCTCATCGCGGTCCATCTTTGCTACCAGCACTCCGATCCCCATCCAGAAGCCAACCGGCTCCTCACTATCGACGTTTTTGACTTCTACGTCAACGAACGGTACTGGCTCTTCGAACAGCATACCGGCCACCTCGATCCCATGGCTGTCACTGCCCTCATCTGGAAGCGGATTTACTTGGCCTGTGAATTCAACCAGTGTACAATCTGAGACGAAATTCATGACCCTTAGCTCATCCGAAGCGCAATACTCGTCACTGTCTGGTAGTATTAAGTCAATTCCTACGTCGAATGGTGACGAAAGCACTACTGCTTTTTCGAGTAGGACTGCAACTTCGACTGCAAGCAGTAATGAGACGCCCACTTCGACATCCCCGAAAGAGGCCATGGTAACATCCACTCTCGACACAAACACCACTACCCTTGCGCCCTCACAGCTGTCCTCATCATCTTCCGCAAGCAAAATCACATCCACCCCTCATCTTCCACATGGCACTCCCCAGCCTTCAGGTGTGAGGCACACTTGCTCCCCATCGCATTGGCAATAATAACTGATCATTCTAGAAAGATTCCGACAGTAAACTCCAGCTCCCGAAGCTTGCTGTCCCGCTCGACATCCGCAGTCCCGACAGGGTGGTCAATAGTGGAATAAATGGCATCATATGCAACTCAGTCTGCACTGCGTATCTTTTCGAGAGTGATCCTAATTCGGCTGGCCGAAACTGTTCCCTCAATCTATTCATCCCCTCTATAGGCACGCTAGAAGGCTTGCAAACTGCACCCTATCGATTCGATGGTATTGGAAGCCTCTCTGTATATCAACTGAATCGCGCGGTCACGACAGAGACCACTTGGAACTCAATGGGCTCAGCAACGCTCATGTACGTGGCTGATGACTTCCGACCGAGGAACTATCAGGTGTGGAATGGTCCCTGCCCATCAGGGCAAAACGCTACAGCTCTTTTCTGCGCGGATGGCACTATCGACTTCGAGTATTTCCAACTTGTCGAAGACTTCGACTATGTTTCGGCTGGATTGCCGAAGACCGGGGTTTTCTTGCGGGTATGTCAATCTTTAGATATTTTGAAACAACTCACTGACTGGATCAGATAAATAGTTAGAATACGGTATGATAGATCCAAAGTATTGTGAGGGCGGACGGTGAAGCACCGTTTGGTCCTCTCCTGGAGGGGTTAAAAGGTTCTGATTGAAACTGCCAATGGATAGGTTTTTGACTGTTTTAATCTGTTTTGGTCTTGCATTTTATCCTTCCCACCAGGTCGTGAACTTCTAATACGTGTCTGAACCCAATTTTCTTGACCCTTACGATTTGTCCCTGCATACTGATTAAGCAAGCTTGCTTGCAGAGCAAGCCGATCTGAACAATCTTATCCCACCCTTCGCACGCAAATTAAGATGGATATAACAGTGTGATGAGCTTCATTAGAGATCATATCTTCCAGGTCGTTCACGAGACCAAAGACAAAGATGGCACAAACAAGGACTTGTAATTGGACAGTTGAGAAGACGGCGTATTTGCTGGCCTGTCTCGAGTCTGCATCGAGCTTCGTCATACCTATCCAGAGATGAAAACGTAACTCCCACGCTTGATGGCGGTTGTCCTTGAAACAACAGGGAGCCTACAATTCCAACAGATTGACAGCAAACTTCGAGCAATACTCAGGAGCAGTGGCGGCATGCCAACGGACCCGAACACCAAGATAGCATATGCAATATACGAAGAGGGACCTCGCGATTAACATTGAATGAAAATATTGCAGCGGCGCTGGAGGTTCAAAGCGTGAGATTATGATAAAACCGGACTTCCACTACAACTAGGGGAGCCTTGAGTGCCAAGCAGTTTCCAGAGGAGATTCTACCAGATCAGGATTTCAGATCGGCTCTTTTGAACGGAAGAGAGTGGTCTCCGGAGAGTAGAGAGATGATAGGTGGTTTACATGAGAGGGGAGTAGTTGTGGCAAAAACACAAAGTTTGGTGAGGAAGGGTGAGAAATGATTGATGGCGGGAAGTATGGAGACGGAGATACAGTGTGTTGTTTGAGATGATTTTTTTCACATTTCTGAGAGGACGATAGACGGCCGGTTAAATGCGGTTCCTTGACTTACAATTTGATCATGATCATCTCCTTTACGGTGAAGAGGTCGATTTGTTGCTCCACCCCACAATGTGAGATATTGAGTATGGTATCTGGAGTCAGCTCATCTCTAGATTCAATGGGCAAGTTTGGAATCGATAAAGTGAAATTTGCACCGTTTCCTCTCACGTAGCGAATTCCAATGCTTTACCAGTATTTTAGAATATGTTGAGTTGATTGTGGGGAAGGCAAAGTCGAATAAAACGTTTGGTAGATACATTAGGAGCTGGCTTGGAAGTAACAATTCTTCCGAATGATTAGGAGCAAGCCGTTTAAGCCAGTTTGTCCAAACAGTACGCAAGCAATAGCATGTATAAAGAAGTGATAATACGTACGCAACTTAACACACCAGAAATTCCACATTCTACCAAGACTTCAGCAACACTTCGCCATGGCTGAGTGGTCCGTAAAAGAAGACGCCTATCTCCTAGCCTGTCTCGACAACTGCATCGCCCGTAAGGCAAACCCGCGACAAAACCTTGAAAGCATGATGGAGCATGGAGGCTATCAAAGGTCGGAGGACGCTATTTCCAAGAGGCTTCCAGAAATCTTCGAGCGTTCAGGGATGAATATCAAGCGGAAAAAGTTGGTCAAGAGAGGAACCGCGGCTCTTGGGGAGCATTACCCTGAATTGGTCACCCGAATACCAAACGCGCAGGACAAGCTGAAGAAAACCCAAGAGAAAGAGCGTGAGGGCACATCGGCTGAAGGCCCTACGGGGGATGAAGACATGCAAGCGATGGACCAGGATAAAACCTACAGCCTAGGACCTAGTTCCGAGAGCGGTCGAAGTCCGCAGGACGAACGCGAGCAGCCAGCGGCGAGCAGACCTCCACCCCAGCGGCATCCCTTGGATATCCCTTACGTTGGATTTAATATGTTGAACGTAGAGACGCATCTAGAGAGATTCATGGGGGAGTTCAGAGGGATCATTAGGACTCTTGCGGAGGAAATCCATAGCCTCAGCAATGATGTGATTCGCCTGGAGGGCAGGACTTTGAGACTTGAAGAAAAGAATTTGGGGGAAAAGGACTGAGGGAGCACGGCTTTGTGTGGGGAATATGTGGCGTAAAGGTTGGGATAAGGGGGTAGCTTGTATTGATTTCTTTTGGCTCGTTCTGAGGCTTGTATGTTCTTTTAGTTTGTGCGTTGTGGATTAATTTAAAGGATGCACTTTTACATCCAGCACTGCCTGGAACTTTGCTAGCAGGTCTGCTTTAAACGATCACAACTTTAAGTCGACACAGAATCCGAAAAGTAGCACTATTCATGGAATCATGTTGAGAGTGTGAGGATGGCGCTAAACGACATTATAACTAGCGCACTTGGCATGGTGAATGTCTTACAAGTCACGTGCACAATATTGCAAGAAGTTCAAAATGAATCTATTCGAAGTATGTTAGTGAGGGTACACGATTAAAGCACGCTCCTCAATCCTAAGATGCCAATAGTAAACAGTTCATTAGTATCCCAAAATCGGAATTCGCCTGCAGAAATCAGACAACGTAAACACGAGCAACGGGCCGCAAATCCATGACAATATAGCCCTTGCTTATGCCTAGAAAGCCTAGATCTACGATTCACCGTACATCATATCGTGCCAACACCACCAAGTTTGCCCCCCCAGGACCTTCACGTCTCCAGCGTCCAATCAATCCCTCGGCCTGGCAACCAACCTATAAGTAGCGTGCGGGGAACTCCTATCCCTGCAACATTCTGCATCTCGTGACTCCCCTTTTCTCCACCATACCCCTACCCAATGCAGAAAGCCGAAACCCTAAATGCAGTTCCGTCACGTGTGGTGTGGCTCAGTGCTCTCGGATTCTTTTCCCTTCTACGTTGTCTATTTTCTTACATCTATGTTGGGGTATACTATGCTATGCGAAAAGGGACTTGAGGAAGACCAATCGATTGAACCGAGAGAACACATGGATGTGTCTATAGCTTGTGTTGCCGAAGGAACAGACTTGCTACGAATGCAGTCATTGAACACGCGAGTGAATATCCATGTGTCCAGGTCAAAGCTTCAACATAGGAGCTCACGACCGCCGACGCGATTACAGGTTTAGCGTGATCGATGTAGTGGATATCCGAGACTGCGCGTTCGATGATCTATGCACTTATAAGCCTTCACTGTTCATCTCACTTCCGGTGCAGAGCAGAGTAGAAAAATTCACCTTCAACGTCTTCCCCTCTCCAAACCCGAATTCCCCTATGCGCCTGTCCAGTGCAGCCCTCAAAGCGCCCTGTAGCACAGCGCTGACTCCGGCCATGCCCGAAATCATACCAACGCTACCAGCCAGATACAACGAAGCCGTTGCAACGGCCATGTGTTGAGGATCGATGGCTGCTTGTATGCTAATGAAGATGGCGGATTGCGCGACTCCAGTGCCGAATCCGCCAGGGAAGATGTAGAAGGATTCAAGCCAGTTGGTGTGGCCGTGCCAGCGGAGAATAAGAAGAGTGTAAGCGCCTGAGGCGACGAGGGTGGCAAAGAGGATGAGGGATTTGTAGCGGCCGGTTCTGGGACGAGCATCAGCAAGCTGAATTCCTTAGGGCTATGGTACATACTTTCGAATGAAGACACCGGAAAGGATACCACCAACAGCATTACCAACCACGGCAGGGACCAGATGAGCACCTGCAACACCGTTCGATACGTGGGCGGTGATCTGGAAGTACAGCGGCACGGCAAACATCAGTCCCGTTTGGGCGCCCATCTGTGCTGCCATAGCCACAAACGACGCCACGACGTCTTGATGCTTCATCAGTTCTACCGGTAAAATGGGCTCTTTAGCAATGTATGCTTCTGTAGCGATGAACAATCCCCCGAGCACAACACCTGCGCTAAGCAGGGTGAAGATGTATGGATGATTCCAAGGTATTTTATCTCCTCCAATCTCCAGAGGAATAAGGAAGGCTAGAATGGACAGGGTCATCAATAGGGCACCAAACCAGTCGATACGTGCTAATTTGCTGCGTCCTGACTTTTGGACCTCGCCAGGTTCAATGCGTTCGGTATGTGCGGGAAGTGTGATCCCGACTAGAATGATCGTAAGAATGGCGAGAGGTACTTGACCCAGAAATGACCTGCATTGAATTAGCATGAAAGCGAGGGGCCATAACATAGATGCTGGACTCGCCATCTCCAGCCCACAGTGTCAGCAAGCCAGCCGCCCAATGGACCTCCAATACTTCTGCCGGTAGTGAGGGAAATATTGACATATGACCGGTATGAAGCCACTTCGCGAAGAGGCACAAGGTCTGATGGTTACTCAGCAAGTATTCTCAAGCGACCGAGCCAGCAGCGTACCTGTAATCAAGACCGATACCAAAGAGATCATACCAGCACTAGCAGCACCGGTAATAACGCGCCCAAGTATGACAGTGGACATGGAACTCGCGATACCCCTGATTATGTGAGAATTCGGGCGAAGTTGAGGCGATCAGGTTACATACGTGAAGAGGCTGTAATTATGTTAGTATCTAGAACGGGAAGATCAAGTTCCAGCTGGTCAAACATACCATCCTAGACCAAATAGCGCATATGCAAATAGTAGAACTGACTTTCGTCCATATACATCGCTGACTTTGCCAAACTAAAGCTCATCAGTATTTGATTCAGCTTTGGGAGGAGAACTGATATACCAAAGGTTGAGTTGCTGCAGCAGCAAGAGCAAAACTGGTCAGGATCCAGCTGGAATCATGAAGAGCACCAAACTCCGAGGCGATGACAGGATGCGTAGCCAGCACAAGGGAGCCATCTGCGTTCGATATGAACCCACCTAGTTAGGCGTGTTAGAAAGTTATGGAGAGTTCGAAGCAAGATGACTAGCCAATAAGCAGAACTCCAATGATTCGGGCCACTGCCGGGCCAGATATAGTTGCTGGTGGGGTCACTTGCGACTCGGTAACCGCTTCTTCATCAGCTGCAGTCTTCGGGTCTGCAGCGACATGGCGGGCCTCTGACTCCGAGCTTGTACCACTGACACTGCTTGAAGTGAGACTGAGACTGCTCGCAGTCGACGAGGCAGTGGAAGGTCGCTGGCCAATGAGCGGTGTGCGTTCGCCAGCGACAATGAGCTGATCCGACGCCATATTCTCAAAAGAAGAGGTGTTGCAAGTGTGGTGGTGAAGACATGGAGTCATAAACTGTTGCTATCTTATCAGCAATGGCTTAGAAAATATTTCCACAGGCAGCACCCGACCGCGAAGCCGATATCCGGGGTCCAGTCACCCGGTATGCAAAGTTCGCGTGGGCGTTCCAAGGGCCCCGGCGAAAAGAAAGTCGCAACACACGACCGCAATTGCGCGATCGGCCCGTTGCACGAACCAGAACATTTGAATTCGACTAGGTATATGCATCTTCGTAGTTTATCTGCAGACACTTTCCTAGCGGGTGGGCCCTGCACTTTCCAGATATTTGGTTGTGCAGTGCTCGGCGTACGTAGTTCCCTAGGTCTAGACCCAATCGGACCATCTACTATTGCCATACCGGTAGACCAGCCCGTCTTTCTCGAACTGGGGCCCCTCTGCATCCAGAATGTATCCAGCCTCACAGCGAGAATACTCTACCTTCTTCTGATCGGTCTCGTAGAAGTGGTCGTACCGCGCCGATAGAGAATCCCGCAAATTTCCAACATTGCCAGCAGGATGAAGAGCCCGCCATGGTTGGGTGCACGTCAGACCTTTACAAGACTTCAGGACAAAAAGAAGCGAATCAAGGCGTGCTACGACTTTGTGCACGGGGAAACCAAGCACAGTTTCAGCGCTTGACTCCTTCGCGAGGAGATTCTTCAGTTGGCCCGGGTCAGTATTCAGGTCGTACAGCTGATGCTCATTATTACACCAAACCGAGTAGTAGAAGTTGTATCCCTTCCCAATCACCCGAAGTGCCTTGTACGTGTTGTTGAAGTAGAATCGGGCTGTTAGTTGTCAGTGTCAACGCTTCCCTTGTGTGGCGCGTAACGTACGATGGCCCCAATCTTTCCCCTCGCCTGCTGCGAATCCCCAATATTCAACGTTAACATGCTCATGGCGGAGATCAAGAGCGTTCTCGATTCCTGCAGCAGATAGAGGAATGGCATCTCCGTCGAAATCTGCCCTCAATGGGGCACCTGCAAGTTTCAAGAAGGTTGGTGCGAGATCAGTGTGAGTGGTAACGATCTCGGTTTCCACATTCTCGGGCACCCCAGGTCCACGGACGATGAGTGGAATATTGATATCCTCCTCGAATCCAGTCTCCTTTCCAGGCTGCATGCGATGCTGGCCGATATGATAGCCGTTATCAGTAGAATAAAATATGTAGGTGTTGTCCAACAGCCCATACTTCTCGAGGCGTTGAAAAACTCCATCGACAATCTCGTCAACACCTTGCAAAGCACGCAAGCGCGAACGGTAGAAATGGTCGTTGAAATCAACATTCTCTTGGCTCTGCTTCGGCAGCTCCTTGATCCAGTTTACTCCAGAGGGAGTATCCGGATTGAAGTTTTCTGTCCTAGGGACCTTGACATCTTTGAAGAGATGTTCGTGACGCTTGGCTGGGATTGGAGGCGAGAAAACGGCAGCAGGGTCTTCTATGGGCCCGTCCAGCTTCTCAAATGCAACGTTGCTGTGTGGCGCTACAGGTGCAATCCCAAGAAAGAATGGTGCATCCTCCTTGATAGCGTCTTCCAAGAACCCATACGCCTTTTCCGAAAGAATATCGATAGTGTGTTGGCCTTCGTAGCGAACGGGTGGATCTCGGCCACGCTGGTACGATGAATTCAAATATTGATAGGTAAATGGATCGAGCAAAAAGTCCTGATGTCGTCAGATTGGAGCATGATACCACAGCCCATTGCTTACAGATCCATTGAAACCATTTACATAAGGAGAATGATAGTTTTCTGTGGTATGTGCATTGAAAAGCTTCCCTACGATGATTGTGAGTATTCGTTATGATCATCTGTGGGAAGCCAGGGTAGTTACCTGTGTAGTAGGTGTTGTAGCCGGCCTCCTGGAGCCACACCGGGAGAAAGTTCTCATTCAATCCCTGGCTGACAAATTTGGGATATCCACCATAAGGCGGAACAACATCGGTGACATTGGTGTTGTGCGCTGCCTTTCCGGTCCACAGCGACACTCGCGAAGGGCAGCAAAGGGCGGTGGTACAAAAGTGTCGCTTGAATGATGCCCCCTTTTCAATCAGATGTTTCCGAACGAACGGTAGGTAGTCCAGGGAGTTCATATGCGCATCCTGGTCATCGGTAAGAATGAACACGATGTTCGGGCGCGACGACTTTTGTTCAATTAGCACTTGTGCTGGTCCAATCGCAGCATGAGCAGAGAGTGGTTGCTGGCCTGCAACTCGCAGCGCCCAATTAGTCCAGAAAAGAGAAGACCACACCATGATGATCAATCGAGGAAAACTTTTACGATATTTCTATCACCAGAAGCTCCCCAGCTCATATATTTGCGACAGCTCCATGATCGGATTGCGTGCTTTGCCCTTGCCATCACATACAACGCCTAACCCCACCAACCCGTGACGCCGTCGCTGTCTTCTTGTTAGTTCTCTGCAGGAACGGATGTTGGCTTGATAAGGATTAACAGGCATTTGGCCTGCGATTAGGGTTGGTGGTAATCAGCTACTTATCGGGATGAAGAGAGGTTGACATGAAGGGTGGTCAAAATAGCCGAGGTCGGCAATGAATAAGTCTTCATTGACTAAGGTTGGGGTAATCACATCTCATCCACCCTTCGTTCCTTAACTCACGGCGTATCTTAATTCACCTCATTTAGAATGCATTCAGATTTTGCCTAGCTACCCCTCATTTAGAAAATTCCAAGCTACCATACACGGCAAGCCCATGAAGCGTTGAGATTGAATTGTTCCCTCTTTCTCTCTCCCAGAGCTGTTTCCCCAGTGCCAGAACCTGCCAGAATTCTGTTGACAAGGGCCCATGTCGAATTGAGAAAGATTGCAAACCATCACGCACCCTCTTCGCTCCAGCCGCTGCTTTTACTCCGCATTCTCTGCCGCAGGAAACTGAGGTTGAATCTTGTGCACGAGAACTACCGCCTTTGAGCAAACACATTCTTCCTTGTGCCATCCTGAGAACTTGCCCGGTGTCTCGGGGAGGAATTCTCTGCTGCTCAACAAAGCTTTCTTGTAGTCTTGGCCCTGGATCCACTCGTTTTGAAACTCGGTATCCGGGAAACTGACTATGCCAGGCCAGAGACACGCGATGACCTTGTACTCTTGAGGGTGCTCTAGGACATCTTCCTGAACGAAACCATTTCGCTTAATGGGAGTCATATGGTGCGCATCGAATGGTGTGTAGGGCGGCACAAAGAACAGTTTGTGGACTTCTGCACCCACGAAAAGTTCGAGCTTGACTTTCATAATATCTTCCAGGTGGAAATTGTAAGGCCGAAGTACACCCTGACTGAAGTTCTGGAGCCGTAGACTGAGCTTTTCTGCCTGCTCTGGCAAGACGGCTTTCATCACGTGTGGGCTTTTGATGGCTTCTAGAGTGCGGACACAATCGTACATCCGAACCTCTTTCAATCCTAAATCAAGTAAGCAATAAATAAAGTGGCAGAGCCAACACCACCAACCGTTCTTTGCAATGGTCTGCCATACTCCCTCTGGCACCTGGTCTTGCAACTGCTCCTCTGTCCCCAGATCTGACTTTCCAAATATTTGATAGAGCATAGCAAATCTGAGAAGGGTTCTCCGAAGAACCTGCCAGCCCAGATGAGAAGCCAAATATTTGAAGCTCACGTCGGTAGATCCGCACATCAGGCTGAAAAACGGGATGGCAGATTCTCCCAAAGATGGAATGTTGATTCCTTGTTGCGGGGTACCAAACAACGCTTCTTCTGTTTTATGTCGAAGATTTTGCCAGGTTCGGTCGATATCATCCGGCATGTAGAGTGGAGGAAACTCTTGCTTTCGGGCAAAAAGAGATCGTCCAACTAAGGCTTGGTACTGTTGTTCAGTTCGGTGCCGCACTTTGTTTCTTCCAGCAAGTGCCTCGCCCATTCTTCTAATTTCCTCCTTGTGGTTGTCGCGCTCAGCCTCTATTACCAACTCCGCAACGTCTATCTGCCTGGCCAGGTCGAGCTTTGATTTTCCAGCCAAGGACTGCAGGCGCTGATTCTCCGCTTTCATTTCTTTTAGTTGCCCATTCATAGCCTTCATCTCTCGTCGTACGTTCTTCAGTCGACCTTTCAGTCCATTGCGCTGTCGCTTCAGCTTCTGAAATCGATTTTCAAGCCCTTTAGCATATGCCTGAGCAATGAAATGCGTGTCTTCGTCGTCCATGTCTTCGTCGTCCATGTCTTCATCGTCCATATCTACCTCACTGTCGGAAGGGGCATCATTTTCGGCAGTGGGTTGCAGAATAGTATTTGCGGGAGGTCTTGATCCATGATAGATAGGCTGGTGCATCGGACTCTGCGAAGATAAAGCCCGCCCAGGAGACAACAATCTCTGGCTAGCTGTAGGAGCTATAACATTTGCCTGATGCGAAGCTTGCTCGATGGGCGTTGACGCTGGAACAATGGCAGGGCAAGACGCAACCTCTAGAAGCACAACTTGGCCTACGGGCGATGGCGTGGGCGTTGACACTTCCACATGATCAGCCTGGCGCTGAGGGGCTCTGATCTCTTGTGGCGTCCTGGCGTCCAGGGTGGTAGGCGACAGGGCTTGTTCGGATGACGGTGTGACAACCGGTTGACTCGCAGAGCTTGATTTAGTGTGAGAGAGAGTAAGCCTGAGGCGTGGTGCTTTGGTGGCTGGTGTCTTCAATTCCTCGCCGTGACGTTTCTGAGTTGCTTGCTTCTGGCGCATGTTAGCGATAGTACCAGGGATACTGTGTCGACCTACAGCAGACGTCTTCCTATTTTCGGCATGGCCTGATGGAGCCCAGTCAGACCCGCTGTGTGGCTGCCCAGCAGACTCTGAACCAGAATCCTCAACCTCGTGCCGAGCTGTCGAGTGCTCCCTCAAGATCGATCGTGCAGACTCTAATCTCTCCTTAAAGTCGTCACTTAGCATTAAGCACGAGGATCCTTGCTTCAGAATACTCTTGGCCGTACCCACTCCATGGGCTTGAGCCACACTGGCGAGTTTTTGGTACAGCGAATGCCATGTTCGATTCCTTCCATTCTGGCCGAGCACCTTCATTTTGCCGACCGCAGACTTGGTCGGCTCAAGGTTATTGGCGATGCACTCGTCGACGCTTGCGAGAAGTGCTGCCACCTCGTCGTCGTCCCACTTCTGGCCTCTTGACACCTGCATCCTTCAGTGAAGTCGCCACTTGGCGTGGTGGTACCGCGCAGCTTAAGGTTTCCCACAGAACTGCCAGCCTCAATAGATCGGCACTACTTTACTGTTGTATTTGGTGTAAGGCCAATGGAGAAGTAGATGGGGCGTGGTATAGGTGGGGTGGAGGTAGAAGGAGGAGGAGGAGGAGGAGGAGGAGGAGGAGGAGGGGCAAGTTGTCAACGCACCGCCTCTGTATTCTGGAGTCTGGAGACGCTCTGGGTGCCCCACTGCTCAAGTGAGTGAAGGAGGTCTTGGCAAGCGTCCTTGTGCCACCTTCTACACCGCGTCTCGTCACCCCACTCACGCGTTTCCGTTTGGGATTAGCGCAAAGCTGCGGCGGTCTATTTACCTAACAATCTTTTTCCTCTTCCCTGCCTCTTACTCTCTTCTCTCCACCACCTGCAGCTTGTGCCCTCACCAGCCTGTCGCCAATCCAGGCTGAAGAGCACTTCTGCGGTCGTTTTCACCTACCTTCACTTTACGCTTCTCACGGAAAACAACTCTCTACCACTGACCTCACCATGTCGGTCAGTTCTGGAACGCGTGCTCTCCGCAAGCCCAAGCTCATCATTGGCCTTGACTTTGGGACCACGTACGGTACGGCAGCTTTCGTTAGCCTGAGGAAAGGCCAGGACCTAGATAAAGTGGAAGGACCAGACATCAATCTTGTGGATGGCTACAAAGATGACCCCCACTGGGCACGGTTCGCCAGCGAAGAAGTTCCTATTCTAGTCTACTACGGAGACGATGGCGGCACCTACCACTGGGGCTTTTCTGTCAAGAAGCTGATGAAGATCCCATCTCAATCCATCTACAGGAATGAGATTGGCTACATTGTCCGCCCAAAGCTCCTTCTTGACAGCAGCGATATAACGACTGGCATTAGGGATGAGTTGATGATCCAAGTGAAGGCGCTGAAGAGCCAGGGTCATATTGAGCAGCCAGAAGATATCCTTAGAGACTACTTCACCGGCTGGTTGGCCCACATTGGGAACAAAGTCCCGCCGGTCGAGGATGTTGAGTTCAGCATTTGCCTGCCGACCAAATGGACCATTACATCTGAACAAAAGTTATGCCAACAGATTGAGAAAGCTATCCGCGCAACCTGGCCTGCCTTCATGCAACTGCCTGGCCAAGCCTCAAAGCCTATCAATATGTTCACCGTTCGCGAGCCGGAGGCGGCAGCAGCTGGAATGCTCATCGAGACCGACAATCGGCTTGGGGTACGACTGGTTTTACAGTTTCAAGTTCAAGCACAGAAGCTAACCTGACCAGCTTGGACACGTCGTCTTGATCATTGACGCAGGTGGAGCAACTATTGAGATGACTGCGTACAGTATTAGACGTGTGAATCCACTGAGGTTCGCTGAAGTTACTGAGACGAGTGGTATGGTATCCTAATCAGGAGTCGTGTATGCTGCTCGACCTGAGGTTGGAAATACTGACACCTTTCCAAGCCGCTGTTTGTGGCTCCGATCTCCTCAACTTCCGATTCAAGGAGCTTGTCGTCCAGACACTCTCACAAGAGACCTATCTGCAAAAGGGCCTTTTGGGAAAGAACTCGCTAGCAGCATTCGTCGAGGCCAAGATCATGCCTTCCTTTGAGTATCAGACGAAAAGGAATGTGGACTTTGCCAAACAATTTGGAGAGGTGGATAGATTTGAGGTTCCCGGCCTGCGCCCAAATACAGTAAAGGGATTGTACGTATGATTTCGGTGCAAATCGCAAAGACTGCCTTGCTACAATTCAGGTTGTTTTAAGACAAATTGCTCTGAACCCCCATCTGGATGGCAAATGAGGAGCCACCTAGAGGGGAGCTCGGAATAATATGTCTTAAACTAGTGAATAGGGCATGATGTTTGACTCTCTCTCCACAAAGAACTTTACTAATTGTACATCAACCTTTCAGTCAAGAAGACGCCTTGATTATCAATCAGTAAGCCTTCTGCCACCATAGCCCGAATCTGATCTCTAACGATCACGCAGTGGTCAGCTCCGGGACATCTTCAAGCCCCTCTTGGATCAAGTTGAAGCCCTTCTCACGGATCAGTTCGACCAAGCTGTTAGCCATGGCGATGAGATCAGCGCAGTCATTCTTGCAGGAGGTTTCGCAGAGAGCATACCTCTCCAGCAATGCATCAAAGCCTGGCTGCGCAATCACTACCCAGATGTGTACCTCACGAAACCTCCCAAGGTTCCAGGTATCATGATCGCCAAAGGTGCTGTCCACCGCGCTCTCAACAAGGAATACGGCCCTACGCGCTTTGTGAGGTCCTCGTTCGCCATCCTCCGTCACATCCCATTCGAAGATATTCCGCGCGCCAAAGAGAACGCAAAGTTTGCTCAGAAGGGTTTCGATGGCCTCCTCTATGTCAAGAACTGTCTGAACTGGTTCATTCGCTGCGGCCAGCGACTTGACCCCGGCAAGAAATTCGAGTTCATTAGCCATCACCAGTTCGATGAGACAGATTTGATCTGGATTGGAGAGGAGATTCTTTACCATTGCCCCACGGATATGAATGGCTTGTTTCCTAGGAACCATCCGCAGAATGAAGGTAAAGACCCTGTTCTCATGGTACGTGTTTAGGCGTCTTGTATTGATCCTTTTTAGGTGCCGAAGAGCTCGGCAGGATCGAGATCAACTTTGAAGACATCAAGAACAAGAGTGTCATCATACCATCGGACCCGGAGAACAACGGAAAGCTCGTCTGGTCAGTAGCAGCCAAGGTGACTGTGGAGCTCTTGGAGGGCTTCCGTCACAACCTCAAGTTCCAGTGCGAGTGGACGCCAAAGCTGCAGGACGAAGAGGTAGGGAACCTCAATGTGGACGACGGTAAGGGTGGGTCGAAGCGAGTTCGTGATGTAAGGGGTGGAGGACAGGTTATCAACATCGTTGCTCATTTTGCGCCTTCCACGGCTTGATTTGGAAAGCGAACAGCTTCCGGGAGATGAGAACCTAGATGGGGATTTAGGCGTCAAAGCGGGGATGTGGAATGGTAATGGGCGATGGGACTGGCAATAAGTGTCTGAATAGGACCTAGTGACATGGTAGGGAGGTTGAATGGGACATAGTCACATAGGCCTTTTGCAGGGGGACACTCGATAATTTTAATCCTTGATCCGTAAATAGACTGCGGTTGTGCCACCGTCCCGTACTTGAGAAGCTTGTCTTGAGCAACCTTGGTGTACTTATCTCTTTTTGATCCTTTGCCGTGACCAATTTGAGTATCTGTGCAAGGTATGGACATCTGTCAACTATTGGACATGAGGACCCTGAGTTCTGATTTCCAATGTGCGCAACCCATTGCACTGAAATTAACTCATTCATTCGTACATAAAACGCTCATAAGTCATGTTTACTTTTACCAGCCTTTTAAAGAATAATACATGAAGCCCAAAAGGCCCTGCGCCGAATACGCTCAATACTCAAACATCTCACCAAAATCCCGATTCCTCTCTAAACCTCCCCATTACACCACTTCGTCTTCTTATCCGTCCTATCGCAATTCGGTCTCCAAATCCAGCTAATCGGCACCTTCTGCTCAACTGTTGTAACATTGAACGCAAGCCCTGGCTTCGGCGTATCCGCCACATAAAACGTCGACACATTCTTCCTATCATTCTGTTCGTCGTTGGCAGTAATGAGGCCATTCTGCATCTATACTTGCCGTTAGCTCAAAATCCCCAAAGGTATCTCGTTTGGTTTTCCCAAGTGCGGGTGAAGTCTGTGCCGCCATCCAAGTTCAGCCAGCCCCCTGAAGGCTTGGAAAGTGGGAAGCTTGGTAGCGAAATCTAGGTCGAGATCTGGACTTGGCGGATTCATTGGACGCCTAACTTCAAATCGTCCAAGTAGGGCTGGTAGTGGACTACAAAAAGAAAAGTATTCGACGAGGTTACGTACCCAGAAATCGGTCACAAGACCGGCGTTCTCGGAATCATAGATCCAGAAGATGTCCTTGGTGTCTGGTTGCTTGGCGCCGGCATTTTCAAAGGAAACAAGCCCTTTGCTCTCATCAGTCACGGTATCGAGGACGGAGAATTGCGAGTCTGAGAGATAGTATTCTGCGCATTCGCCGGGCAGGTTGACGATGAGTTTGGCGTCGTCGGAGAGGCAGCCCAGTGAAGCTCGTGATTTGGCGTTGATGACGGATATGTAGCCATAACCGTAGAAGGAGCCGGTGTAGGTTCGCGGATAGGGTAGTGGGGCTTGGGCCTGAGGGAAGGGTTCGGGTTCGGGGCGGCCGTGAGGAGAGGACAGAGTTGTGGGGAGGAAGGATGTCAGGAGCGTGGAGAGGAGGAGTGAGGAGAGCATGTTGTCGAATATTCCGGGGGGTGGGCAGTCGCAAGGCTAGATGGCGATGCGATGCCTTTATATAAGGATGTGCTGACGGATTAATTATATACGGATTGGGAAATGCGAATGGCGCCCGTCGAGTGGTGCAAATTCTTTTTGTAGTTCGAGCAAAGGCACATCAAGGAAGGTGAACGCCCGTATAAATACTATATCCTCGGGCTACACACCTAAACCGTCAACGAGCCTATCGTACGAACTGCCTCCATACAGACTTCGTTAGTCAGGAACCAGGGGGAGCCGAGCTACACATTCCCATTGCGTAGTAGCACGCTCCAAGAATACATTTTCAGCAGATCAGCGCACAAAGTTACGAGGACCCCGCGCGACTACTTCAGCGGACGTCCTAGTCCTCCTATTCATGCTATCACATTTTGGAGATGGCGAGAGCTACTCGTGTGGTCCTCCAAGCCTGCTGTTGAGCGCCCTAACCAAACAGGCTGAATTCCTCACTAGGGCTACCCCTATCGGCTGCACCACAACCCTTGGATACGAGCGATAGTGAGGTGAAATAATTATCGGATGGCGCAAACTGGCTGCTGGGCGGACGTTCTCGGCTCTGTTTTCCACTGCACGGTGGCGGGTCGTCGCATAGGGTGGCGTTTCTAAGAATGGAAATGCATCCTGGGGAGTTTCTTCATAGTAGAGTTGTATGTATGCAAAAAGCGCGAGTTGTTGTACGACATCACACGAGTTCAATTGCCGCCTTTTTGGCATTGTGCCATTTCACTGCTACGCTGAAGAAGCTGAGCTCGATCCACTGGACCATGGGCGGCTGCTCTGGTAGTCATCCTTGTCCTTCTCTCCCAGAACGACCCGCTCGCACCAGCTGCACCAGCTCCTCGTCCTTCCCTCGACTTCCGGTTCAAGCCATCGCAAAGAGCTGTCCCTTTCCTTCTCATATACCTTGACACAATCACCGACCCTTACCTGCTTCTTGACTTTCAGCTTAATAGTACCGCCTATACCCTCAATCTCCTGCGCATGGTAGCTCGTGCCTCGCCATCGCCCGTGACCGCTGCTCTCGAGGCTGGCTTGTGTGTCCGGGTCACATTCGACTTCGTGCTCGACGATGCGACCGGCTAGGCAGTTCGAGCCGCGACCGCATTGTATGCCTTCGTTGCCTTCGCCGAGACCGGTGCCCACTCCCCCGAGGAAGTGCGTATAACGCGTGCGAAAGGTCCAGCTGCGGTTGTATGCCGTGTCGGCATTCTTCAGGTGCTGGCCGCATGCTTGGCAGAGCCAGACCATGTCGACACAGCAGCACGGCGCGCGCCCAAAGGCGGCAGCTGTGAACGCTCTTGCAGTCTTCCCACTGTGTAGGTCAGGGCGCGGTTGAGAGGGGGTCGAGGCACCGGAGGACGCCGGGCGCTCTCGCAGGGGAGCGGTCAGGAGGGCTATTGGGGCCTTGGTGCATGTCCGGCATAGTCGACGGTGGCGCGCCTTGAGCGTAGGGGTGGCGGGGGGTTTGATCGTGCAGTTCTGGGATAATGTCAGTTTCTATCAACCGACATCACGACACCAAACCTACCCGGCAGACCACAGTACCGCATCTTTGACACTCGCCCACCATGTCGCGCGCACACCGCCCGATCTTCCCGCTCGTCAGCGTCCTCGTCTCGGCGAAGCGCCCCCGCCCCTCCTGCAGCCTCCACGCCAGACGTGTGCCCATATCCGCGTCCTCGAAGACGCAATGCATAGTGCGCTTGATGAGCTGGTCGCGGTATTCGAGCAGATTGGCGCGGAACTGCCGACACGTACGCGAGAGGTTGTGCATGGTGTTGAGGTCGAGCTGGCTGGCAAGCTGGCGGACGATGCTGCACGCAGGATGTGCGGTCAGTATCAGAGAGGGCGTGGAGCATTGTCCTTGCTGGTGGCTCAGGCTCACGGATAGCAGCTTAGAGCGGCTGAAAATCCATTGACGTTGGGATTGGGGCGGGCGGGCTCCCCATTCTCCTCGTCGATATCGCCGAGATATGTGCTTTCGGGTGCAATGGAGTGGTGGATGGGCTTGCCGACGGGGGCGGGCGTATCGTCGCCCAGGTCAGCTATGACCACCATTGTGAGGTGCACCGATAGTTCCGGGCTGCATTGAAGCCGTGAGAACAAGATAATGAAGCAGTGCGAGTTCGGGGAGAAGAGGTCAACTGCGACGATGACGATTGGCTTGCGGAGTGGCTTTGACCGTGGCGGGGCTGTGGCTTGGCGAATGTGCGAACCTCAACTTCAGCCGTAGATATCCCCACTCCTCACCACACACGTGATCACGACCCCCTGGGCACCCCTAGGCCCACGATCAAGCCGTTTGGTTCACCGCTCCTCCCACAACATCGCGGTCAAACACCCGTTCTCCGTTGCGTTGTCAGGACCCTCTACATCGAGGTTGCGTGCGCAACAGCCCTGTACGCATGAGCACTCACGACCCGTGAACTGATCACAATGCCCCCGTATCTACTATATCCAGATCTTCAGCACCACCTTCCATTAATTGGTGGTCAGGAGCTCGGAATCCTCATTTTAGGATCATACCAATCTTGATAGCTTCTTGGCAAGCAATCACTCTGCCACCCCAAGGACGTTTCTCGTTTGACTCCTTCGCTTCTTCTTCTTCTTCTTCTCCTTCTTCTTCTTCTTCTTCTTCTTCTTCTTCTTGCTCTCTCACCCACAGCCTCCACTTCTACCTCTCTCCATCATTCAAGTCTATAGTTTTCACTCTCAACTGTATCAATCTGCATCTTGCACATTCGGCTCATCATGGGCAATGTTGTCAGTATTTTCATCTGCATGCTATTACCCATTGTTATGCAGAAGACTTGTTACAGAGACATCCATGGCGCTGATGTAGTGATTGGCCCCTGGGAGTAAGTTCTGGCCAGAACTAGCATTATCCTTTTTGCGCTCCAACCTCTAGAAGATGTTGAAATTGGGCACTTCTCTTCCTCTTTTCCCATTCTTCTCCCTCTTCTTCGTCATCATCATCAAGTTCTTGTTCTTATTCCAGTACATTTCCCCGGTGCTTTCAAGTTCTTTGCCGTGCGCTCGATAATGGACACTTCTGTCAACGTCATATACTCGCTCCCTTGTCCACAACTGACCTCTACCAAAGTTACAAGGTCGATGGGGAAATTTTCTCCGCTCGCGACCTCTGCTCCCGCTTTTCAGGCGATTACACCGATGATCACTGCCTCATCGACATAACCCTCGAAACCTGCGATGCCTACCAGGGGACCTTCAGCGATGGTCACTGCTCTATCTATCTTCCTCAGATTCCCCAGCAAGCCATCTCCGCTGCCGGGCTTAGCATCGAGGGCCATACCTACTCCACCCACGACATCTGCTCCCACTTTTCCGGCGATTACGACGACGGCAACGAGCAATGCGTCCTCAAAGTCACCTCTGAGGCCTGCAATATATACGACGGAGTTTTCAATAATGGGCGCTGCTCTGTGCATCTTCCTCGACTTCCAGACGCTCGGGACATCAAGGCGCTCGAGAGCAGGGGCCCGCACACTCCCGATGACACAAAAGGTCACAGAGTAAATCATCATGGCCTGGTCAGTTGCGCTACTGTCATGGCCGCAGTGTTCCTCTTTTGCGTGAGTGGGGTCTGGATTCGCCAGATCATTGTGAAGAAGCGCCACCTTCGGGGTGTCGAATTTCCACAGGGGCATTTGTATACTAATAGCGATGAGGTGGGTATGGTTGGTGGTGTGGGAGAGGTCAAGCGAAACCTTGCGGTAAGCCCTGTTTGACTCCATGCGAGTTTAGGCACCTGCAGCTATTACTGGTGGTCTGACCATTGGCTTGGTCTCTATGGAGAGTGTATTATCGTAACTTAGTATATCCTTGGGAGCATGGAGGCGATATCTGCGAATATTCAGGCACATAGGCAGACGTTGAAGAGCGTGATAATATATCACGTGATCTCATCGTCACGCTCTATCTGAAGATGCCACGTGAGTTAACAGCCAGTGCATTTTGGAGGCCCTAGAAACACATGATGCAAGCGAGGCAACTCTATGATTCCCACGAAAATCTCACCTAGGTATCTTTCTATTTGCGGCAAGGACAGGATTGTCTTGGCATGCCATGGATCCTCGCCCCAATCTTCGGGCTCAACTCCACGTCATCTCTTCCTCCATCTGAGAACAAGACATCAATACCTTCATCTTAGGGACCACAGTAATTGCAATGGCTTCCCTCATTACTCTTCCCACCGAACTACTGGACCAAATTGTACTCTCTCAACTAGACACCCCAAGCCTGTCCAATCTATCCCAGACTTCCAAAGGCTTCCGAGAGTACTGTCTACCGAAACTCTACGCCGATATATCTATATCCCGGTCCCACCTTCATCATCAGCAACCCAGC
Source organism: Amniculicola lignicola CBS 123094 (assembly GCA_010015725.1). Lineage (NCBI taxonomy): Eukaryota > Fungi > Ascomycota > Dothideomycetes > Pleosporales > Amniculicolaceae > Amniculicola > Amniculicola lignicola. Next base: position 1,412,535 of record ML977556.1, read on the forward strand.
CTCACCTTTCTTCTTCGCACCTTGATCGTCAAGCCTGACCTGGGATCCCTCATCCACCACTTGGACCTGAGAGGCTGGATTCCATACAAGGATTATATCAATTGCATCCCCGCCTGTGTGCTGAATTTGGCTTTAAAAAGAACAGGAATATACGACGACTCCGGGATATGGAAGACAGAGCTTTCGCTGGGGAGATTGGATCCGATTATAGCTTTGCTCCTACTATACACGCCAAATCTAGAAAGCTTGAAGATGGATACCCAGATTCTAAGGCTGATAGAAGATAGGACGTGTGAAGCCATCTGCCACGGTATCAGTGTGAAAAACTCACATTTTCCCATCTCCAAGTTCGATAAGTTGAGGAGCGTAGAACTTGCAAGTAACCTTTTCGACCACTACCCTGAGATGGCTAGCAGTCTTGACATCCGAATCTTTGTTCTCACTCTTTTCTTCCCGAACATAGAAAAGATCGGCGTAAAGTTTGGATGTGTTCCATGCAAAGAAGTCGTTGCTTGGATGAAAAGGCTCCTCTCCTTGGGCGGATACCCAATGGACCATTATAACCGTGGAAGTAGCCAACACGCAGACTTTCCACAAAACCCGCTCTCTATTGCTTGTCACCTCCGGCAATTGAAACTTGATACCATGTTCGACTCTGCACCTATCCTGGATAAATTGCTCTACCAAACTCCCAAACTGACGCATTTGGATTTTACGTATCGTATTATAAAGGAAAGAACGACCCCAACAAGTCTTCTAAACCTCAGCTCCCTTAGCGACGTACTTCACACTCTACATTCAACGCTCATATCCCTCCGTCTCAGTGTGCCTATGAACAAACCTAAATATCGGGATTTATCTTGGGAGGAGTTTGGCGAATCGAAAATAGTTTCTGGCTCTCTCGGTTCTTTGGCTGAATTTGCATGTCTCAAGACCTTGGATATAAGCCCATTGATGATAAGCGGATTGAACGATGCCATGGCGTTCCCTACAAGCGGATCTGTGAGGAGCACAAGATCCTTCGCCACACTTCTTCCCCCCGACCTAAAAGTACTGCGCTTGAAGGACGACCTCTACGAACTTGCCCGCCAGCGGAATTCTATTTGCGTAGAATCGGTTTTTTCTTCTCACATTTTCGACGTCCTGGAGTCTTGCAAACAGATTAAGGAGATACATATGCAGATTGGCGGCGGCTTTCCACATTCAGAGGCGCTCGAAAAACGAAGAACAATTTTAGAGATGTGTGAGAGAGAAGGTGTGGGATGTACAGTGGGGAGGGGGGCAAGAGGGAAAACAGATTAGGACGCTTTCGACATGAGTACCTTCGTTTCTTCGGATGCGTTTCATGGATCCATCCTGTGTTTTCACTGCCAATTGTTTCTCATTTATTTTCATTGCACCCTCTGCAGGCAAAAGTTTTCATTCTCATCATACGGCTTGCTATCATTGTACAGATATAGTCCCATTAGCCATCGCCTTGTTTAGGTCGGATCCTCCGATTGAGAAGGCATGATCAATCCGTAAGAACCGTCTCGATCAAATTACATATATCGGCAAACATACCTGGAGCCGCATCGGCCAGATCCATACATATTTCCACTCATTTCCTCTACACCAAGGTTCCCCACGCCCATTCTCCTCTCTTTGAACTTTTCTTTCCCAACGTTGGCAATCTTTATTCCACCAATCTTCCCCCATGGCCCCTTTTCTCTCCCTTTTCCCTTCATGAAACAGCGCGCGCAGCTCATTGCGTGTCTGTGGAACTAGAGTGACCATTCCTTCCGCCCCTATCATTCTCACAGCCAGGGCTGCTGATACGCAAACCACCCAAGCCAGATTCTTGCAAGCTATTCTGCCATGCCTCTTCTATCTGCGTCTGCTCATTCTCATTGGATGTAGAACCCTGACGGTTATTATTTCGAGGCGTGGAAAGATGTGTCTGTACTCCGGTGTTCCCAGAAGCAGCGCCCGCAACCTGAGAAGACGGAAAGGGACCGGAACGCCAAGGTGGAAACGGATGGCTAACTCGCGTCGGGGGAAGTATACCAGGTGCCATGGGAGGGTTAGCGTAATTGGGAAAGTACTCCATACGGGCGTATATCCAAGAAAAACCAGGCGCCGTTGAGGTGGACGGGTGAGGTGCTTGGTTTCTTGAACGGGATTGTTCCTGTGTTTGTTGCGAGAGAAACCGTGGCTCTGCAGAGTTCTCATATTGGCTGTTACCTCTACGCCCACGCCCTACGGCGTCTAGAGGAAGGGGATCTCTCCGAAAACTGCCTCCGGAGAGATGCAGAGGGGGGAGTCTGTCTTGTTCATTGGGCACAGAACCCCCATGTACGCCTCGTATATTGTTTACAGGAGAGGGACCCGCACGGAAACGGCCTCCCCGGAAAGGCGGAGACTCATCGCGAGTGTAGCCATTCGCTACCGACTGCGTATCGCTTGCAAGAAGGAGGCCTCCACGGAAACGGCGTCCAAAAACAGGCGGAGACGTAGATTGTTCCCGTTCCCCCGGAGATAGAGTGTAGCCTTCGAAGGGCGATGGGAGATATGGAGGACCTGTATTGGGCGGTAGGGTGATAGCGGCGGGTCGCCCTCCTTCCCTTGGAGGTGAAACCCGGCGTCGGGAGAAAAGATATGACGGAGAATTTGAATCGGAACGTGGGGCGATGGAGGCCGGCCTCTCCCAGGCATTTGACAATATGGCGTTTCTAGAATTTCTAGAAATGGGTGGTTGAAGAGGGATACTGGAAGGAGGTGGGTTGAATGGGGAAACCAGCTCTGGGTAATTCGGGCGGTGCTCAGGCCATGGTCCTGTGTTCGCCGTGAGAGAGTTAGAAAGAAGGCGAGGCGTCTCTTCATCAACATCGGCCCAGCTGAAATCGCTGTCTGTGGGTGGAGAGGAACTCTCTTGAGGCGGGTGTAGCTGCTGCTCCCGCCCTAGTTGACCTGGTGGGCCCAAGTATCGATTTGATCGATTTTGACGAGGAGCCGGTTCTGGCGAATCTACGAACTGAAAAGCGCCGCCGATGGGGCGACGGCAGATGGGACAATTGCGGGCGTTCATCATACCACTGTTCGCCCAAGCCTCCAGGCAGCTCTTGCCAAAGACGTGGGAACAGGCCAGGCACTGCAGTTGCGCCGCTATATGATCTCCTTGTTGACTGTAGGGTTCCTGACAGATCGGGCAGTTGGGATCATCCAACGACTCGCCATTGACGGGAGAGAACCGCGTAAGGCGGGCAGTTCGTGTGGACGGGCGGAAAGCATATCTGTAATTCAATGTGCTAGAGGTGAGATATGGTTCAATTTCCCGTCTCGTCAGATGTGCAATGTCGGCAGGGCTTTGTGGAGGGTGGAGTCCCGTCGCTCGTCGTGTCTCATGATTGTCCGCCATTTTTGAAAAGTGTCGGAACCGCTGAGTACAGAGGTGGTGGTTATTTTGCGGGTGCTGCGGCCTAGATGAGACAGCAGATCTCGGGTGTTGCGAAGGTGGTGGTACTTTGAAGTGCCTTGGGTTGCGATCCCACGAACCAGAGAAGTCCCTAAAGGCTGTCGCCCAATCACTGAAAGAGAAGGACCCCGAAATTCAACCCCGAGTAAGTCACGTGACCAGTAGTTCTAATACGAACCATTGGAGTGGAATAAGCTATATAGGTAATAGCTCTATATGTAACTATTGTAGCTATTAGAGCTTTAGGGTTTAATAGTAATATAAACGAATTAAGCTCTATTAAGTTAATACCAGGAAAGGACGATTGGGCATACATAGATCTTTTAGCAACACAATTGTCTTACCGCTGGTTAAGAACATATGGGTCAGACGGTGCTGAATTGTTCTAGTACATAGAGTGTCGGACCGTCGCTCACAACCTTCCAGAGAATATTAAACTTTCTGCGTGTAGGCCGCGCTTGTAGCGCAATGTAACTCATACTCTTGCGCGTGTAGACTTGGATTTTCTATGTTGAGCACTTATGAATCTCACTGTGTGAGCTAGTGTTTTGTGATTCTAGGAGGCAAATTGTGGGTGAATATCTTGTTGACCCAAGTAATTCAAGCTAAAATTTAAAAATGCAAGCACATAACCGATCCTCCATAACTATATAATCCATCCCCACAGACTCTCCACCCCCTCCCTTTAACACCCTCCCAACCATTGATTACTAGATATCCAAATCTGATTCCTCTCTCACCACCAACGCCGACAAAATGAATCCAAACCAACGACAGCAGAACCCCGCAGCCCAACCCACACAGAGAGATGCAGTATCAACTCCTATACCCCGTTCAGTATCCCTCATAGAGGGGCTCCCCACGGAAATACTCTTCTTCATAATGGATAATATATGGGGTCCGACTCCCGAATACACGGACATTTTGCCAGTGCGTCTGGCCTGCAAAATGCTTGGTAATGTTGCCAGTATCGCCATGGAATCATACTACAAGTCCAAAACCATCACTGTTGGATACCCAATCACCCGCGAGAAAACAACCATGGGCGCATGCACTCGCCTTATTCAACGAGGCTTGCTACCGTCGACTCATATCAGCTACTCGCCCTTCTACACCGACGATCCTGCGCATTTGCCGCTCTTTGACTTCGAGTTCTGGTACTGTCGCATGCCCAATATAGCGATAGACCTCTTGCAAGTCTTCAAAAACACATGGAGTCTGGTTTTGGCCCGGCCAATCGAATACCCTCCGGCTCACCTCAATGCTTGGATCCATACATTACAAATCGACCTGGACATTGTCCTACCCAAGCTGGAACTCCTGCGCGATCCCAGATGGGAGCTTGTGCGAAATAGAAGGGTTTTCGAAACAGCTAGCTGGCGCTTCCTTCTACGACTTGCCTCGGGTAGCTTGGGGTTCGAGAACTTGGAAATGCTTACTGTGGGACTCTCTATTCACAATCGCGCGTACGACAGCCTGCCAGCCATGCATAGAATGGAGCATTTAATTGCAGCACAGGATTTAAGTGTCAAGACAAAGAGTCTGGAGGTAGTCTTCTACAGCTACAACTCTCTTCAGAGTCAGATCCTAGGCAATGTTGATCCGATTTATGGCATAGTCCAACAGATGACGGAGGAGATGCTATTCATGGCACTTAGGGGACGATGTTCTGGGCTATCTCGGCGTGTTCATCATGTATAACGCCTACTTCAAGAACAACACAGAATAAGAGGATCGCTGCTGGGGAGTTTGTATTTGATCAAGATAACGTGAGCATGGCGGAATATGATGGATAATTGGCAATGATCACAGAAGTTATTCCATGTTTCCTGTATTACTCTGACACAATAAAGCTCCCAGCGCTAAAACTGTGTAGTGCTACGTGGGACTAAGGCCTCCAAGGTGAATTTTGAAGGATAAGGTCTCCAACGCTCGAGTTTCCGCGCAGTTTGTTTTACTTCATTCGAAAAATAAGTTCAGATTCACTGTCCTGAACCGCGCTTTTTCAGAAGGCCCTTAGGAAAGGGCCATGTCTGCTCTGATGAGTATTCTACAAACATGTATTCATCTTTCATCCATCCCTCTACTGCAGCTTGTTCGCCTATCGGACAAAGCGATGGTAATGAATGAATATCCAAGCGCAATGACAGAAGCAGTTGGAGCTTCCTGAAATCATCTGAGACTTGAGGGTATCTCCATACAGGCCGGAGCTTATAGGAAAGCACACTGCGCATTTAGGCAAAGACTGGAGAATGTGTGTGGATCTCTTCAGGTCTTTCAGTCCAACACTCAGTACTGGAAGCCATGTCAGGCAACATTAGGTGGTCTTCTGGATTCGCTTCCGTTTAACGGAAAGGACATTTGCAACATCGTATTATATCATTGAAGTTCTGATTTCAAATAGAAAAGCAGCCACTGGTACTGGAATTATAGGACCAAGGGCTGAAGGTTTTTGTTGTGTGGTTTGAGATTCTCAGCGCCCAACAATTTGGAGATTGGGAAAAGACCACGTCGCTAGTTAGCACCCTTGAATTCCATGCTTTGAGATTTTTCACACATTTTTCTCACATCTGTAAGAAATTTGTTCTTCATCATGCGTTCCCTTACTTTGGCTTTGCTCATGGTCGGCTTCATTGGCTCAACCTATGCCGCTCCTACATCTCCTCCCTACGAAACATCGAGTGGGATCATCGCCAAACCGGGAACACCGACCCCTTTTGCAGAGCGACCCATCCCCGGTAAGCCCCATCAGTGGGATTCTGCCCCACACGCTTTCCCGAAATGCATGGGATTGAATATTGATGGTCTCCCTTAGAGACTCGCGACGAGGGCTCAGAGGAGCAAAGTAACGAACAACATGAGATTGAGGTACATGAGCAGTGGTATCAGGACTGGCTTAAACAGTCAAAGCCATCGCCACCCATCAACCCCCCGCTGTCTTATTAGGTTATCAGATGAGTATTGGAACGGTATGTACATTGTGTAATCCCTATAGGAAAACTGCTGACCCTGAAGCCTCAGAACCTTAGGCAACGGGGTACTTATAATCATAAATTTGATTCCGCAGAAGCAATGAACATGGCTCTTTAGTCATAAATCAAATTTAGGAAAGAACATCCAAATTCTACGTCACATGTGCATTTACAAATACGCATTACTCACCCTCACAAAACTGTGACTTTATCTCGCCGAGAGCTTGATATCAAGCCATCGTCTCACATGACGTCCCTAAAAATATCTCCATCTGACTTTCATACCTTTTGCGGTGCATGTAGCAGCGACAACGCATCTTTTAATCTCCTCCTCCCAGCGTTGGAGACACAACTCCTGATCTTAGCAATTGGCAATAGAGCCCCTATCAGGTGTAGATGTAGGTCTCACCCTCAATCTTGGCCTAGGGTTGACAGATTATTCCATTTCGTCCTCAAGTATCTCTGGCAGATCTAATGATATGTCATGTCAACGCATCCGTTCCAATTGCTCCTCTATCCTTCGTAAGCTCTCTGTTAAGTGTTTAAGTCGCTGTACTATCATTTCAAGGGTAATATCGTCATCGTCGATCGAAGACTCAGGAATACCATCAAGTGCACCAAGGATATCCTGGCGACATAATGGACAGCAAGAAGAATTGCTATGTCCCGCGTTGACCCAAAGCTCGATGCACTCCTTGCCAAAGACATGGTTACAAGGCACATTTTCAAGTCTGATAGCAGGGTGATCTTGGCTGCTGTATCGTTCCTGACAGATTGGGCAGAACGCGGTATCGGGTTCTTCAACGATTGAAAAGCGTTGAACACGAATCCCGTTGGCGGTTTAGTTTTCCATTGTTGGAAAGGGGAGGGGTCGGTAACACTCCGGAGCAAGAAAGCTAGGAAAATTAAAATTTCTATGCTTTCCCTATATAGAGACATTGTGTGGGGTTTTCTTTCTATCAATTCCTACCCATGTTCTGACACAATTTGAAACGAAATACCCCAGAATTGGCACAATGCAGTGAAAAACTATGAATGATGCAGGTAGTCCAGTAGCTGTAGGTACCAGATCACGAGTAAGAAGGAACAGATTATTGGACTGGATGGTAATTCTTGGTAGCGCCAAATCTAAACCCACTTCAGTTGAAACTCATTAGATTCATGTCAAAAATGGGCTGCAACTACATTTTTAACCTCATGGCAACCACTATGCGCGGGCCTCCGGGCTCTCAGGGAGGTCATCTGCGGACGTACTTGGGCAGAGAAACTTCCACACCAACTGAATGATTCTCACATAATATCTCCATAATTCCGCCCGCTATCTCTCTTCCACTCCTGAGTCCAATTACTGCAATTCGACGCTATAGGATGAGAGTTCTCGCACCTGAGTCGGATTGTAGACCCAATAGGTTAGGACATCTATTATTATCCTCTTATAACAGGCAACAGCAGGATTGTCAGAAAGATCTTTTCCAAAAAGTGTGCCTGACTAATGGCTCTAGGTAGTGACATTATTGATATGTAATAGTTGGAAGCCCCAAATCTGCCAATCCCCCCTCCTCAAGATGCTGAAAGAATTCCGGGTGTTTACGTCTTATATGAGCACGCAGACCATCGGACCTCGCATAACTCTTCCCACACTCTGCTATAGGGCATGTATACCTTGTCGACTCTACGTCAGAGGCGGTGCAGCCTTCTGATTTTTGATGTCTCGTGAGATTTCCCCGCGCGTGAGGGCCAGTCAAAATTTTACCACAGCCACATTGGATCGTGACGTCAGAGACACTGCTACTAGAACCCCTTGATACAGGCAAAGTCCTTCTCTACTGTAGTATCAGTTAGTCACGCGTAGGGTTCATGAGGGGTTGGCTTACATTTTCCTGCTCATCGTAACCTACAGTTACCGTTTGGAGTAGGCTAGGTTGATTGGCAGGAGGCGAAAGGATAGAAGTCTGGTCGGAGGTCGTATTGGATCTTTGCATTCCTCCAGGCTCTATGATACGATCAGCAATGAATACATTCGGGTGACTGGAGCCCAGGCTTACGAGACACCGGGGGCAATCTCAACCTCTCAATCAGCTTTCCACATAATTCCTTCCACTGTCCTTCCATCCCCTCAGGCTCTGTCTGTAAGTCCCAACACAACCGACCATCAATCCCATGTTTGTTGAAAAACTCCTCGGGGTCAAAAAAGTGCTGGTGGCAAGTCTTACAGCGCTCCAGAAAGGGTATAAGGTCCTCATGATACCGTTTCATGTGTTTCCGGATGAGAGCCATATTGGTTTCGCTTGCTCCATTGCAGGATCTTCCAATACCTTGGACAAGATCGTAACGTACTATCTGGAAGATAGGACATTCGAAATAACGCTTCAGGCCGTCGGCATCTCGAAACGCAGGGGGCAGCCATTGTTCCGACATTAATACTTCCTGTCGAGAATGAATTAGCACGGCACTCTTGTTTGCATAATGAACGTACCGGTCCGAAATCCACCAAGAAATCTTGTTCAATGCCAGCAAAGTCCGGTTCAACATCAGCAATGCAAGTTTCTTCGTGCGGCACCCCCAATGTTGAGTCTCCCTGTGATAAGCCGGAATAACGGTCCATGCCAGCGAGGGACGTTAGAAGAAACCTTTTGAAGGACGAGACGATGGAGAAATTATGATAAAGCAGCGCGTTACCCTAGGTCCCTCAAATTTCCGAGAGGATGACATCCATTCTAATATAGCTAGAGATTGTAAGAGTGCCCAAGCAAGTCGACATGATGGGGCAGACATTGGTTGAGAAGGCCAGATTGTGTATGAGGGCGGGCATGTGGGCATGAAGGCAAGCGGGCAAGCGGGCAAGGAGGCAAGCAGGCAAGCAGGCATTTGGACATTTGGACATGTAGGCATTTGGGCAAATTGGCAAGCGGGCAAGTGGGCAAGTGGGCAATTGGCTCGCGAGAAGAACGTCCCTGATCTACAGATAGTGAGCCAATTGAGATTCAAGCCTGGTGCCCACTCCAACGCAAGCCTAAAGCGTCTATTCGCCATATTTCATGCGTCCATGTAGCTTATGTCAAGGACATATGATTAGAGTTTGTTCACTGCAGAGTTGCCTGAGGCAGAAGACAGTAAGATGCGTAATACTCGTATTCGTCCTCGTGCGCATCCCGAATGGAAAAAGGCGAATTGTTGAGCTCCAGGGAAAGGCGAAATTTTTATATTTAGGACTTCCAGTCACTTCTGGAAAGACCGAGCAAACTCCTTCGCATTATTTCTCAGGCTCAAAATGGCGACGACACTCCTTTGTCGTTGACATATTTTCAAAACAGTTCCCTCCTGAACACAGTATCTTCAAAAATTACAAGAGGCATAATGACCAAAATGCATAAAAATAAAACACAATCATGTCTTTAACATCCTGCGCAAGCACCTCATAGTCGATACCAGTCCATGTTTACAGGTCATTTCTCTGCTGGGACCGACTATGCCACTCCCCAAGGCAAATAGAGCGATGGAAACCAGCATTGGGTTCCGGCGACCGAATATGTTCGAAATCTGTCCGAAGAATGGCTGAGGTGCCGTAGAAGCAAACAGATACGCATTTGCAATCCACACATATTTTTCGGCGCCAACAATTTCCCTGGTGATGGTCGGTAGAGACGTAGTTATGATAGTAGCGTCAACGACAGAAATGAAAGACAACAGGCAGAGGGCAAAGAATATGCCCCAGATGCGCCATGAGGATTTGAAAGGTGTGAACCTTTCATCACTTGCACCATCTTGGTTTGTGGCCATTTGCCATGTCGTAGAATTATGGGCAGTCAAGGCACAGGAGCCGTGATGAAAATGATATAATGGCTGATATTGAGAGAAGAAAAGGCCATGCTCAAAGAGAACGTGAAGAAACAACACGCCGTATAAGACTTTTTTCCGTGCCTCAACCTAGGGTGACCAGAGCTAAAAAGTCGACAAGACCGTGCCGCAATATAAGAATGTAGTTGGGGTAAGCTCCAGGGCTCACACACAGGAATTAGCCATTATGCAATGATGTGGCACGTCTTCTCGGTGACGACCTACCAACCGACAAGCTTCTGATAGAGCCTGTCCCAGGCATTAATGCGTGTCTGATTGAATAGAAAGTACTCTGCTTCGCTGAATTCCAACACGATAGGGCATCTACATCTACCACGAAGCCCTCTCCCCTCACGGATATCTACTAGTACCCCCCGTCGATTCACACAACATGATCAAGCGCCCGCCGTCATCCCAAACCACCCCCAAGCCGCAATCAACGCCCCCGAAACCCCCCGAAAAACCGTCTTGTCCTGCACACCTTCCAACCAGCAAACATACGCATCTACCGCTCCCACATATGCCCCCAGCAGAACCATCACGGTATCCACCTCAACCAGTTTCCCCTGGTAGTAAAACACCAGCATACTCGCTCCGATAACCGTAGCTCTGGCAGTGCCGAAGATCATCATGGTTTGGGCTTCTTTTGAGACTGCTACGCGCCGAGGGAGGCCGAGGTGTGTGATTGCCCATTCGGCGTTGAAGAGGGGTATCATGGAACCAAAGGTTACGGCGGTGGCGACAAAGAGAGTGGGGATGTGAGCGAGGGCGAAGGGGGGGGACATGGTGTTGGATAGAGCTTAGTAGTTTTGACTTTAGCGAGAAGGTCGACCATGTCAAAGTGCATAGGAGCACGGACCTTGTATGTGTATGTCTTGTGTGTTTCGAGTTTCCGTACTCAGTGAGTTTGGACAGGATTTCCTCGCTGATATAGTGTACATGTTGGTCACGTGTAGTCGTCATTATGCGGCCGTGCCGCAATATATGCACAATGCTGACGTCCTCCCACTTTCCAGTCTACACCCACTGGTACCGTAACATGACTGTCTGATAAGCTTCTCCTTGGTCGCTCAAACTCCAGCTCAGGATGAATGCCCTCTTCAATGCAACACGATGCTCTGCACCAATGCGACTACAAAATCATCATCTATATATCATAAAGAGACTCAACAGCCCCCAGTGCCTCGTCCCTTCCTGTACCACTTAAACTTTCTCGCATATCGATTACCAGTCCTCTCGCCCAGTACCACACTCCACTAACAAACCCCTCCCTTCCCACCACTTCCCCACACATCTACTGCACCGCCGGCCCCGCCCCCGGAAACCACTCGGTATGCGCATCCCCCTTCGTCCCCAAATACACGCACCTCATCCCCTCAATAAACACCGAATACTCCACCACACCCGCCATCCTCATCGCCTCACTAAACTCTCGATACGTCACTTCACCAGCCTATCATATAATCATCAGCACCACCATACAGGCCAAACACGTAGAAAGGAACCACACACCTGCGCCTTCCGAATCCCCGCCTTGACCCCCTCCCCACTCCACTCCAACCCAAACACATGTTCGCCCTCCTCCGCCTCTCCCGGAAACGGTTCCACCACCGCCACCGCCGGCGAAAACAGTTCTTGGGGGATATGAGTCGTCGGAAACGCCATGGCCGTATACGCCGTGAAGGTTCGCGCTACATAGTCGACGCGGTAGCGTACGATGCCCATGCCTTTGAGCTGGCCGACTGCTTCGGGGAAGGGCAGGCCTTCGGGGGAGAAGGTGCGGGCGAGGAGGGCGCGTAGCGGGGGTTGGAGGAGTGCCATGTCTTTGGCTATGGATTGGAGGTGGGTGAGCATTTTATTTGTTTGGGGGTGAGGTTGTGAGGTGGGATGAGGTGGGATGGGTAGAATTGGAGGGGATGGGGGTATATATCTGGGTGTGGTTGAGTGAGTGTGTGAGTATGTGCGTTTATGTCGCGTTCAAAAAAAAAAGTGAGTATGGGACGAGAAATTATCAATAGAGGGGTCTGGACGACGCGTAGATTGCTAAGCTCAGGTCCTCTGGGCAGCTGAGGTGGGCTTTGAACGCGTTGGCACGTGGCGACGTGCATGGCTGCAAGCCTCAGGCCACGATAAGCAATCGAAGAAAGTCTTGCCGGGTCTGGCTAAATCGTGCAGGCAGGGAAGAATGCAACAAACGCCATGTCATGGCAAAGCAATTCCTTTCATACCAAGATTTTCCTTGTGATATAGGTGGTCTGCGAATAGCATTATTAATCAAGGGTATCTTGCGTGGTGCATATGCGTTTAATCCGAACCTGACCGGGACCATTTCAATCATTCTAAGCCCAAACACCCAACGTCCAACTTGCTCTTTCCCCCGCTCCTCGCCCAACACCAGGTCCCATACTCTGCCGTTGCGGAACGACAGAAATCTCTTTATCCTTGCTCGCGCCCAGTAACCCATGCTGCAGGAACTTCTCTCGCTCAATCTCCACGATACCCTTGATCCTCAACTGGGCAACCAGACTTGCTCCAGCCCAAGCCCCAAGCGTCTCGACTCCTCGAATGACACCCCCAACATAAGCATTTGGCGGGGGTCCGTTACGGAGAGCTATATGGGCCAGCTTCAGATCAATAGGGTCTTCTTCTGGGCTTTGAAATCCGGCCGATGGCGGTGCTGGAGGATTATCCGGGTCCAGTGACTCGGAGACCTTGTCCTCTCCCTCTTCCCGTCGCAACTCGGCGTTTTCCCGCTGTTGGCGGAGAATGGCTTCCCGGCGAGCACCAGCAGAGCCGTAAGAGCGGACGGGATCCCAGCCGCGTTGCTGCACCATTGCTTCTAGCTCGGCGATGATGCGAGTTTTGAGTCCTGGGAGGTTGGACACTCCTCCCGTGATTACAATCCGGGACATGCAGATGCGTCGAACATCCATCGGCAGGGAGAGTAGAGCGCGGTAAATCAGGTGATGCAAAGGTAGTTCGTGATCATCAAACTCGTTCAATGCTGTTTGGGGTGCAAATAGGGCAGCTTCAGCAGGCTTCGCGAGGGAGGCAAAGGCAATGATGAGTTCTGTCGGCGGGGTGTTCTTGGGAAACGGAATAGCGACGGTGGGCTCTGGCACTTCAACGGCGTCCTCGAATTCTTCCAAGATGGGCGAGGTTCTGGCCGGGAAGTAGAGAGTGTTGCGGTTCGACTTTGGCCGTGACTTGCACCATCCGACGCGCGTGAGGACCTCCTCGGCCTCCTCGAATGACACTTCGATCTTGGGGTCGCCTGGTTCCACATCCTCATTCAACTCTTCGTTTAATAATTTTGCCATCTCTTCACTGAGCATCTTTCCTGCGCGAATAGACCGCGCTTCGTGCACCTCGCGATATTCGTATACGCCCGTGACAGTGGTCTCTGCCCAACCTATGTCCACCACTAGCGCCGACCGCAACCCAGCAGCCACTGTGGACAGTATCGGCGACGACAACAGCGTGATGCTCGGGGCCTGCATGGATCCAAACAACACCCCGAGGATAGTCGACATGAGCGGATGTGGCATCCGAGGCGGCAATGCAAGGAGTATCCGCCGCGGCTTCGGGTCCAGCAGGAAGTACTTGTTATAGGCCTCCCTCATGACCCTCTCCAGCTTGTCTTCAAGCAGCCCCAAATCCAGCTTGCTCAGATCTGTCCGGTACAGCTCATGCTCTTGGCCCCACTCCTGCCCCCTCTTCCGTTTCCGGCGCTTCATCTTGTACTCTGGATCCCATTGTCGATAATCCCCCAGTCGACGCTGCTCGTCTGGTCCAAACGGCAAGATGCATAGCGGGGCACTCTGCCCAGGGAAGCCGCCTCGCACGAAGCGTGAGCCGACCTCGAGGACGACGTATTCCTCTTCGGTGCGGAAGCTGCCACCAGGCGAGCTAAACCACTGCGACGTGGAGCGGAGGGGTGTGCGCGGGGACTCGGGGGTGGAGGCGAGGTCCTGGATCCGCGGCGTTTGACCTCTCACGGAGCGACCCAGGGAGGCCGACACCTTGCGCTCGCCGCCTGCGCTGGACGACATGTTCGCATCGACGTGGGCGAGTGACGCTCTATTGTACGAGTAGTCTGCTGTCAAAAGGTGGAGATGACAATGGCACTGCGGAATGGCAGCCAATGACGACGCGCACTGGCCTCGAGGGCCAAAATGTGGGTGGGAAAACGTCGGCTAAAGCGTAGCTGGACTAGCGGCTCTTGGCAAGCGAGCAAAAATTATCGGAAGTTCGAAGCTCCCACCACAGTTTTCTACGGCAGGAACGATCCAACTCGACCCGCCCACACACTCGCAACTGCCTTTCCGATCCACGACAGCAATCGCAGCAGGGGCAGGGACAAGCTTCGCGACGGAAACAGCGCCCGAAATCGACGCCGTGCCGGGCAGGAGCTCCCACCACCACCACCACCGCAGCTTCCCTCACAGCTTCCCTCGCAACTACCACGAACCGTCACAATGCCTCTTTTTATCCTGACCGAGACGAGGCATGTTTTCCGCCGCCGCAGTAGTAACCATAGTGCTAACTCTCAATGTCAGTGCCGGCTATGCGCTGTTCAAGGCAAAGGACAAGAAGCTGCTCAAGAGCGACACCCTCGCCGAAGATATTTCTTCGGTCGAGGGTGCCGTGGGCGCCTTCAAGCTCAAGAAGTTCCTGAACTACGGCAATGCTGCCACGGCGCTCAATGAAGCGGCCGCCCTCACCGAAGGCAAGGTGTCGCCCATGCTGGCGGGCCTGCTCGACGAGCTCAAAGAGGAGACCAAGTCGTCGCTCGCCGTGGCCGACCCGAAGCTGGGCACGTCAATTGCCCAGATCCCCGGCCTGACGCTCAAGCCCGTGTCCGACTCGTCCACGCAGGAGGTGTTCCGCGCCATTCGCGAGCACATGGTCTCGCTCATCCCGGGCCTCAAGCCCTCCGACGTCGACAGCACGCGCCTCGGCCTGTCCCACTCGCTGTCGCGCCACAAGCTGCGCTTCTCGCCGGACAAGGTGGACACGATGATTGTGCAGGCCATTGGCAGCCTGGACATCATGGACAAGCAGCTCAACACGTACGCCATGAGGGTCAAGGAGTGGTACGGGTGGCATTTCCCCGAGCTGGCCAAGATCCTAAACGACAACATGGCATATGCGCGCGTCATTCTCGCCATGGGGTACAGGACGAATGCCCGGAAATCAGATCTTTCGGTATGCGGGCATCAGTGTGTCTCGTGAGAAGTGCGCTAACCGAACCAGGGCATCCTCCCAGAGGAAATTGAAGAGGCCGTCAAGGCCGCCGCCGAGATCTCCATGGGCACAGACATCACCGAGGAAGATCTGGAGACCATCTCCGCTCTTGCCTCGCAGGTTGTGGGTCTCACCGAGCATCGACAGAATCTCTCCACCTACCTCAGCACGCGCATGCACGCCCTTGCCCCCAATCTTACCCAGCTCGTCGGAGAGCTTGTAGGCGCACGGTTGATTGCGCACTCTGGCTCGCTCATGAACCTCGCCAAGTCGCCCGGTTCCACCATCCAGATCCTCGGTGCCGAGAAGGCCTTGTTCCGGGCGCTCAAGACCAAGCACGACACACCCAAATACGGAGTAAGTGCACACCACCCTTGCTCCAACACACACATATCTAACATAGCCAGATCATCTACCACGCCTCCCTCGTCGGCCAAGCAACCGGCAAGAACAAGGGCAAGATCGCCCGTATGCTCGCCGCCAAGACCGCCCTTGGTCTCCGTGTCGACGCCCTCAGCTCCTGGGGCGTGGGTGCTGCAGACGGCCAGGAAGAGCCCACTGAGGAGGAGAAGTCAGCAGAGGGTCGCAAAGGCCGCGACATCATCGAGAAGAGGCTGCGAGCTCTCGAGGGCAAACCCCTCAAAGCACTTGCCGGTAATGCGAACATGGCCCCGCTAGGTCCCGCAAAGTTCGACATCAAGGAGGCCAGGAAATACAACCCCGACGCCGATGGCTTGACTGGTGACGAGCCAGCCGCCAAGAAGAGCAAGAAGAGCAAATCCAACGGCGTATCACCCGCCAAGCCTCTCATCCAAGAAGTAAACGGCGATGACGAATCCGAGGCCGAGGACGAGACCATGGTGGATGCTGATGCCGGTGCCGAAGAGTCGGAAGAGGAATCTGAGGAGGACGTCGCGACATCCAAGGGTGGCAAGAAAGACAAGGCCAGCAAGAAGGCAGAGAAGGAAGCCAAAAAGGCGAGAAAAGCCGAACGGGCTGCTAAGAGAGCGGCCAAGGAGGCAAAGAAGGCTGCCAAGGAGGCCACAGCAGCGGGAGGCGAGGAGAAGAAGAGGAAGAGGGAGGATGGCGAGGGCAAGAAGGAGAAGAAGAAGAGCAAGAAGAGCAAGGCGTAGACACCTCATGGTCATTTTCGTTGCTGTGAGACATGTTCAAAATGGGTCTGGCGTTCGAGGGCTATCTGGTCTTATCTTCATATGGCGATTGGCGTTGTGGGGGCTGGCGGGTCGCATTTGTGCATGTATATTCCTCTTCCGATGAGCTTCTGCGCTTGATGTAGGTTGATGGAGGGGGTGAGGGTGGTATGGTCGGTGTATACCCCTTGGGAGTACTCTGGGGAAAATGCATTGTTAAAACGTTCATCTGTGTGTTCTGGATGTGATGGTCTGGTGATAATGTGCTATGATGTGGTAGAAAGTTTTATTTCGCCCAGTTGCGGGATGACTGAAATGCTTTTGAGGATCATCGTACATGGGAAGTTTTCTGCTTCTTGCCCTTCTCTTCTGTCCCTCTCTTCCCCATCTAGTACCCATTACCCATTTTCCCCTTCCCTCTATCCCGTCCTCATTCCCTACATCTCTATCCCCCTCTCCCCTATGGTCCCGTATCCTCCTTCTTCCCCTTCCTCTTTCCCTTCCTTCCTCTCTTCTTCGCGCCCAACAACTTATTCGCCACTTTCTCCATCTCCTGATCCTCGACACCAGCTGGGATGCCTGATTCTTCTTCATCGAACACGGACGTGATGATGTTGAGGATGTCCAGTCTTTCTGTCTCGGTGAAGCGGGATTCGGACTTTGAAGGGGGTTAGCGAGTTGGGGTGCGAAGGGGAGAGGTAGGGGAGGTGGAAAGGGAGAGAATATGGAGAGGCAGAATGCGGAAAGCGAGAAAGGGGGAGGGGGGATGGAAAGCGTAAATACCTCCTCAATAATCAAATCCAGCGCAATACCCGTACGCGGTCTGATATTATATATTTGAAGAAACTCTTGCCGGTTTAACCTGTACTTTGGACTCAGGGCTCGAAAGAGAGAGTGCGGGCCTTTGTACAGGGTCATGGGTCGGTTGGGATGAGTCTCTGCTACGTTGGCGATGGGAGCGTCGGGGTTGGTGAGGTAGATTTGGCCCTGTGGGTGTTGTATTAGGGCACGAAGATGTGGGATGGTAGAGAGTATAAGGAAGGAAAAGAGGAAGGAGAGAGGATAAGGGGGATGGGATATATAGAAATGGGATATTAGGAGCGCTTGTAAATTGGGCGTGCTGAAATGGAGAGGAAACTTGGGAGAGAAGAGATAACGTACATCTTGTAGGATATCGCTTACGCCCTTGGGCTTCTTCCTTGCTCGACCCGTGCCATCTGTACCTGTGTACTCGGCGTCGAGTTCTTGGAGGTGCAGCAACACCTCGTGGTTCGAGAGTAAGGCTGTTTGGACCTCTTTGATCTGTTATTCCCTTTCAGCCAGCCATCCATAAAACTTGTTCTGGTACTTTATGTATTTGGGAGAGCGGCGGGAGTGGATAATGATAGAGGGACAAGGTTAGGGAAAGCAGGTACCTTCATACTGCTATGTCTGAATAAGCCGCCCTTGGGGTGTTTCTTTCGAGTTGTATCCGGTTGTGCTCTGTTTGGGCTTCAACGTTGGTTGTCATGTGCTCAGTTCGCTTGGTGTGCGGAAGTCCAAATCTGGAGATATTAGCTTTCTATTTGCACACTAACAATAAAACTGAAGTTACATAAACCGCCTGTCGATTGGATATCGCGGAAGAAACGCAGGCGGGGAATGTGTAGTGATGGTAAAAGCACCCACTCACGCGGAAAAGTCTTACCCACTTTCAGGATACCGACTACCACTATTATGTCTTCTCTACCCAAGAGCTAGGCAGCGTGATCACGGCAAAACTGCGATTCGTGAATGTGGGACGACTGCCAAGTGCGACTAGAACTGGTGACAGGTTTGAAGCATACAGAAGTTGTCGAAACCCTGGTGGCGAGAGGGTAGTTTTTCGCGCGTTCTTGGCGGCACTTTCGGCTACAATTGCCGTTCTGATAACCGCTGCTAGCGGGATTCACTCTACGTATCCCAAAGATTCGCATGACTGATTTATGATGCTGTAGGAGCTACCTGGGCAGGTGCCATTCAAGATGAGATCAGGTGTACAATGAGATAAGAGGAGCCTATTCCAGATGGTTCAGTGATCTACTCGGAAGAGGGATGGACTTTTGCGGGTGCTTCCGGATCAAGGAGAGATATAAATGGGGTGCAGGAGCACGAGGGGTTGTCTGGAGTCATTCCATTCAGTTCAACAAACACAGCACGACGAATCATAAATCACGGATCTGCCCCAGCCAGCAACAACTGGGGGTTGAGAAGGCGCATATACGAAGAATGGCATAGATTGGATCTCAACGGCTCTTACACATATGGGAGCCATGTTGCGGTTGGAGGTTCTCCGATTGTGACTTTTCCGATTCTTCCCTCTATTTGACTGGAAGATTGGTGTGACGAGGTGGAGTGGGAAGTCACATAGTCCAGTTCACTCTATTGTTGAACTTGGCAATGTGTAGCGGTCTCAGGAAAGGATAGGACTTGACCTCGGAGAAAAAATCGCACGTATCGGAGAATCGGGGCTTGCCAGCTTGGTATGGTGTACGGCACAGGCTAAGAAACTTCCCTTCTGTGAGATGCAAGCAACAACCTGGGCCCTGTGTGACCTCGTCCACAACAAGGAGGCGGGCTGCAGGGGCTTCGGATCAGCACTGTCACTACCCGCATCGGCATTTTTGCAGGTCTGTAATATGAACCAGATAAGAAGCTTGCTGCCTTCTAGGGTAGCACATGGGGTTGTGGCTCTAAGTGATCGGTAGTACCGCGAGACGCGGCGTTGTTTGTCTGCTCGTAACATGCAATGCGGTCGGGTAGAGCGGCTGCACGTGTCCATTCTGGGATTGATATGGAGAGTGGTTGGCGGTCGGTCGTCTGTTTTCTCCCTTCGAAGTTGGACACTTGAGACGGGTGGAGAGCGCTTCGCTTGCTCATCGATGATCTCTAGTCAGGGTGTCCGTGTCGAATGATACTGACCCTTACGCGCTAGTAAAAAGACGCAGAGGATGGGAGAGAAGGATGAGGGGAAACGGGCGCAGCTGAAGCATTCAGTCCCACTCCGAGTCCAGACCTGTATAGCCACACGCTGATACCAATCGTTCAGGGGAGGCGCGGTACATGCAGTTCAAAGATGCATTTGCCTGGAAATCCCGCTGCGCAACGCCGCCTCGTCTTGTTGGGCAGTAATCGCCAGTGTAAATATTCTCGAAAAGCCGTCGAAAGGGGTCCATGTTGCGGTTTGTGCTGGCGCATTGACGAACGTGGAGGGACGAAGAGTGGAAGGAAAAGAGAGCTGAGAAATGCACGGGTTCTGGACATTATCACCTGACATGTATTAATAACCACGGGCGGCTTGATGCTCCAAAGGAGAAGACCATGCCGCGAGAGGAATTGGCTCCAGGCCAGGGTCGCCCATCGGCTTGCTGCAGCTGCGGCACGCGTTTCGTTTCACCTGTCGATCGGCCGCGTCGTCCATCCATGGGCGGGGGCCGCGAGTTGGAACAATGCCGAACAGCAGCTGGCAGTGGGAGGTACCTTTGTATCTACCAGGTGTGGAAAAGGGGGAGATTCTACACTTAAACGTAAGACAGATCGAAGACAGCCGCTGCCTGCCTGCCTGCCTGCCTGCCATCAAGGACAGCCGCCCGCGCGCCGACACTAACAAGGCTGACGGCGTGCGGTGGAGGTCGTTGTTGATGGTCTGATTTTGTGGTTGAGTTTGGGCGACTGTTCTAGACCGCAGGGGACGGCGCCTTGGCACCATGCGCGCATGTTATTGGCCAGACCCCGAGCCACTGCCACACGCAGCACTGCAAAAACACAATGGCCCTCTTCGTCTGCAAACCGCATACTCCTCGTCCGCATATCAGGCGCCATTGGGCTCGCTGGCTCGTTGGCATCGCTGTGAAGGCGCCTCCTGCGCCCTGTTCCTGCTCGCTCACCCCCCGTGCTCGTTCTGGGCGCTGGCTTGCGAGTCCTCTCACTCGTTTGCCGCAACTTGTGCTGCTGGGTCCGCTCCGCCATTCACCTCTTGGCTTGCTGTCCCCTCCATCCCGCCGGGCTCCAGCTTTGTGTGAGCGCGGAGCTCCCCGCCGGCGCCATAGCTGGCCGCCACTCCACCGTTGCGAGTTACGAGTTCTGCCCGCTTCGTCTTTGGCGCTGCGTGACTGGCTTGGTCCCTCGCGGCCTGATCTTTTCTTCTCCAGGCGGCTGTGGGAAGGGCCGCAACCACCATGTCTCCGTCTGCCATGGCCGATGCAATCGTCTCCACGCTCCCGGTGCCTGCTGGCAAGCAGCACATGTCGGGCCACGATGCCTCACCACCGTCGTTCCCAGCGTCGCCGGATGAGGGTGCTGATGCTGCGAGCTCCGACTCTGTGGTTCATGGTGGGCTTGTCCCTGCGCCCTTGAACCCTCACTCTGCTCTTCTCGATTCTGCCATCTCCCCCCAACCCTATCCACGGCCTTCCACCCCACAGAGACCCAACCCCCTCACCACCCCAGTCCACGAGGATCGTCCTGACCTGACTCTGTGTTTTGCTGGCAGTGCTCTTCCCTCCGCCGATGTATCACTCCCCACGCCGCCCATCTTGAAAGCTGGCCACAAACTCCGCCTGCCGTCGTTTGCCCTCTTGGGAATTGCTGCTCCGCATCCCGATAGCTTCGCGCAGGGCAGCAATCATTCCTTCTCTCCGCTAGGCGCCGGGCCTCTGTCGAAGCCCGAGGACCCTCTTCATGATCTCAGTCCCAAGCTGATTCGGCCACGTCCATTTGGAGGTGTCAATGAGGAAACCATCCCCAGCACCGAAGTACCCAGGGGGAAAGGTAAGCAAATTCTGCCGACCGTCACACCACCAACAGAACCTGGGACCCTGAACTGGGGAACCTTCGTGAAAGCGACGACTACCGGTGTAGGGTCACCGCCAAGCTCGGACGCGGGAGTTTCGCCCAATATACAAGTCACGGCCTCGTCTCCTCTCGCTTCCTCCCACACGATCGTTCCAACCTTCACACCGTTCAACGACGCGCTTGGCATGGCTTCCTGGGTGGAGAGAACGAAAGAGGTGCTGAGTAAGTCCTCATCCATCCAATTTACCAGATCGAAAATTAACTTTTCACAGCGGCCGACCTGGCGTCGGCGAGCCTTCAATCGGTGAAGGTGCTCTCCCATGCGCTTCCATGCCCATCAATGACCGGCCACATTTTCGGCCATGTAGTGACGACAATACACGAGAAGACCCCGACGCCGACCGCTTGGATTAATGTTTTCCACGCAGTACCCGGTCGATACAACCTCTCAGAGGTTCCCAAGTCTCCACCGAGCACCCCCGGACCGGCTGTGGGCGGAGCCGAATACTTTACTTCTAAAGTCTTTGACAGTGCCGTGGCAGTCGATGACTACCAACTCGAATCGAATCTGCTCCCTCCCTCGCCGCGGCCGGTAGTAGCCCCAGGAACCGTAAATGTGTCAGTTGTTGAGCGCTACATTCCCCCAACCAACGCCAACGAATTCTCAGAAATGTTTGCCCTCCATGGCCATTCGCTGCTGTACGACCGCCTGGTGGAGCTTTCTCACGACTGCGGGTCACTCCTGTTTATTTACCCGACCAAGACCGGTGCCAAAACGTTCATGAACAACTATCTAGGTCCAGTACTTGATCCGCTGATTCGTTCAATCACTGTGACTCATGATCTAACGGCCGATTTTGGTAGCAACTTAGGCCAGATGGTTGCTGTTGAGCGACTTTTCGAGTACGAGCACTTGTACGCCGAGACCAACAGGTTCCTAGGCATGGTAAGTCAGACTAGCGCAAGCTCATCGACTCTCCCGCATGGTCGGTACGAAATCGTTCATGCCGCCAGGGAGGAGGTCGTCCTCGATCGGAAGACATGGGCAGATGACTGGTGGATCAAGCAAGAGAAGCCACGAGTCCGCGAAGTAGTGACTAAGTACTTTCGCAAAGCCAAAAGGCTAACCGCTGAATCCGAGACAACGCCATCGAATCTCATCCAAGACGTCCTAGAGGGGGTTTCTAAGCGCGAGCAGCCGGCCGAGTCAATGAAGGGCATTGAAGTCGGTATCTTCGTTATCAAGAAATTCAAAGTTTCGCAGTAGGCAGAGGTTCAAGACTCTCCTTTCTTCATCATCGGCAATGAAAGTCTCGTGGATGGTGTGGGTGATAACGGGCGGGGCCTTGCTGGCAGTATTGTCAGTTTGGAATGATGTACAAAAACGAGATATGGAGCATGAGAGAATGTGGTCTCCCATAAGCTTAGGACGGGTCAGGCGGGGAATACATACATTTGACACATACACAAGGCGTTTAGGGTGGTATACGGCAATACCCTGGGACATAGCACGGGCGGCGTTCAAAGCAAAGCAAGCATAGCGACGGGCTTTTGAGATCTTTTCTACCATTTCTGGGATGTCAGTCCGCATCTAGGTATTCGACTCGAAAGTTCAAGAAGACACATCTAGCCTCCAGATTGAAGCTCTTTGACGACGTAATTGAGGGGTGATTTAACGAAAAGTGTTTCAGCAATGAATGTCCGAGATATTTTCCGTTACCAGATCGAGGGGCATTGGAGGTGAAGGAGCGTTGGTTTAAGCTTCAGCGCAACCTTAGAATACGTCAGGGAGGGCACGGCTGCTGCTTTCCGTATTGGGATGCAGAGTCTGCGCTAGGGCTTGTTTGGGCTAGCGTCTCCTGCGAGACATAATATCGTCACCGATGCACAATCGGTGCTCTGCTGCCCGCAATTCCCTTTAGCTCCCAGCAGAGAAGGTCTCCGCCAATAGATACAACTGTGTGTACTCCCTGCTTGCCTGTCGTTCTGCTCCGACTCACCGCTATCTCAGACATCAACATTGAGTCTGGACTCGCTGAATTCTTTGTGGAGGGGTGCTCGGGCGAAGAATAAAACTCTTCTCTCTGGGCATAAATTATGTAAGATACCAGTGGTAGCACATCACCTTTTACTTCTGTTGGGTACTTTCAGCTCCATTTTTCACCTGTGATCATGCGAGCTATCGTTGTTAAGGAGCGGACAGGTTGGGTAATGACGTGGTTAGTACTGTAGTCTCAACCCTTATCCTCCAGCTCTGTGAAAGGCGGCAAACTATTATGGACCATAAGACGCTTATGAATGGTACTGTGACAAGTATGGCCTATTCTGGCCATTGCGCCTACGACAAAGCTCCAGTCTCCTCTAACCTAAACTAAAAATAGTAGGTGACAAATGTCACCCGCTTAGTCTCGGTGGGGAGTTAGACCGCTCGTATAGTGCTCAATCTTGGATGACCACCCGGTGGTGCATGCTTGATGGTGCGGTTAGGAGAGTAAATCCATTCCTGAGCTGGTAGCGATCGACATAGCCGCCGCCACAGAACCACCACAACTATGGCTGGGATGTGAAAAGGCCATGAAAGAAGAATATGAGAACGAAGCGGAGCAGGTACGGACTAGGTGAGATCTTAGACTCTACCAACGACGCCACATTCGCAGATGTACGATTAGCCATCTTTGAAATATTCAACCGCCCAAAAAAAGGATTCCCACAGATGTCGAGACTGCAAAACCGGGCTTGCAAAATCCATCTTGAGGGTTGTCAATATATATCACAAATGTAGATACCAGCATCAGAAATTCCACTGTGACTGTGCTGACTGAACGGATAAGAGTAGGTTTACTTTCGGCGAACAAAACTTCAAAGCAGTAGAGCATCCCTGATCTACTAGTCAGTTCAACCCCCCTCCCAAACTCAGATTGGTGATTCAAGCCCAGGATTCCACACCAGTCATCCAGATAACATTTGGTTATTGCTCGTTCTCGAATTGGGCCCCAGATATAAGAAACGTTTCTAGTAAAGGCCAATGCCTCCTAAACACTCTCTCTGACTCATTGGCCCGCCTTCAAATATGGTTCCAATGGAGCCATTGCATCTAAGCCTATTGGGACATTGATACTTGCTGGGTAATGTGCCTAGACCTGCGTAGCAACCAAGAGCATGCCACGTATATTAGCAAAGATCTGGGTCACCTACTTGTGCAATCCCAAGTACCAAGACGTGATACACTCATTCACCAGGTCTGGCGTGATACACATTGAAGGCACGATGTCGGGCTTCAATATGACAAATGTCAACTTGCGAAAGAGAATCCTTGCATCTTGCATATATCGATGTCGCTGTTCCAAACTCCAAGTTTGTCTCCATACACGCACATTCAAGGTGGAAACATCCACCCAGCAATAGAAGCCGATATGTTCAAAGACGTGGTCTTGTTTTAGATCGATTTCCATCCGCAAAATACTCCAGGGATTGAGTGGCATCATTCCATTTACCCCACCATGTGAGGCTGTTTAGTGCATTCTATCATACAAAAAAGGATATGTGACAATCACTAGGAATTCAAGCTTATTGTGCACCATTGCGACTCATGCCAACTCTCACTATTCGAATGATCCCGGGCTTTTTTCAACTCATTCTCGGCGTCTAATTCTTTCAGTCTCAGTGTGCTCTTATGGAGTTTTTTATCGGTCCCTCTCGCCTCACTTTTCACTTCCTTCGTTGCGCATTTGAGCAGTTAAAAGCGTGGCCTCTCATGGGACAAGGATGTCGTTTGGCTTGTTTCCAAACCAATCATGAGCACGACGGGCTGCGGCCAAGGTCTATTCAATCACTTGGGGTTGCCTTTTCTACTCTACATGGCTTAGATCTCTTCGGGTGTAAGCAAAGCTGACCATTCAGAAGTCTTCTTTACGCCTTCGAATCCACCCAGATCCATGATTACGCAAGTCCGTAACTACGCAAGTCGGCAACTACACAAGTCCTCAGTTTGTCAGATATGCTAGTTCCTCTAATGCGCCATATTAGCCAACCAATGAGAGCTGTGGCTTTGCCCTGAGGGACCACGTTGCTCTCAGTTAGGAGAGGGGCTGTCGCAAACCGCGTCCTCATAGAGTTATGGCTGGGCAGTTTTCTGGCGTTCCGAGCCCCGAGGCCGATCACGATGACAACACAAGTGACTGGCTTCTACCAGCACTCGATTTCAACCCCCAGGAAGAGTTCGAAGGGCATCTTAATCCTGATTACGAAAACATTCCTTGCGAGAACCCCGACATTTTTTCTACTTTCACTCTCATGACTGCTGAAGAGTGTGTTGTTACATCGCAGCAAGTAAGATATCGGCCCTCATATCACTCGATGGGTTCTAACGGCGGGATAGATACAGAGTGGAACGATGCAGGAAGCCGAAACGGTTGATGGAAATCTATTAGACAATTGGCATCCTGTGCGAAAGGAAATTGTAGTGTCGCTCGATAACGACCTTGCGACACCAAAACGCCAAGTTAAACGTCTCTTCCCATGCCCCGTTTTTGTGGCGGATACGATTATGAATCGACCTCACTCGTGCAACGGGGCAGAGGAAAAGTCCATGTCGGATCTTCGTCGCCATATGACTCGAGGTGTCCGTCGCCGTCCGCATCTCTCCTTCCTCAAGCTCTGCAGAACGTGCAACGAACATATCCTCGACAAAACGGAGTTCCGCGAATTTCACGATTTGAAGTGTCACAACTTTCGGAAGCAGCGTAGAGGCGCAGATCAGGAACGGCTTTGGAAGGAATTGTATCGCAAGGTGAATGGCACAGATCCACCTCCGCGCATTCTTGGTCAGTTCACATAACGTAGGTACTAAGCGAGCCGTCCAACCAAGCGAGCCGTCCACCTCACCAACTTTTCGCGACGCGTCACCTATCAACTACAATGGCTCCACCAACTGTTACCCAACTGCCCTATAACGAAGGGGATATCTTTCTAGCTATCTCAGTAATTAATCAGAATCAGATCCAGAGCAAACGAGAGGCTGTACAAATACCGTGTTTTATCGCTTAACGCACGGCCTCGCGTGGCGCACGATCCTTTGCCCACAACGTCAATACTTTTGAGGCTCTAGAGCCTCATATAAATCCTATATCAACTCAATTTTTTGGTGGATTAATCAGACGTTTGCAAGGGTGATTTTGGAGATCTAGATTATTCGCGAAATTTACTAGGGAGTTTGATAATTCTGTCGCGCCGTGATCGAGCAGGCGTTGCAGCACCCATCTCTATGAGTGATACCTCATCATCTGATACCTCATCTACTTGCTCATCATCAGTAGAGCTCTCGATAGTAATTGCCTTCGATTTGACGACGTTTTTGGAGCTCTTGCTGCGTGCTTTTGGAGTCTTTTTGGCAAGCTTCTGGAGTTGCTTTTCAGCCTGTTTTTGGAGCTTGATTTCCTTTGCCATTGCCTGGGTACGCTTCCTCTCCTCAAGCATACGAGCCTTCTCAGCCTTCTTATGGGCTCTCTCTATCTTATCTAGGTCCTTTTGGTGTTGCAGAGCCTCCTCTTCAGCGTCCTTTTTGCACTGTCGATCGCGAGCTTCTTGAACCTTCTGTGGGGACCAAAAGATTGCTCCACCATCATATTGTGAAGGCGCTTCAAGTAGGAGAGGCTTACCACGCTGCCGCTTCTTCTTCTCGTTTACAAGAGCCTCTTTTAGGCGATTATTCTCATTTTCGAGAAGGATATTGCGCACAGAGATAGAATGAATCGTTTGACTAAGCTGCCGCGAGCGTGTATCGTATATATCAGTAACTACCTGGCGTAAAAGCCTCTCAATCTTTCTCCAGTCTCCTGCACTGAGTACTGAGTTGGCTGAATCACTCGAGGATGGTCTCTCATGCTCATTGCTCTGAAATCGGCAGAGTACTTGATTAGCATCAAAAGGCTGAAGTCCACACTTTTTGAAGGCAGAGAGTATATTCTTGCTTGTAAAGGAAGCGTGCCAGGCCTCATTGAAGAGCCGGAAGAAGTCTCTTTTCGTGATACTTGATAGTCCTTGAGATTTATCGATATAATCAGCCAGGGCAGAGGTGTAGGCTGATGACAGAGGCTTGAACATGCCAACGTCGAGAGGCTGCAACGTATGAGTCGAATGAGGGGGAAATATGGCCAGGAGAATCTTGTGATCATCACAAAACTTGATGAAGCTCATTGTAACGTGAGATCCGTGCCCATCAAGGATTAAGAGTCGATAGCTCCGTCGTGCCTTTGCCTTTGTCTCCCTATCAAATACCTGTTCGAGCCATCTCTGGCCAAGCTCATTATTTGTCCACCCACTCGGAGAGGACGCAAAAAAGGCTTTGTTAACGAGAGGATTGAAGTCTTGTAACCAGGTGTCTTGTATATTTCCAGTGAGCGCTTGGTAGATTAACGCTGGCGTAAGAGAGGTCCCATCTGCGCAAATACACGCAATTGTAGTAATCCACTCGCGATTTCCATCCTGTATCATCTGCCTAGTTCCCCCCTCTTCAAATCGCCGTCTTGAAAAGATTCGTTTCATCTTTGATAGTATCCCAATTAAGAAGCCCTTCTCATCCATGTTGTATATATTTCGTGGCTCTATATTGTACTGTTCCATCTTGCGCTCAAGAAGCTTGAAATATAAGGCGTATTTGAAGGCAGAATCAGCTCGTTTTCTTTGTGTATCCATTCCTGATGCCCATCTCGATAGAAGATCAATATCGTGGCGCTTGATAAATCGATCAGCCCAGCTTTTACCTGCCTGCTTGCCAGCAATATCTGACGCAAAATTTCGTATCATTTGGCGTGTAGGAGGTAGCCCTCGAGAGGTAAGAGCGTCAATATATAGGATCAACTCTCTTTCTTGGGTATTGTTCAGAAGTCGTTGATTTTCTTGCTTCTGCGCCATTGTACCCTGTACCCCCCGCCAACGCTTCGACAGCGTACTTCGATCACAACCATACTCTTTTGAAAATTGAGTAAAATTAATCTCTTCTCCAAGCTTCAGCGATTTCAACGCCGCCAACGCGTCGTCAATAGGAGCCATATTGGTGGAGATATTTGGATCTGAAAATATTGAATTTTTTGACGAGGTGTGCGCCACGCGAGGCCGTGCGTTAAGCGATAAAACACGGTATATAATGTCCCCTGAGCGACGCTGCGTGATCGACGCGCTGGAACTACTGTACGACGCGATTGTGAGCCAAATTCAAAGAAGCTCACTAAGCTAGAAGAGGAGGTGATTAAGAGATATATACTTGACCTGGATTTACAAGGATTTATACCCTCTCTAGCTATTATACAAGATATAGTAAATAAGCTGCTTACTAAGTATACTAGTGGACAGGTTAGCAGAGACTGGCTAAGGAACTTTGTTAACTAGACTGCAAGCCTTAAGATATAATATAATTAACTATATAATTAATAGAGAGCCCTCTATAAGGATCCTAAGGCTATTAAGGCCTAGTTTAAGCTTATATAGTATACTAAGACTTAGTATAGTATCTATAATAAGGATACCTATAACTTTAATAAAGCTAGCTTCCTTATAGGCAAGATATTATCTTATCTTATTATTACTAGCTTAGAGAGATATAGTTAACTAAAGGCTATACAGCTAGGTAATTATAAGTAGGTTTATTAAATAGACTTCAACGTACGCTGTAGATAGGTAGCTCTATCCTAATATACGTGTCTGTAGTGTATATATATATATAGGATATAACTAGGTAGTATATAATCAGGGGTTAGTATTATTTATATCTATCTAGAGTTAGACGAAAGCTTAGCTTTTAGGTACCCCTTACTAAGCCTCTGTGTAGTTAATTATATAAGGTAAGCTTATATAATCCTATATATAGGCTGGTTAATACCCCTAAATTATCTATATATAGATACTAGCAACTTTTTATTTTATTAATTAAGTTGCTTTATCTATACATTCCTTTAGTTATAGTCTCTAGATACCTAATTACAACATTAAATCTATATCCTCCCTTACTAGCCCTATATATTATACAAGCCCCTTATATACCTTAGGTTAAGAAGGTTTACCTAATTTATCTATACCCTTATCTAGGGCGGTTAGACCTTAATCTTACCTAGAGATAAGGCTCTCTATAAAAGCCGTTTCTACTAAGGGGTTATATAGATATAATTTACTAGTGTATATTAATTAATAATTAAAATCTTATAGTTCTAGTACCTAGTCTATACCCCTTATAGCTTAGGCTCCTATATAAATAGCTAGTGGAGTTAGTAAATTAGTATAGAGAGCTTCTATAGCTAGATCTAGTAAATAGCTAGAGTGTATAAATGGTCCTTAAGATTAAGCAAGTTAAAATATACTTATTAGGACATAGTGTATAAACAGAGGTGCGTTAAAAGAGGGGTTAAGTAAGTTATTATATTATAGAGTACAAATAGAGGTACGTTAGATAATAAGTTAATTAACTAATCTATAAGGAGGTATAAGTAGTAATTATAATAATTTAGGGAGGCCATCTAGGTATAAGATTCTAGGAGATTTCCCCCTTTTTGCTTCTCTTCTTTATTCTCTCCTCTACATCTTCTTCCGTATATTCTAGAATCTAGCAGCTTTTTAATTTATTGGTTAACTTATAGCAGACCTTTATATAATAGCTCTTTAGCCCACTCCTGCCTAATAGGGCCTTACTAGCCCTATAGCTATTACTATTACTCTAGGCAGCCACTAGTAGGTTATCCTACCCACTAGGACCTAGTAGGGTTACTAGTTTATATAGGGTCTCTATAT
>ML977556.1:1444500-1514598 GCA_010015725.1 Amniculicola lignicola CBS 123094
AATAGGTATATAATCCAGAAAATAGTATTTAGAGGATAGGTATCCCTTATCTTAATTAGTAGCTTTGTATATAATATATAACTCAGTTTATTAGTAGCCTAAATATAGGCCTAGGTAATATCTCTAAGCTTAATATATATACTATATAAGGTAATTAGCAATAGTACAATTACTAAGATAAGTCTCTAGCTTATCTACTGGATTATAGGCAATTAGGTAAGGATCTCCTCCTTTTCCTTATCTGAATGTCTAGTAAAAACAAGCTAGGACTTCTTATACAGCTAAGTACTCTTGCCCTTAATCTCTCTAACTATATATAGGTTAAAGATTCAGCCTCTATAGGTAGCTAGGTTGAATTGGAGGATCTTAAAGGTGCTATTAGTAATTAGTGCTTCTATCTCTATATAGTCTAATTCCTTAAATAGTTGGCTAGGAGTTATAATCACTCCATCTATATAAAGCTTAATTACTAGAGTATAGTTATTATTTTCCTTTTATATTAGGAATACTTTATTATCTATATAGTTATTATCTCTGTGCAGAGATACAGCTTTTCTTAGTTAGCCTTAGGTCCTTCTTAGGATAGTTACCCCTAGCAGCTTTTCAGGTTCTTAAGATAGGCTAGGGTTATTATACAATATCTTAACATAGATAATCTTCTTTAGGTAACCTCTTTTCTTTAGCTATAGGGCTTTAATTTATACTAGGGCTGGTTAATTAAGATCTCCTAGGTCTTACTCCTTAGGTATTATATAATAATAAGGTTTTACCTAAGTGTAGTAAAGTGTAAGGGGTCTATTTTCCAAGTTAATAGTAATATTCCTTCTATCTATACTCTTAATTTTATATAGTCCTATCTATCCTTTCTTCTCTCTCTAAGCTATAATCTTAGAGCCTAGTAGCAGTAATAGAATATTATATGCACTTGGTCCATTACGGGTATTTAATATATAATAGATATTAACTTTTACTCTTTCTTAGTAGAGTATCTTTATTACTTTATAGATTACTTTAGCTTATATAGTAATATCTAGCAATAGGGGAGAGGTGTTAGAAATCTATAGATAGGCTCTAAAAACTAGCAGTGTTAGGATAAGGCCATTTAGGCCTACAGTGTCATTTAGGGCCTTTACTACTATTTGGAGGATAGCCTTATCCTCTATATTATACCCTAATTTAGTATATAGGATATTATACGTGCGTTGGAGCAGTGTATATACACATTTAATCTTTCCTATAGCCTAGTAGGCCTTAACTAGTATCTATTTATATTCTACTCCTATAATCTTTATATAATTATAGAAGTCTTTAGAGGCAAAGTTAGTTCCTAGGTTATATATAATAAAGTTAGGTGGTCCTTAATAGGTATTAATCCAGTATTTATAGAGTATGTCCTATATATCTTATATAGACATAGATTTAAGGAAGATAGTAGCCTAAAATAATATGTTAGTATCAATGATATAGAGGACGTCCTTTCTACTAATATGTATAACATCAATAATAATCTCATAGTTAAAGTTAGTATTATCCTTAATACTAAACTTAAATCAATAAGGTACTAGGTTATACAATTGGCAGTAATAATAGAATTTACGAATTTCCTCTAGTATAGTATAGTTAGCCTTATAGCCAGCTCTAGTAAGTATACTATAAAGCCTCTCTATACAAGGGTATCTAAAATATTAATAGAGATATTAAAGTTGCGTTTCTATAAAGAATATAGTAATCTTATTCTTACTAATATTGAAAAATAGGTGTCCCTACTTTTAGATAACAGGGATAGTACTTCTATCCTTTTATATAATTATATTAAGAGTATTATTATAGTATATACCTAGTCTATTAGCATCTATAAGGTAGAGGAGGAATAGGGTTAGTATATCTAGGATATAGTATATAACTATTCTAATTAGGTTCTAGATCTATATAGTACTAATTAATCCTTTAGATCCTTAGCTACTAAAACTAATATTTGCAGATCTAGGTATCCAGTTAATCTTAGTTTAAGGGTACTCTTATACGTAGGCCTTAAGTTATACTTTTCCAACTATAGATACTATAGCTACACTAGTATCCTAAAGTTCTCCTTAGTATATTATATGATAATAATTATCTAGAACAAATTAATTAGTAACTTTGTACCTTTTAGTATTATAGATATCTTCGCCAGTTATATAATAGAGATATACTATAGTAGTTAGGTAATTAACTACCTATTCTCTATCCTCTAGATTATTATCTTTATTATTAACTATCTCTTTACTACTTGTAGGTTCCCCTTCAAAGTCTTATATATATAATAATATCTATTCCTCTTAGGGGGGTTCCTTATTAAATTACTTATATATTATTATATATTGCTATTTTACATAGTTAAAGTCTATACAAGGATAATTAGAGGACTAGTATCCTTCTTTATAGTAGATAAAGCACTTCTTCTTTATATACTCTATGCAGAAGCCTCTTAGGCTTCAGCTACGTCCTTAAGAGTATAATAATAGGGACTGGCTATAGAAGTTAGGTTTTAGGTAATTTAAAAAGTACTTTCAATCTATATAGTATATATCTCCTAGTTCCTAAAGATACTAGTTTATCTAGTAATCTATACTAACTTGCAGTGCTACATAAAGGTTACTAAATAGCCCTTTACATATTTAGTTGTTTAAGAATATAGCCTACTTAAATTTAGGTTATCCTTAGTATACTTGTACAATAGCAGTATATAGCTATTAGTCTCTAAGGAAGCTTCCTCCTATTACTCTCTGTACAAGTATAAGTTTATTAATAAGAAACTCTAAGGCCTTATATAGTATCTTGTCTAGATTCTCCTTTTAGCACTACGTAAAGGATATCAACATCTAGTTAGTATAGTACTGAGTCTTGTTAACAGTAGTATTAAAGTAGGTATCTAGGGCAGTGTACAGAGCCTTCTATATATAGCTAGGACCTATAGTGTATATATAGAATATATACATATAATCTTCAAGAATATTAGGGAAGATGTTGGAGTATTATACCTTATAGATATCAAGATAATAGTATAGCTTAATGAAGATTTAGGTCTTGTCAGCAAGGATATTATACAGTTTACTAGTATAGTTATTATACTTCTTCTAAGCTTTCTAGAACATAATTATCTTCTTGTATAGAAGTCTTTAGTTCTTATATTTAATAATTAGTAGTAGCTATATTAGACTATAGATATTTCAGCATAGGGGTGCATTATATAGGGATAGAGAGGGTTAATATTAGGGCTGCAGCTCTATTAGTATAGAGGGTTATTAGATTAAGGGTTTATATAGTAGGTTTACCAGTAGATTATATAGAGGGGGAGCTAATAGTCTAGTTAGTATCTTAGGTACTATTATCTTAGTTCCTATAGGTCCTTCCTTATATAAGGTTAGTTTAGGTAGTAGCCTAGTAGATAAAACTATTAATGGCGTGTAAGATCCTTAGGGTAGAAGTAGAGTTTCTATAAGATCTCTATTTACTAGACTTTTCAGTTCTGTAGCTATTTTATAGTTTATCCTAATTATTCTGTATAGTCCTTTATAGTTTATTATATCCCTAAGTTCTTATCTAATTATATAGTTAATATATTAGAAGTATTCTACTTCCTACGCATAGAAGTATTCCTCAAAGTTATTAAGGATTTAGTTGGGTGATCCTTTTAATTGGCAGATATTAGTGAGAATATACATAGTATATATATTAAGGTAGAAGGTTAATAGGTCTATAGTTATATTAATCTAGTTATTCTAGTATTAAAGGCGTACAGCGCTTTAGAGGGTAGATATTCTAATGCTAGTTTCCTCTAACAGGTCCTTATATAAATATAGGAACTTTACTTCTTCTTTGCATAAATCTAATTAGTTCTTATCTAGGATTGGTAAATATATAGGCTGGCTAGCTTCAGCTGATATAGTATTAGCTAGTTGGTTAGGTTGAGCTATTATAGTACTAGTGTTGGCGTTAGTACTAGTATTTATTTGTTTTAGTTACTACTAGGTTTATACAGCAGGATTCTTAGGGTATATAATATACTATCTTCCTTTATATATTCTTAAAGGTTAATCTCTCTATTCTATAGCTGTGAATAGAAATAGTAATAAAACAGAGACCTTAGTAGAAGTTAGTTTCACTAAGGTACAACTCTGTCTTCACTCTTGCCAATTTGTAGTTGAAGTTAATTAACTACTAATTAGTGTTGAATAGACTTCAACGTACACTATAGATAGGTAGCTCTATCCTAATATATATGTCTATAGTGTATATGTATATATAGGATGTAACTAGGTAGTATACAATTAGGGGTTGGTATTATTTATATCTATCTAGAGTTGGACGAAAGCTCAGCTTTTAGGTACCCCTTGCTAAGCCTCTGTACGGTTAATTATATAAGGTAAGCTTATATAATCCTACACGTAGGCTGGTTAATACCCCTAAATTATCTATATATGGACAAGGTTAGTATAATCTAGGGAATTAACGCTGCTAGGTAGCTAATCCTACTATTTATTATCTTTATAGGCTAGTACCACCTCTCTACCTAGTATAAGGGCAATAATATACTATATAACTAGGCTATTACAGTTAGTAATAATAGCTGGACAACTAATAAGATAGGAGTTAAGTAGCTAAAGCACTTTATTAAGTATACAGAGGGTAGGAAGCTTAGGGTATATTAGCTACTTATCTTTAATAGCTATAGGAGTTATAACTTAGTTAACTTTTAAGATATCTATAAGGAGAATAATATCTATACTCTCTATATACTACCTTATTTATTATACCTCCTATAGCTACTTAATATAGGCTACTTCTTACTACTAAAGCGTATATATAGGTATTAGATTAAGAGCCTAATCTATAATAGTATTAATTATATTACTAAGCTTAAATTCCTACTATCCTTCTATGTAGCCTATAATTAATTAATTACTAAGGATAATATCTGCGCAAGCTTCTAAGGCGCTGGCCTAGTCCTATATAATCTAGAGGCTATAATATTAAAGCTTAATATAAGGCTTTGTACACTAATACCTACACTAGAGGTTACTATATAGGAAGCTAAAATACCTAGCAACGTGCGTGAATTAGAGGCTTAATTAACACTAATCCGTAATCGTATATAGAAGTATTAGAGCTTATTACCTGCCTCTATTATTGCAGCGCTTGATCAGCTTAAAAAGGGCACTAAGGTAATAGTATACTTAGCTATGCTTATACGTAAGTAGATCGCAAGTCTTAAGAGAGTAAATAAGGCTACTATAGAGTATAAAAAGTGTAAAAAGAAGTAGATTCAGAAGCAAGGCACCTTAACAAAGGCAGATAGAGAGGATATTATTGCTTAAAAGGAGGTTGAGTAACAGCTAGAGGAGGAAAAGCATTAAAATAGGGTGTAATTAGGTGTAAGCTGGTAGGCTCTAGCCTACTATATATACTGTAGAGAGATAGGCTATAACTTACAAACGTATAAGAAGCGTACTATAGATACTTCTTAATCTAGGATAGTTACTATATTAATATTATCTTGTTGCGTTGTTGAGATAGATCACTGCAAAGGTAGAGAAAGTTGGTGAGGTGGACGGCTCGCTTGCTTGGACGGCTCGCTTAGTACCTACGTTATCCTTTAACTCAAAACTTAAAAATCTTAAATTGGTACTGGGCTCCACTAACTTATATTAGAAAAGACTAGGGTTTCTCCATGAACAGCATGAGGCCTGGCCATGGGGACCGTCAGTAATCCACCACGAAGGCTTCATGTTCGGCATCGGTCGTGCAATTCTGCTTCTATCTACAATACTTGTCGCGCGTTATACAAGTGTAACATTTTTGTACAACATGCGGCACCCAGGAGTCTGAATTAACCATATCTGGCCTACTGACAATCGTAAAGGTGGCAAGTCATTATTTCTGTTGGGAAGTGCTTAGCTTGTTCCCTTTCTTACAGCGTACTTGCTGTTTTATGCAACCTTTATATGAATGAATGATTTTGAAGCCCGAAGTCATCATCGTGAACCTAAGTTGACTTTGCTCATGACACAGGTTCTACAATGGAAGGATATCAGTCTGGAGCAGATTTGGGTGGGTTTTCATGATCACATTGTGTATACGATTAAAACAGCATGTGGGCCTCTTAATTTCTTGGCAAAGCATTGCTTTTTGATCATGTCAATGGATAAGAATTACAATCAAGTAGGTGCATACTTTTCAAGTCGTTATATCCCTTCAATTGTAATTTGAAACGAGCCATATGACTCTAAGCTGAGAGAAACTCATCCTAGTTAAACCACCGCCGACCCTTATTCGAAATCTATCAGCGTTCTGACTGGTGTTAGCGGTTTAGACTCGACACGACTTCGGCTCGTGCATTCTGGCTAAGCGAAGTGGCTGCCACTAGTGAGCACACGAAGGCTCGGCTCAATACACTATTTTCCCTCCGCCAGCATACTTATCCAATCCGAACCATTCGTTTCTAGAAAAAGCTTTTGCCATGGCTATAGTATGAGGCCATATCTGGGAGCATTGCCTTCACCAGCGTTACTTAAGTGGCAGTGCCGCACCATGTGTCTCTTATAAACATAGCAGCGAGATATCGATTTGAACCTGTGTCAAGAATCCCTCATTACCCTGCAAATGGACATACGAGTACGATAACATCCCTTGAAAATGGCAAAATACTCCCAACACGACTATCTCATCGCCCCTCCACCAGGCCACCCCCTGAAATGGCACCACCAAATCGACCCAATCCTCCTCTGCGGCGCCCTCATCGCCCTTGCCATCGGAAGCATATGGTGTGCAGAGACTCTGCGATACATCGATCCCACACACGAGCGGTCAAATTTCCCACGCCTTTTAACCTTCGGTATCGCATCAGCCGCCGCATGGGCTTGCACAACGCGCGCCATTTTCCGTGTCGTCTCCATGGAGGCAGCTGTGTTCTTAAAAGCGGGTGTGCAGCAAAGGGATATGAGTCCCATGCTCGAAATGCGGATTCCGAATATGAAGTGGCTGCAGTGGCGCAGGCGATTGTGGCGTAGCACGTCTTATGCCGTCGTCTGTTTTGCGTTGTATGTTGCGACGGGGGTGATGTACCGATTGGCGTTTAGCACGAAGGATATTCAGAGGGTGCAGGGCGGAAAGGAGTGCTCATATGCGATAATGGGGCCGATGTGTGGGAAGCAGAATTTATTGGGATTCTACACAGATTTGATGGATCAAGGGGTGATGTATCCGACGTTTGCAGCGCCTTCGCCGCAGTATCTGTGGGATGAATTGCTTCCGAGTAGCTGGAGTTGGCAGGTCCAAGCTGCATGGCATCCTCAGACATTGGCGTCCGATAATCAGCCCAGGACAACGGGGTGGTTAAAGGGCTGGCATCTTGTAGGGATTACTATCCGGGACGGGGACGACTTAACCAAGCCGAACTTCTGGCTTCAAGGCAATGACTCTCTAAGTGTGGCTACGCATCCCAAGTGCGGTCCAATGCTGAAGGGAAAGACGGCAAATACCACAAATGGTGGGGAGTCAGTGGAGTATTGGTTCGGTCTAGCTATCAGTGATATGAAGACCACATACGCGCGGATCTCCCGAAATATCAACGATCCGGACTTCAAAACCCCAACGGCCAATTTCTCCATTGCCTCTGGCGAGATCTCTCTATCGGCAGAAGGCTGTCCGTTATCGCTCGAGCGCGCAGCATATGAGTCCATGCTCGACCTCGTCCAAGACGACGTTCTTAACCCGGCAATGTGGATGGACTTTGCGTTCATGCTTAGCAATGGGAACGGGGGGATCGAATACACCTGGTCTGATTTAGCAAGGAAGCGAACCATTTTCGCTCTGCTCCTTGCCATTCTGCAAGTCCACCCAGAATACATCTCCAAGTCTGCAAAAGCCTCCTTGATCGATAAGGACTTGCTGCGTGAGACCGCGGCGAAAGATTCGTGTGAATGTCTTTACTCACCCGGTTTTCAATTCGAAAAAAGGACCTCTGTAACGATATACGCATTTCCAAAGAGCCAGTTTGCAGCCTCAACGCTAATTATGGTATGGGGTGTGATGTTGCTGGTGGCGGCATGGCCATACCGGAGGTTTGTGGTCAGGGGAACCTTAGATCAGTATATGGCGCTTGGTGCGGATATTGGAAGTAAGGGTATGCTTGGGGCATCAACTGGGAAGTTTAGCGCAGAAAGTGAAACCTTGTGGAGACTTGTAGAGACCACCCAGGAGCAAGGAGCACGTAAGATAGAACTAGAGGAGGTGCCCTCAAAGCTGAGTAGTGGTTCTACGGTTAGAGTCAAGTTAGGCTGTAGATATGTTTAAGCAAAGACGAGTTACGCTTGGCTACCATAACCGCTAGCGATCATACACGTTCACCAACTTAAAGTCGGCTTCTTTCCGGGATAAATCTACCAAGGTCATCTCACATGTGCGGTCAAAAGTATGGTTTGTTACTGCCAGACTTGAACTATGATGGGAGAAATACACTCATCTTTTACCCCTTGTAAAAAGTCCTTTCCTAATCTTTCCGAGCCATGAATTCATGTCCACAAGCCCCTTCCCACGCTCATCCCAGACCCCAAGTTGAAGATGAAATCGATACATCATCCACCGGTGCATCAGCAGTGGTATCAAAAACATCAGGTACAAAATCCAGAAAAGATCAAGCACCACGTAAGCCCTTTCCGCATCACTCCAACCTCTCCTGTCTTTTCCCTTCTTATCAACAATGAACAGTGCTTGTGATACAGGGAGAAGCATTAACGGAGTTGGCAGCCTCTGAAGTCCAAAAGAGATTATTGACGCTCTCCCAAATGCCGACATCTCAGACCACCCCAAGTTTACCGCAATGATTAGTCTCAGAATGGTTGTAGCAAGGAGGATAAGGATAAGAGGCGTTGACCATGAAGCAACAGTGATGAACCATCCCACATCTTCCCCTGCATTCAACGCCGTCTTCGCGCTCACTGCTCTTCTTATCCTTGGCAAAACGGGCAGATTCTTCGTGTCATTCGTAATGGTGATACTCCAATGTTTATCGTCCGGAGGCGATTCATGCGCAACACACAGAGCTACAACTTGTTCCGTTCGCGGCGATCTGCGATGTACTCGGATCGGACAGTCATACAATGCTGTGTACGAGCTCGAGTGGTGATTTCTCATACTTAGGCGGAGTAAGCAACCGTGGCCGGTGGAAGGGTGGAACAGGAGACACATGTTTTTGTGTGTTGGACTTCTCGATACTTCCGATTCTATACCTTCCGGTGACCTGAAACCTTCTACATGGAGTATTTCGTTATTATAGTTGATGCAGAAGTGATGCTGGTCGTAAGGTTGAGGATCTGTAAGCAAAAGAATGGTAGGAGCGGACGCGTATGTCATGCCTCGGGCACGATCAATCGAAATCCCACGAGACGGGTCGAGAAACATGAGAGGAAGTTCAGGGATAGCCTCTCTACCCAAGGTTTTGGGTATCCATTTATTGAAACTCCCCTTTTGCTCAGTAAGCCTTGAGCCAGTGTTATACAATAGTGCCAATGGCAACACCTCTGCACTCAGTAACATGACTTTCAGTCTTTCCTCTGGAGGATATCGGAGGACATGGTAAGATTGATAGCCTAGTAAATTTGCAAGGATGATTGGAGCATCCTCAGCTTTGGTGGTAGATCGTGTGCGAAGCGCATTCCAGATGGTACAAAAGTGGCGTATCCATAATTGCAATGCTTGATCAAGAGGATCCTCGTTCTCTTTATTGAGGCGCGAGAATAGCGTCGACCATTCGGGCAAGTGAGATAGATGGAGAGACAGCGTGAGATTGGCGTAGAGTTGTTTGTAGATTGAAAATTCTATGAGGCGTGTACTGGTGAAATGTCTCTTTTGCCTACCAAACACGGATATTCTATGTAATAGTGATTGGTAAGCTTTTGAGGTGGTTGTGCGAAAAGTAGGGATTTTTGATGACCACAAAAATTCCTCAATAGAATCATCACTCCACTCTTCGTCGTCAGGGAGTGATGCAAGTGGACTGAGCGCACCGTCTGCGAACTGAAAATAGACGTATGGCGTCAGTGATCCTTCTTGGTAGGTCCATGATCGCCCCATCCAGTTTGAGTAGTATATTTTGGCAAGTACTTCCCGCTTACTCATGTTCGCGAGTTTGGATTCCTGTAAGGCTGCATCGAGAACCAGGACTTGGGAGGCCTGCCCATATATGAACGCCATATGGTTGATCGCCTTATTTTTGAGCTCATGGGTCAGCTTGTCCTGACCAACAGGTATGCAAAGTGTATCCATCCAGAAAAGTTTAGGTCGAGAGGGCTTTCGCATTGATATGCTCAGTCGCGTAAAGTCGATGGAAATTGAGCCATAACTCAGCACAGGACGGACATCGCCACTTCGACGCTTTGATGAAGGATAAGGAAGGTCTTCAAGATGTGCAGCTATTTGTCGCACTTGACATTTTGGGAGTGCGTTCGAGTTTGGGTTCCCAAGACCGTCCGACCAAACATGAGACATCGCAACGTACCGATCGCTGGGTTGTGCAGTTTGAACGTGGAGCGCAATATCTCCCGACGGTGATATCTCTATTGAGATAAGAGGAATACCACCGCTGTTGATTACCTGGCGGATCTTTGAGCCGCTAACTTGGATCAACGGGCAGTTTTCCAAAGCTTGAGAGCTTTTAATGGGGATGCCTCTGCAAGTGTGTTTGTTCTCATACGGTCGCAAATTCTTGACGTTACTCGCGGTACAATGTGTATTTGGACAGTCCTCATGGCCGTTGTTACTTAATTTTCTTGAAGGGACAAGGGAAAGATAGTAGACCATTGCTTCATCTTGATATTCTGCGATCGTTTTGATTTGGGAACGACACCAACCTGCGTCTTTCAATCGACTTGCCAGTAATGGATGAAATGTCCAGTCTTTTCCAGTTTTCCATCCACAGTAGTGCGCCAATGTAGAAATAAGTACCCGGATTGAGATTTCTACTTCAGAAAGCGGATATCTGTGTTTGTCGAAGTCTTGCCGAGTCTCCAAATCGCGCATTTGCTGCGAGACTTTTTCTAGAGTTTTGTGTTGGTGCGCCCGGTCAGAAATGTTCGTCGAAATCAACAGATCTAGTCCCTCAGTAGAGGAAATGTAAGCCTGGTTGTCGTCCTCTATTGAAAAGTCCTCGATATCAATATGTTGTTTGAAAAAGGCGTCCAGGAATCCAAAGTACAGTCGAGACTGCAAGAGTGTCGCGAGTTGCGCTGTATCAGGATTGTTCTTCCAAAAGATGTCTTCAATAGGTCCACAACTTTGGTACTCCAGTCTGATTAATCGTGGAACTCTGATCCCTTCTAGGGCGTCTTTCGGCACAGAAATGTGGTCCATCTTTGATTTCAGCCTTGTCGTTGATCGGATGACACCCCTGACCTCTCTCCATGCTCTTAAAAGTTATCCACCGTGATCTTCTGTCTCTCTTTGGTCGAAGCAAAGAAAGAGCCTACATTCGGAGATTGATGAAAATAATATTTATGTTATTGCTCTTCCACATGGCATAGCTGCCTAGTGCAGCGACCGCAGGATTGCGGCAAAGGAGTCAGCGGAGTGTGGAAAGGTACGAGTATTGGCGACTGTTTCTGAAACGATATTGTGAACTTTGACCGGAAAATCTGTTGCTGGGGTTAAGTATCAGGATTAAGCGCTTGGTCGATGCACGTTGTGTGAG
The DNA here is from genome assembly GCA_010015725.1 of Amniculicola lignicola CBS 123094. Classification (NCBI taxonomy): domain Eukaryota; kingdom Fungi; phylum Ascomycota; class Dothideomycetes; order Pleosporales; family Amniculicolaceae; genus Amniculicola; species Amniculicola lignicola. The sequence continues at coordinate 1,456,226 of ML977556.1, forward strand.
CTGTTTCTACTGCCGGCGCTTGCGAGAGCGGCTGCACGAATGCGAACCAGTAACGTAACCGGCAAGCGAGCGGGCCAGGCAAGCGAGTGGGCCACCTCATCAACTTTTCGCGACGCGTCACCTATCAACTACAATGGCTCCACCAACTGCAACTCAACAGCCCTGCAACGAAGCAGATATCCTCCTAGCTATCTCAGCAATTAATCAGAAACAGATTCAGAGCGAACGAGAGGCTGGACGGATATATAATGTCCCCCGAACAACACTACAACGACGACGCGACGGAATTGCTGCGCAACGCAATTGTGAGCCCAAATCAAAGAAGCTTACTAAGCTAGAAGAGGAGGTTATTGTTGGATATATACTTGACCTAGATTCGCGAGGCTTTTCACCCTCTCTAGGTGCTGTACGAGAAATGGCAAATAAGCTGCTTGCTGAGCGCGGCGCTGGCCAGGTGGGCGAGAAGTGGCCTAGGAACTTTGTCAACCGAACAGAAAGCCTTACTACACGATTCAATCGACCATATGATCGACAGAGAGCTCTCTGTGAGGATCCTGAGACTATTAAGGCCTGGTTTGAGCTTGTACAGCGTACCAAGGCGCAGTATGGTATCTGTGATGAGGATACCTACAACTTTGATGAAGCCGGCTTCCTTATGGGCAAGATATCGCCTCACCTTGTTGTCACTGGCTCAGAGAGACGCGGCCGGCCAAAGGCTATACAGCCAGGCAATCGTGAGTGGGTTAGTGTGATCCAGGGAATCAACGCTGCTGGATGGCCAATCCCACCGTTCATCATCTTCGCAGGCCAGTACCACCTCTCTGCCTGGTATGAGGGCAACGATATACCGCGCGATTGGGCTATTGCAGTCAGTGATAACGGCTGGACAACCAACGAGATAGGAGTTGAGTGGCTGAAGCACTTCATCAAGCATACAGAGGGCAGGAAGGTTGGGGCGTGTCGGCTGCTCATCTTTGACGGCCATGAGAGCCACCACTCACTCAACTTTCAAGAACTCTGCAAGGAGAACAATATCTTCACTCTCTGTATGCCGCCTCATTCATCGCACCTCCTGCAGCCACTTGACGTGGGCTACTTCTCGCCGCTGAAGCGTGCGTACGGGCGTCAGATCGAGAGCCTGATCCGTGACGGCATCAATCACATCACCAAGCTCGAATTCCTACCAGCCTTCCGCGCTGCCTACGATCAGGTAACTACAAAGGACAATATCTGTGCAAGCTTTCAAGGCGCTGGCCTAGTCCCAATTGATCCAGAGGTGGTGATATCCAAGCTTGATGTGAAGCTTCGTACGCCAACACCACCTGCGCTGGAGGCCACCACCTGGGAAGCCAAAACGCCTAGCAACGCGCTCGAATTAGAGGCTCAATCAACGTTGATCCGTGAGCGGATACAGAGGCATCAGAGCTCATCACCTACCTCCATCATTGCAGCGCTTGATCAGCTCAAAAAGGGCGCTGAGGTGATGGTGCACTCAGCTGTGCTCATGCGCGAGCGGATTGCGAGTCTTGAGAGAGCAAATAAGGCCGCCACAGAGCGTAAACAGCGCAAAAAGAGGCGGATCCAGAAGCGAGGCACCCTAACAAAGGCAGATGGAGAGGATATTATTGCTCAAAAGGAGGTAGAGCAACAGCTAGAGGAGGAAAAGCGTCAGAATAGGGTGCAATTAGGTGTAAGCCGGCAGGCTTTAGCACGCTGCACACGCTGCAGAGAGACTGGCCACAACTCACGAACATGTAAGAAGCGTGCTTTAGATACTGCTTGATCTAGGATAGTTACTATATTAATATTATCTTGTTGCGTTGTTGAGATAGATCGCTGCAAAGGTGCAAAAAGTTGATGAGGTGGCCCACTCGCTTGCCTGGCCCGCTCGCTTGCCGGTTACGTTAATCAGAGTAGTTATGCAAGAATCCATGAATTGAGGTATCAAAAAATAAATATTCAGGCAAAGAGCGACGCGTGCTCAGCGGAAGACCCAATAAAAAACGGACAGGTCATGTCCTCCGGACAATTTCAATTTCCCATGTCCCGAGCCAGAACTTGTCCCGGCTCCCAAGGTATCCCACGCAGAAAGATTGCGAAATCCGGTCTGTTATATCTGGCGCTCCCATAAAGTGCATTCGGCCGATGCTGCCTACTGTCCATAAACCATGCCGCCATTCTTCCCAGGCTGCTGGTTGACCAGACGTGCCCTCTCCTCGTGGTACTGGCTCTCCTTGTCTTGCTGAGTAAGATCGCAAGGGGAGCAGCAGCAAGCACAGAGACAGTCCTTGCATCCGTTACCCTGGAGGTGATATCTGGCACGCATATCTCCGCGCTGGATCATAGGAAGAATGAACGAAAGACCGCAGCAGGCAAGACCGGTGAAGGCGAGACACTTTAATTTGAATTAGATAAGCAAATTGAGGGCGAGTGGGGATATGCGTACCGATCCATTGCAGGCGGAGTAGCCCTGCATCTCGCCTTTGTTCTTGACGCGATAATGAGTCTTGCCATAGACGAAGCATGGGCAGCACCATGAAAGCAGACCTAGACACAATCAGGCTGAGGTTTCGAACGGAAAGAAAACCAACATACATGTGCTAAAAGGCGAGCAGCAAGAGCTGCCCTTGTGGTGCCACTCCTGATTCTGAATTTGAGACATGTCGAAGTCGGTCTGAAGGCGGATAAGAGAGAAAGAGTGTTTGAATTCGACGATAGCGATTTGAGTGGGCAGCAAACCGCGAGGCTATATGAAGGAGCGTTGACGAGAAAGGTTATAATTATAAGTGGAGTGAAAGACTAGAAGGTGGTACCAAGACCTGTTTGTAGAAAGCGGTCTTTGAAGTTATGGAGAAAGAGGCAATAGGGCTCCGATGCAAACGTCTTGCTCCTGGACTTCACCTCATCTTTAAGCATTCTGCACCTACCTTGGGTCCCATCAGCCTGCGCCTGGTAGGTGGTCTGTGCACACCGGTCATTTTTGGGGGCATGCAAGGGGTGCTTGGCTTGCAGTCTGGGGCTGAAACGGATTGGCTTGCTCAGTAGTGCGGGGCCCTCCAGCTCCAGCTGAGTACGAAATCCGAGGGCCTTGGTGGTTCAGCGTCTGTTCCGACATGGCTTGTGGCTGCGTGTAGACAATTGGGTTCGCCAGCGACACCGAGTCCTGGAGCTGTGTGCATGTTCGAGAGGTCTCGGACAGGCCCAGTGGCGTAGTGCTGAAGATGGTGGAGTTGGCATTGAGTTCCGCATGCTCGACCAATGCTCGCCTCAGCCTTACCAGACCCGTCCGAGGTGTTGGGGGCCGTGATGATATTGTCGCACTGCAGAGAAGATCATCCAGGGTCATGAGATTGGGAGCCGTGCGAAATGTTGCACGGTATCTACTGAGTCAAGGTTACAGAGCCAGGGAAAGATGCCCGTGAACAGAAAATGGGTACCCAAGACCTCTGGGATGCGAAATGATAAACAGAGGCTACGCCCCAAGGAAGATGAGAGGGGTCTTCCCGCAGGCTCGATTCTGGACGCATCACCGGACCCGTCGTTGGAGAGTCCAAGATGAATGCTGGATGCACAAAACAAAAAAATAATGTAATGTGATTCGTGAACGCGATAATTGTTCGGGGATCTCACTCATCGCTCATGGTGTCTTAAAATAGGCGCAGCCTTCTCGTCCTTGGCTTGCTTCCGGTTTAGCGCTAGGAGCCTTTCCGGACGGCGGACCTCGAAGCTTGTTTGTCATCCATCACTCCATCTCCGCTGCTAACATTAAACAGCGTCGCTCATTTGTCTCTTCTTCCGCACTTTACCCTGGGATCAACACGTCCAACCAACATGCGGTCCCTTCTTACTGCCGCCTGCCTGGCACTCGTGGTTTCCGGGGCTCGCATCTCACGACAGCCCAGAGAGGATTCCTCATGGTCTTATTTGCCGGATAAGACCGCGGATTGGTACCAGGAGCACCAAGTGCCTCTTCCAGAGCTGGCTCCTGAGATTACCACTGTCCGCGAGGGAAAGAGTTATATCGTGAAGCTCGAATGTATCGGATGCCTGTTCCGCGTGCGCGAGCTGGGTGAGCCTGTTGAAAAATGGCAGTTTCCGTCTCAGGAAAACTCCCTTGTATGATGGATTCCGTTTCCTTTTAGGGGGCTCAAAACTGATCGCATGGGAAACAGCTGCTCAACTTCACAGTTGATGACACCGATGCAGCACTCTACCTCAATGGCCAGCGGGCTGCCCCTTTAGCCCCTCTTCCAGCGGATATCAGCGCGTTTCAAACTCCTGCCAATCTCTCAGCCGAGACCATGGGAAAGATGGTCAGGCAGAACATGCTTGACCGCTCATGGGCCTTGGGAACGAAATATGGTCAGTTCGAACTCGAATACGAGCACGCACTTCTCGAAACAGAAGTGATGGGGAACCAATGGCTCCAATTCGACATCAAGGCGATTCATATCCGCCAGAGCCGCAATTCTGGAGGCTACAGGCTGAAGAAGGAGGGCCAGAAAATGGTCCAGATGCTCCTCAGGCAGCAAATCCAAGAGAATGTGAGAGTCATGACGATCAACGATATCTCTATCATCGCCCACACCGACGAGAAAGAGCTTAAAAAGCCCATCATGATGCCTTGCGGCAAACCCGCGGTTGTTCGGACCAGCTTCAATCCACTTGAGTGGGATTACTATGGCCAATTTGGAACAGCGACCCGTGCGTGGCACAAGATCTACTGGGGTACTGGAGAAATGCTCTGGGGCAGTCGTTTCTTGATCATCATTACGATCATCGCAGCCGGATCCTATAGCATTGTCCAGTGCTGTGTCCGTCGTAGTCGTGCCGCTACAAAGTTAATTGGGGAAGATGCTGAGGCTGCACTATTGGGCGACGAGGATGAGGCGTACGACGAACCTCCTTCCACTTATGAGCTTACATCCCAATCAGCAGAAGTAAAAGAAGAAGACACTGCCTAGACGATGGAAGGCGTCGAACAAGGAGAACATGTCAAGGAGGAACCCGCCAAGGAGTAAATAAACGGCGTTTTCTCGGAAACGCTAGAAGTGGCAAGGATCGTCAGACTGCGTTCAACCGCCCTTTTGGCGCCTTTCGCAGAGCTTCCATATGTATAAAGTTACACACCTATCGCAGTGTTGTCATATAACCTTGGAACACTTGGGTCAAAGTAATCCCACATAAGTGCGACATCAGGAAACTCAATGACTCACAATTGCATACAACCAATATCCTCGTAGTCGCACAACTTTCAAAATACAGATCCCACAGAACTAACAACATTTAATAAGGCTTCTGTTGTGGAAAGCTGCATTCATTGTTGTACTCGTTGCAGGGTTCAAGAAGGGAGTTCAAGAGTGGAGGAGCTTCCAAGGTTCTCGCAAGGGAAATTCCAGGCTGTGACCGAAGCCAATCACGTGCTCCTCCCTTCACCCACCAAGATCTACCGCTCCCCACAATGTCCGTCGTGGTGGAGCAATACAATCCCGAATGGCCAAAATACTTCGAATCCATCAAAGCCCAGCTCTTGCGCCATCTCCACAACACCCCCATCCTCTCTATTGAACATGTAGGCAGCACTTCCGTCCCCTCCCTCCCCGCAAAGCCGATCATCGACATCGACATCATCGTCACCCGCCCCAACGTTCAAACTGCCATCGACGCTCTAGAAAAGAACGGCCACTTCACATATCTGGGCGAACTGGGAATAATCGACCGCCATGCGATGAAAGATCCAGACCAGGAGCCGAAGCGAAACATATATGTCTGTGTCGACGGAGCAGCGCAGCCGAGGAATCATCTTGCGGTCAGAGATACGCTTCGCACGAATAAGGCCTTGCGGGAGGAGTATGCGAAAGTGAAAATGGGACTATCAACTCAAAAGGGGGGGATAGACATAGTGTCGTATCTCAAGGGTAAAACTGCCGTAATACTGAAGATATTGAAAGAATCAGGCGTAATGACCGAGGAAGAGCTCAAAGCAGTCGAAGAGGCAAGCATGATTGTGGAGAGGTTTGGCGCTGTCAAGACGGAGAGATTGGTGTTGAGAGAGTTTCACACGACTGATGCGGAAGGGTTATTTGAGTCGGAGGGGAATGAAGAAAACGCGAGATATCAGAGTTATGAACCGAAGACGAGGAAGCAAGCGCAAGAGGAGGTACTCCAGATTTTGCAGGATTCGGCTCTTATCCCGAGGACGCACTATGAACTTGCTGTCACACTTCCTGACTCTACCTTTATAGGCCGGGTTGGCGCGAATGTTAACCGTAAATCCGATCCCCCGCATGCAGATCTGTGGTTCTCGTTGAAGCATGAAGCACAGGGCAAAGGTTTTGCAACCGAGGCCATGGCTGCATTCATTCCCCTTTTGGGGGGTGGGCTGAGGTTGGAGATTGAGTGTGATCCGAGGAATACGGGTAGTTGGAGGGTGGCAGAGAAGCTAGGATTCGAGAGAATTAGCTTGACGGAGAGGGCGTTCGAGTGTAAAGGGGAATGGGTGGGGAGCTTGGTGTATCAAAAGAATATTTGAATTAGGAAGAAGACCTGCTCCGCAAGGGTTCACGAGATCAGAGATGTCTGAAATGTGGAAAAGCTCGCTCTCCATGGATATTCAGAGCACCTTGAACTGTGTTGTCAATGATGTCAAAATAGCATCCTATCGTTCCACGTATTTATTCAGGGTCTATCACCAACACTGGCAACGCAAGTGAAGAGCCTCTGACGTCTGACATACGACCTTCATTTGACGTGTCTCTATGGTGTAGAGGACAGCTTTTGGGACCGCAGGCTTGCTCTACGATTGCTCCAAACTCCCTTTGACGCCCGTGGGTCTAAGTTCACGTCAGTATTTGTCATCCATTTAGTGCAGGTTATCCAGTCTCTCCATTACCTTTATTTGGCTTACTTTCATAGTCTTGCGGAAATTAAGTAGAAAATGCGGTGAAAGCTGGGCGCAGCTTCCAAAGTTTCACGTGCCGCTTCCCAACACTTTTGCGAAGCTGCAGCGGCCACGGCCGCCAATGATTGGTCCATCATTTAGGAGTCCACCTTCAACAACAACCCCAAGGCAGGCCCGTCAGCCTAAGGCTGTATAGCCTCAACTGGTAACCCGTCTCCGAAATTGTGACGTCATTGCCTGCCACAATGAGTGATACTACCGCTCCAGTCACAATGGGTGATATTGTCGCTCCAGTTCTAGCCGCTTCACGCCCCGGCGGTCTGCCCGACGAACTACTGCTCCACATATTGAAGTACGCCCTTACCTTCGATGGGAACCTTGCACCACGTCGTCAACGACAGGATATCTATCAAACGGATCCAAATCACGAGGCTGCCGACTTGACCTTTCTCCATCTCCGGCAGTCATGCAAGATTCTGTCCCGGATTGCGGTTGAGGCGCTATACTCTAGCAATCATATCATGCTTGGAGCCCCGAGGTCTCATCCCTCACTTGGGGTACCATCCGCGGAGATACTCAGCAAGGCTGTGAAGCATCCTGGATCATCTACGAATAAGTGGATTCGTCGTGTCGACATCTCGCTCACTCTACCTGTCGACACTCCTACGTTCTTGCAGCGCCTCTTCGAGACCAACCAACACTGGCATTTCCTGTTGAAGTTCTTGGATGGGAGTCTTGGTTTCCGCAACCTACGGCATTTGACACTCAACGTATTGCTGATCAATGAAGGTATCGGGAAGTCGGAGAAGGGCCATGATCTGGTAGGGTTGACGGCGGAGTTCTTGCACGGCCTAGGTAGAGAGCTAAAGACGGAGGATTTGGTTCTGCGACTGACTACTATTCCAGGATGCTATGAGAGCACTAGGGTACGGGTGGAACAGATGATGGTTGATTTCTTTAGAGGAAGCTGTACTAGGAGCATCACCGTTGATGATTCAAACTTTTTCTTTTAGGATCGATGGCCAACAAAGCAACTCTCTGCTAAGAGAAGGTCAGGTGGCGCGATAACGATTGAGGTCACACAATGGGCGGTTACGTGACCATGGAATGGGCACGATTAACACAATCGAGAGAGAAGGCTGAATCAGCTAAATGATAAATAGTGATCATAGAGTCAAGGAAGCAAATTCAATAGTAACAAACCAGCAGTAACCCTCCTCTCCGTTCCCGCATATCTTATTTCTTCCCAAAAAGTAACAGCTAAGCCAAACGTTGAAACCCGGAAAGGGACTAAGGATTCTCTTGAACTGTTTCTCCTTCACCAAGTGCTCTATTTGATGCATGATCAGCGAGCGGGTCGGGTAGCCCTTCTATGATGTAGAACTTTCCATCCCTTTCAATGTACGTGGAGCTCGGAGAGAACTTGCGGGCATCGCTCATGATGGATGAGAGCTCGGTTGGAGGTTGCGCAATCTCGCTTTTGTATACCCACCTTCTCTTCTCTTCATAGAACCTCACCAATTCGCTACCGATTCTAGTGTAGGTGTCTTCAGGGAAGATCTTTGGCTGGAATTCTGCAGCAGGGTACAATTTGATAACCATAGTTAGAACTCTTGGTGGTATCACAATCAGCTACCTTCCCAATACAGTCCCCTTCCTAGTCTTTCTCGGACTGGGGTTGACTATAACTTCCACGTCGTTGCATTCATCAATCTCTGCGTTGACGTCCGTGAGTCTTTCGTCTTCTTCATCCGCCATGTTGTCTTCGCTCAGCCATCCTCTAAGCTGATCCTTCTCAGATCGTTCCTCTGAATCTGAGTCCAGACGTCCAGGTACGAGCTCAATTCGTGGCGAAGGGGGGTGTGAAGAATTGATTTCTGAATCTTTGAAACACTGCTTCCTGGCATTATATCTCCATCCTTGATGTCACGCCTGCCGTTTGATGCAACATCTCTTGGGCTAGTCCATCTTAGGCTTCTGAAATCATTCCTGGTAGTCACGAACGCTTTGAGGGCGGCATCCTGAGGTTCTCCTGATATTCCTGGGTCACATGATATCAATGTATTGATCACAAACTGCCATACGAATGGCCATTGAATGTACCAAAGCATCCACGCGCCAAGTTCAAATGCTGCTCTCGCATGTGCGATGATATGATGGTGCTTTTCACTGAGCTTTATTTCCAAATGACGCTAGTGGTTGATTGTAGCAGGGTAGTTGGGTGACAAGACCGATAATTCCGGATAGCTTGAACGATATGAATGGCCATCAACATCAACGAATGTTTAGGCTTAGGTACGAAAGAGCTGATCCTCTAGTGTAATCGGGAGAACGCGTCTTTGTTGGTGCTATTGTGAACAGGGAGTTCCTTGGTGCAGTAACTGCTCTTAAAAGAAAAAAGAAGGTCTTTGGTCGGCATTGCAAGCATGTACCAAGTTTCATACAAAGTATGCCTCCAACTATATGAGCTTATGGAAATGGGGCGGGACATTATGTTCAACAGTGTCACAACTGGCCCGTAAGGCGCTGTGATCTCCTGATGCTCGTTTTAGAGCTTGGCCCTATTATCCGGCTAATTCAAAGATTGAAAACACTACGTCAGGATTGTAGCCGTGAGTGAAATATTAATGGCCAGTCGAGGTACAAGCTCGATGTCACGTGCACGCTAGCTCAGTTAGGCCTCGGCAATCAGAGCACAAGCAGCGGCAATAACACAAATCTGCTTTTCAGTCTGCCTGGATTTCTTTCTATTTAAGCACGAAACCCTGCAGTGGCCCTTGTATACGAACCCCAACGCATGTCAATGTTGAAATTCTTAAGCGGGCACAAGAGTCCTCGTCACTGCAGCCACCTCATCCGGTCTGCAGGGGTGCATGCTCGTCGTGCTATATTGTTTTGAGAATCGCACTCAGTGGGTAAGTCCAGGTTCCCTTCCACGGCGTGCTTTCACTTGCTGAGAATGAATTAATCTCGTGGCAAGGCATTCATTGACTTCATCACCTATTCTGCATTTCACTCTGGTGATTTGACCTCGCCAAGTAAGTGCTTGATCCAAAAGCATACATGCCCTAACCACTATAGGCCAACAAACTCGACACAACACCACTGGCAAAAGCCCTCGTCACCACGATGAATCACACCCTGGATATCAATGAGTTCGCGGAGCAATTCGATTGCCCCATTTGTTACGAGAGTCCAAGGAAAAATTCACTCCTTCGGATCAAAGAGTGCGGTCACCTGTTCTGCCGCCCATGCCTCAAGAAGTGGGTACGAAACTCGAATACTCAGCGGCTCACATGTCCCATGTGTCGCAGTCAGGTGCTTGGATCGCCTACCCTTCACAGAATCACATTCCAGCAGGTGGTTGACTCCATCAAGAGCACTGGCTTGCTGGTCTTCCAATACCTCCGGGAAACCTTGGCAACTTATCGACAAGAAAGCCTGCGTGGGCTTCCAAAGGGATTTCTAATAGCCATCTTGCTCGCCGTTTCTTTCGCTGTCATCGGCATCTCTCTCCTTATAATTACACTGAGCCCAGCATTATCGCCTAAGGGTTTCATGTCTCCGATCTTTCTGAAGCCTTGAATTAGGCAGAGAAGAAAATGGAGAAAGGTCCGGGCCTAGCCTACAAAATGTACTTACATCTGAATGAAAAAGAATACAATCAGAGCAATTACAGGCCAGAGCACGAGGGTGGAATAAATAGGAGCTGTTTCTACCACAATCAGCCTCAGCACAAAGTATCTCGCACTGATGGACTCATAATAAATTTGATTTCTTGGACTTTCCAGGGCATACATAGTACGAAATTACCGTGATGTTCAGAACAAGGTTTGGAGAGGAGAAATGGGCTCAATTCAGGAGCTTCGGATACTGACAGCCTATACTTGTTCATTAAGCGAGGTCCACTGACATAGTGACAGCTAAAGCAGCAATTCTGCATTACGACTTGGACGCTACTGCGAGTTTGAACATCTTCAGCACAGAATATCGTCCAAGGCACGAAAAAGGGGTATGCCGGCCCCATTGCTCAGGATAATTTGCTCTGCTCCCTACTGCATCTCGCAGTGCTTTTCTTGGTGTGTTAGATGGTCAACATAACTCACCTTAACATCGTTCGATGCCCCTTCCCAACCAGCCCTCTTCATAAAGTTCCTTGTGATGGCACCTCACCCTCAATTTCATCAAAGTGTATCATCGATGCCAACGCGCGTTCTTTTAAGCCATGTTCAGCCCCCAGGGGAGAGATCTTCATTATGTCACGGAATCACGCCCGTGATTTCACACATCGCTTGCTCGCACCTGTCAACGCACACATCGAGTGACATCTCCGCAGATGAAATATGAAGGAGGTCTGTCAGAGCGGACCTCCGACACGTCTGATGCTCCTTGGCACTTGGCGGGACCACCCGAGGACGGTCTTTGTTCGCTAACCGTTTCAGGTACCCCCGGATTCTGATGCCGATCCCAGTCTGCCCAAGCCGCGTTGTGAACATTTTCTCGCAAAGTCGCGCGTCAAATCTTTGCTCCACAGTCGTTCTGGGCCAAATGCCGGGTTTGTAACCACTCGGCGGCAGCCGCTCACAACGTGCACACGCCGCTTGGCTTCGTCTGGAAAACAGCCACCAAAACACTAGTGCCAGCGTACAACGGGCATCTTCAGAGTGGTTTTCCACGCTTTGGCGCCTTGGGCATTCCTTCGTACCGCCTTGGTAGTCTGTTCTCCTACACAAGAATCCCCGATGCTGTCGATCTAACCAATACCAGCCGTCGAGGAGTCGCCCCCAGGAGTCAGAGATGCCTGGGGCCTACGTAAACGTTCCTACTTTCGGAAATGCCGTTGTTGAAGACCTGACACTGTTGTGAATGAGTCTCGCCACTGTTGTCTGGAAAGTGGGTCGACTGAATGAGTGGCTTTGAGCTTGGGCAATGAGCTTGGGCAATGAGATTCGTGAAATAGATATGAGCCTCATCGCCTTCCCAGCTGCCTAGGATGCTTACCGTTTAAGCTTCTCAACCTCCTTTCTGTTCTTCTCTTCCAGGGCCTGGACGCCATTAACTTTAATCTTTAGTTTGGCGCCGGTCGCTCTTAATCAACAGATCGACAGTGAAAATGTCCGTACGAGCATGCCCCGTCAGTGGCCGGAATGGCTCTGTATCTGATGGTTGTCCTGCGGGCCGAGTTGGGCCTCGTGGATGTGCTTTCGCTGCCTTCCAACCAAACATGGGTTCAACAACCATGTACTCTGAGGTAAAATTATTTATCAAGGCAAGGTATTCGCTGACATTTGAACAGGATGATGCAAGCACGCTTTACGAGAAGGAACGCAAAACATTGAACGAAATGCTTATGCCAGAAGCACCTGCCCGTCAAGTCACTCACGGCCTCAAGAACGCCGATGATCTTCAACCTACCGATGATGACTTGTTAGGTTTTGCCCTTGGTGCTCCAAGCCGAAGGGTACTTATGAGGGCTGAAGAGATCGGACCACGCACCGGTTGGAAAGACGGATATCTCTCATCCTCCTATGGGTTCCTTCCACCAGACCCTTCTGATGCTCCTGTAGCCTTGAGAGCCTCTCCGGGTAGGATATGGTCTGACCTTTGCGAGCGGATGCCCGGAGTTGTTGCCCGAGGAAATGTTCGAAACTCTATCCTTGCCCTGCCTTTGGTATATGGCACACCGGATGTCATCCCTGATCGAGCGTTGTGGGCTGCAACAGTGTGCCTGGGAATACTGGCAAGTGTATACAGATATGAGGAGGCTAACGATGGGAGTGAGGGTATCAATGTCGTGCCTCCTGCAGATGTGTTCCGTAACATATCCGGCGACGCAGACGAGGAGCTTGAGACGAAAGGCATCCCTAGGCAGATTGCTATCCCCCTGAAGCAAATCTGTACACGTATGGGTCGAGCGTTGCCGCATCTTACACAGTAAGAACTTGACTGACTGGTGTATACGCAACGATTTTAACATTCTATCAGGTTCGATGTCAGCATTTACAACTACAAGTTCAGAGACCCAACAAGTGTGCAGCCTTATGTGGCTCGAACAGAGAACATGGATCTCAGATGGCCGGTACGTATTTCGTCACTATCTCTTGGCCAGCTCATATGCTAACTGCTCCAGGTTTTCAATGACCGCGGTGAAGCAATGTTTTTGCTCTGCATGGCCGAAGTACACGGCTGCTTCCAATCTGGCGTTGAGTTGGTTACACGATGCCAAGAAGCAGTTATGAACCGAGATACTGAAGGCCTGCTTCATGAAATGGTCCAACTCAAGGCAGTCGTTGATCAACTGGCTTACGTCTTTCACAAGATCAGTGTCAATCCAAATGCTGGAGAACAGTTTGCAAATCCAGTCGAGGTATGCAATCCAGTTGTGCATTTGTCTACTTCAGGCATTAACATGAATTCAGTGGGGACAACGATACGCCAAATTCTCCGCCCCCTTATCCAAGCGTGTTCCAGCACTCTCTGGTCTTGCTTTACCATTGTTCTTACTCATGGATGCCTTTATTGGCAGGACTAAGTATGCCTCGTTTCTGGGCATCGAGGCTGTTCACTTGCGCCGCTGGTTACCGTTGAATATCCGTGCGTTCATCGCCGCAATTGAGAATCACTACCGTATACCGGAATACATCAAGACGAGCGGCGATTCAAGACTGGAAGGCGTCCTTGAAGGCCTCATTGAATCGTATGCAGGAGAACGAGGCTTCATGGGTACACACAGATGTGCGTACAATATACACTTCATTCCTATCACGAAACTAACTCGCAATAGACAAAGTCTATGGCTTTCTCGAGGTCGTCGCAAAGACAGGCAGACAAGAGACAAACGGTAACGCAGGTGGAGGAGATTCAGAGGGCAGACCATGGGAAGAAGTGCATCGAACTTTATCCGATTCAATGAAAGAGAGGCTCGACCCCTATCGCGGCGAAGTCAAAGTTCAGCCTCATCAGATGCGAGGAAGTTTCGAAGAATGCCGCTTCACAGCTCGCATTCTGGACCGACAGCAGATTGATGGCGATGCAAATCGCGCAACCGGTATGGTAACCTTCGATATTCAAAATTCGGGTATCACATTCCAACCAGGGTATGATCTTCGATGTCTCATGCGTTCTAGTTCACTTCAGCTAACACAATGAAGCGATCGTCTTGCTGTGATGCCAATCAACATGTCATATGAAACCTCGAAAGTCGCAGCAGCGTTGGGTTTGGAGGAGCTGATGGATACTGTCGTGCCAGTCGAGCAAGGTTCCGAGTGGGCACGGTTCTCCAAGAATATGGAGATAATCTCTAAGACCCCAACTGCAGGACTATGTGTGAAAGACGTTCTCAAGCGTGGACATCTTGCACCCCTGACGAAAGATATCGTGCTCACAGTATGCCCACCTCATCGAGACTCTTCCTGGGACCCGCTGACCATTTCAAGATCCACCAGATGCTTCGTGCATCGTCTCAATCCACTCTCAAAATTTTGGCATCCGATGACTGGCCAGTTAAAGGCAGCATAGGCGACCTGTTGCAAATTGCCATTGCAGAAGTACCTCAAGACATCTGGGATCGCGCTTTTGACTTGCTCGATCTTTCCTGGCTCCCAAAGTTGATCGCTTTGGAAGTCCCACGCACTTATTCCATTTCTAACTCTTCTCCCGAGATGCTTCCGAGCTTGATTGATTTGACAGTATCCCGAACAGAATCGGCGCGTGGTAAGTGCCTCAATATCGTCAATGCAATCTCCTCGGTGGTGGCTAACGGTAGATGCTAGACCCGATATTCCGGGACGTTCAGCCAGCTCTTCCACTCTATGGAGTATCGAGTGGATTTCTGAATCCCAGCCCCACTCTTATGGAGTTTCCGTGCGATACCACAAATGATGATGCTGTCCTCATAGGTGTATCGCGCCCAATTCAGTTCCAATTGCCACCTTCAACAACCGTGCCAGTTGCCATGTTCGCCGGTGGGTCAGGAATTGCGCCCTTCCGAGGTTTCTGGCAATCTCGATCTCGTACTGGAATTGGTAGGAACATTTTGTTTCTCGGCGTTCAGTCGCGCGACAAGTTCGTCCACGAGGCAGAGCTTCGAGGTCTTGTTGAAGATGGTCAACTAGAGCTCCACACTGCCTTTTCGAGAGATCGTCGCGGACTTCTATATGATTCAATGTCGAAAGAATTGGTCGAGCAAGATATGGAGCCTCGCTATATCGATACAACTATTGTCGAGCAGGGCCGACTAGTCTCTGAGCTGGTTATGTCCAAGAGTCAAGGTGGCCTTGGAGCATACTTCTATATTTGTGGAAGTGTGTCGGTTTATGAGACAGTCTTGTCTGGTATCAAGAAGGCGATTTACAAGTATCAGGCTTCAACACATTCAACAGCGGACTCGGTTTTGGCGACTGCTTTCGCCGAGCGCCGATTCATGCTTGGTATGTACCAATGTCGTTTTGCTCTTACCATTCTAATCGGGCTGTAGATATCTTCATGACCCCTCGTGCTATTCCCAGCACCACACCTACTATTCCTCTGTCCAAGCTTGCAGCGCACACAGGTCATAGAAAAGACACACGTATGTGGATCGGTGTGCACAAGGGTGTCTACGACATCACCGACTTCCTTCCAATGCATCCTGGTGGCACCTTGATTGTAGCAGCTAGCGCAGGTATCGATGCTACAAAAACGTTCGACGACTTGGCACACTCCTCAAACCCCGAGGTCTCCAGCTTGTTGTCGAAATATTTCATCGGGCACCTAGCGAGTAAGCCAGATTTTCATTCGAAGGAGATCAGCAACATTTACGACATGTGGAATCAGTATCTACGCACATGTGTCGAGAGTCTGACTACCTTGTTCTTCGAAACGGAAAACATACGAGAAAACTCAAAAGTCTGGTTTTCTGGGGGACTGTTCAACATTGGCGGAGTGAGGAAGTTCTACCAGTTTCAGTCACGGTTGATGCAGAATGGATTTTCGACATTATTCGGGGTAAGACAGTCCGGGCCACTCTCCTGCGGAACAGATCTAACACCTCATAGGCCAAACTTCAGGAGATCTACCTCAAACTCTCCTTCTCTCTCGCGAACTCTATCGCACCCAACGTCCGTCTGCCAGACATCATCGGCACCATCACTAGAGCACAATCATCTGCAGATGCTACGAAAGCGATGAAGGAGATTTCAGAGATTGGACAGTTCGTCTCCAACAACAGCAAGTCTGCTCACTTTCACGAGAATGGAATCCTGCGGTATGCCCAAACAGTGACGGACCTGGATGTCACGTTCCTCGAGCAAGTCCGCGATGAAGCTGCTCTCGGAATGGATGCTTTCGACATGATTGCTGCCATGGATGATACTGCATCCTCAAAACAAGTGAGTAACCTCTTCAAGTCCCCTCGGAAGTACGACGCAAATTTTGGCCTACACTATGTATGACCTTGCATTCGGCTCGTTCAGAGTACAGACTCTATTTTTGCCTATGTATTAATGGAAACGCGGACTGACCCTGTCCCAGATCAAGCTAGCATCTTACCTACTGACTATTCTGGAGCGCATCGCCGCACGTCTCGAAGCTTACTACAACTCCTTATCCCAAGAGTCAATTTACCGTCCAGAGATAGAAAATAATCCGGCACGTACGCGATGGAACAATGTCCGAAAGAAGATCGTCGACGGATCGTTCTTTGTCCTTGCCAAACCACCTGCAATGTCACGACGGGACAGTCTGTCACCTGATCCATGGGCGAAGTATAACGGAACTGCTGTTGATTTTGCCGAGATCTTCACCAACGCACAGAACACATTGCAGCTCAATGCACAGAGCTTGCCAACATATCATGAGCGTGAGATAGCTCAACCAAGACGGCTTGCCGATATGCATACCGCGCGAGCAGCCAAAGACTCGCACGCTCCAAGTACTTTTGAGGTCCAACAACAAGGCAACGCAATCCGGCGCATGTCTGCATTCATCAACGACAACATGACAGGTATCCGCCGTCTGAGCCGGTTACCCGCCGAGTATGACTTCACGCAGTTGATGGCTACATACGGCAAACACCCCACAGCGAAATCGACGACATCAAGTCGAAGCGGGGGTTCAGCGACAAGTAATACGCACACCCAAGGTCTGCGAGTGCGAGGCAATACCGCAACACTCCCCGCTCCATTGCCGTTACGAGTAGCACCACGAAGTCCCCCCGTGCAACAACCAAGCCATCGTCGTCAGCAATCTTCCGTCACAAGTAACAGCCATCTCCCCCAACTTCCTTCTGCTTCTCCGTCCACGGCATTACCCAGCCCCACGCCCTCTGCGGCAATGAGCGCAGCACTCCTCCACATGAACCGTCGTCAACCCCCACGAAGCCACAGTGCTCTTCCTGCCTCGCCTCGCGCCTCTCTAGCACTCACCGCTTCGGTACGAGGCACCATACGCAGGAAGATGAGTGGTGATGGTCCTCCAAGCGCGCCTTTGCCTCCCTTGCCTGCAGCGCCTCCAGCCCCAGTGGGGCTCCGAGCATTGAAGTTGGGTGCGAGTTTGACGAGCGAGGAGAGGATGTTCCAATCCGTGCAAGCACGGTAAGGGAGCCAATATGGTAGTCTCATCATCCCCAGGTCGGTCCAAAAGTAGGAATTTAGTTTGTAGACAATATCCCCAACGATTTATAAAAGTAGTTTGATACTCCGTATATTCATTCATCATATATCTATCAATAAGACCAAAAGCATCTCTCAATAACCCCATTTCCACCCACTACCATGGAACCGATCCACCATATACCATATATCCCTCTTCAAATACAAATACCACCCAAATGCAATTCCCCATCTCCCATTCAAGCCCGCCGTACGCGCCCGGCTCATCTCCCTCCACTTAATACGAGCTTCCAAATCTCGCCTCCTCCCATACCCAATATATGATCCCTCCCCAAACCCCACCTCAGTGTCCTCACCGTTATTTCTCCCCTGTCCTTAAAATACTCAAAGCGGTCCGCTGCTTCCCGGCCTTTGTACGACCATATGGCAGCTGGGAGGGATCGTGGCAGACGGAAGATGGCCGACCGTCAGTCTTGCTTCCGGTCTTCCTTCAACCGGGCGGTAGGTGCAAGGACAAGGGTACGAAAAGGATGGGTGGCACCGGAGGACGGCGTGGATATGCACGCCAAGAGATTTACCCGCCGGCCTTCTTACGGACCTCGAGGGGCCAATCAGATAGTCTGGGTTTGGGACAGGATCAACGAGGCAAGCGATAGACTTGTGTGCGTACGACAGCACATTCGTTCGCGGACTGTGCTGTTTTGCACCAGAGTCGTTTGCCTGGGAGCCGAGTCGGCCAGCATCCCCGGACCCGTTGGGGGAAGCGGATCCCGCACTCGGTAGCCAGTGACACGACAGAAGTGCTGGATTTGCTCACTTTGACATGGTCCTCGAGACGTTCCCGTCGCCGGTACCCAGTGATAGCGTGCCCGTCGTCCAAGCCCTCATCGTCGAACGGGCGAGGAAGACGAAGCGCGAGCCCAGCCCCGCAAGGAAACACTACGCAAGGCATAAGATCAGAAGCGCTGTCGAGCAGGCCTTGCGTAATCATCCCCGTCTCCCGCTCTTCTATAAGCGCCATGAGAGGGAGGACCAGCCAAGTTGCGCGCCGCGGCCATACGTATTCTGCGAGCGATTAAGCTTCCATGCCTAGAAGGTCAAGGGCGCGAGATCTATCCGCCTTCTACAACCGCCATTGCATCTGCCTCGTACCATGAGCTGTAGGTTATCGATTCTGCTTCCGCTTTTCCGGGCCTGTTCCTCGAGTAATGGAGCTGTGGCCAACTGCAGGTGTCCCGCTGTCAACCGCTGTCAAAAAAAATGCGCAGAAGCCGGAAAGGTCGCGTGCACGTACGTACACCCACCCACCAAGTGACCTGATCCAGAGCGGAGCTCGAAACAGAACAGCACCACGTATCGCCCACCACCCACCATACACTCCTCGCCAAATAGCGCTCGCTTCGTACTGCGCATAGCGTCTCATGTAAATCATCAATGATGATTTTCAGACACTGTTTTTGTTTCCAAGGGGCGCTGATGAAGGAGGCACACTTGTAAGCTCACTGCCGCTCTAATCGTGGAAGGCCGGGAGGATGACATGGTGGATTCCATGGTGGATTCGGCTGTCGTGAGGGTGAGCTTCCTTCCTGCACGGCGCTGCGTTTCTGATTTGGCCCGTCAGACTGGCGTGCGGGAAGGCTGACGATGGCTTATTTGTGTCGCGTATTGGAAACGGGCGTAGGTAATAGGAGGAGTTGCCGAGACAAAGCAAATTTGGCAACGCTGCAATTTTTCCCTGTTGCAATTTTTGAGTGTCAAACTGTTGTTCATGTAAAGTTCACGAGATGGAGACATTTGAGAAGGGATATGATTGAGAATTTTTGGTTTGAATTGTCTGATATAATCAGTTTACGGAGACATTTTTCTGTCTATTTTAGACCTGCCCATGCATATGCGACCCGTAGATTTTAGATCTTGTCGCGGCACATGCGAATGCTTTGGAAAAGTCCCACCAACGCCTAGCCCCGAGATCTCCATGGAGATTTGAAAATTAAAAACATGGTATTAAAAGAAGGAATAGAAGAAAACAAGGGAAAGAAAGTGCTAGCGGTGGTAACGCCAACCTGTGGTATCGTATGCACAGAACAGACCGACTATTAGAAGATGCCATCGTCGCATGTGTAGAGCCGTACTGGGTGGAAGGGAGGACCACTGTTCCCGGATCACTCTGCCATGGTACCAAACAAACGGTCCGCGGGGTATATGTAGTTGATGTGGAAGAATCGTGTTCCTTCCCTGCGCTGGTGTGTGCAGTGATGATTTACACCTTCTTCTCGTAAACCCAGTACTGGGCGGCGTAGGCGACTTCAAATGTCTTCTTCTGGCCCTGGCATGTGGCAGGCTTGTTGCCTCCGGCAGTCTCAACGCGGTAGATGGTGTTGACACCACCCTGGGAGTTACCGTTGTCGAGGAGGTGGAGCCACTTGATAGCGGGGAGACCATTGTTACCCGGGCAGGCAGACTTGGGAGCATCGGCATCGGCGTTCTTCTTCATGAAGCCGAGAGGGAAGGGGTTGGCCTTGACCTTGTTCAGAGAGAAGGTAGGAGTCGTCAGTGTGAAGAAGTGGTCGCCAAGAACCTGCTGGTAGCCCTGGGTCTGGAGGTAGCTGTCGAGCTGGCGAGGGTTTGAGGCCATGGAAAGGGAGAGGCCAGAAACGGTGGGGATCTTCCAGGCGGCCCACGGGTCAGTGTTGAGCTTCGTGCCGATATCGTAGAGCTTGGCTGAGGAACGGGTCAGTGATGGCCGAAGACAGTGCGAGAGTGTGACTTACCAACTGCACCGGTGGTCTCGGGAACAGCCGTGGCATTGCCAGTGAGGCACGTGTAGTTCTGGGTGCCAACACCGAGGCCGACGAACTTGAGCACCAGATCGGCGCCGGGCACCGCGAGAGTGCTTGTCGGGAGCTGGAGCTTGAGGCCAGGAGTCGCACGGGGCTCAGGCTTGTGCTTCGGCCAGTGGGGGAGGCCGGCAACGGCAGGCGCAAAGGCAGTCAGGGCGACGACCGCCGTGGAGAGGGTGGTGAAGAGCATCGTGAAAGAGGCAGTGACCAGAAGCGGAACGATTAAGGCTGAGTGGTGTGGTGTACGAGCAATGGGCGGGTCTGTCTTATACCAGAAGGCAAGCCTCGGATTTAAGATGAGCAGATCACGCGGCTAAAAGTGGAAGGCGGAGGCCGGAGCAGGAAGAACCAGAAGACAAGATGGAAGGGGCGGACAGTGGGGAGGGATGCACGTGTCTTTGGCCGAGGGGGAAGTAGTAGTGAAGACAAAAGTGTTGAAGCTGCCGGCGCTGTGGTACTGGAGTGCTGGATGATTGTTCTGGCTGATGAGTGGAATTGGTGTTTCCCAGCGCGCGGGACTGAAGATCTTATACAAGTCGGAATGGAGTCTGCGAGAACTAGCAACCCTGCCCGCTGCCCGCTGTCCACCGTTGCGCGCACGGAGTCGTTTGATGCTGGCCCACGCGCCATCTGCATGCATTCGACCCCGAACTCGACCTTGCGGTCTTGTCCCCCCAGAAGCGACCTGCACGCCAAATTGGTGACACGTTGGGATACATTTAGAAGTGCAGGGGCCTGTTCTGTGAGATGGCGCTATGCCTCCCTAGCAGCCCACCGGGCCCCTGATACGCCGCCGGTCACGATCTGAGGCAGGGATGCGCCAGCAGACTCGACTTCAGGCGACCGCAGGCCTTGACCTGTCCGCCCGCCGCTGAGCCGCACACCTGCAGCGCTTCCCTCTCGCGCTTCCCTCTCCTTGTCGTGGGTACTCTTGATTTGGCAGCGTGTCATGGACCTGTTGGATACATACTCGTGGCCCTCGCGCGAGCAACTTCGTCAATGCAAGGCAGTCCGGACGCAGACGGGGCAAAAGGGCACAGCAGCGCGCTGCATGTCAGCTCACAGAGCCCCTTCTGCGAAAAGTTTCACGCTTCAGTTGTGAGCGAACATCCAAAACATTGCCGTCCCGTCAGGTACCCCCAGAAAAAGAGAGGCTGGAGTTCGAAGGGACGGGAAGGTCGTCTGTGGGGTGGCCAGTGCTCATGCCGGGCGTGGAGTTAGCCTGGGCTCGTGCACCTCTGCAGAATGCAGGCTAAAGGTACAGATGCGGTAGAAAATAACCGCAAATGCCCCGTTTCTGGTGGGCGCGCTATTGGCTAAAGCCCCGCTTTCGGGGCGAATGCCGACTAATTAATATGCGCGTTGTGGTATTAACGGATATTGAATTTGCCAACTCTGATCTGATGGCTGCAGCATCTGCACACCTCGCGTCTCTCGTCCAGTGGGAAAACGGCCGGGTCGGCGGTTGATTGACCGTATTGACGTGCTGCTGACCCTCAAGCCTTTCCTACTTCCTGGATTCCGGCAAGCGTAGATTGCTCAGATCTCTTGACTGCTGACCTCGATATTGAATTTGCGGAGACGCTTCGATCCGAATGCAAGTCCACGCAAACTCCCGGCGCGACAAAAAGAACCGGAAAGGCGTCGTCGGAACTCTTCCTTGGTCCCAGGCAGAATCCGAAAAGGGAAGTATTAGTTTTGCGAGCTGGCTGCCTTGCCACGACCCGAAGCGCTATTGGGCCGCGTTGGGGCCTCTCTCGAGTCTGAGTGCCCACAACTCGGCCAATGCTGAGCATCCTTCAACCGTCTCCGAGCCGTCGACCTTGCAGTCAAACTTGCAGTCTCGCAGACCGTCGGTTGGAAAAAAACAACTCCATGATTCAAGTTGATAGACTGGCGTGTTTCGATCTGCCGTTTTGCTGTTGAAACCCAAAAGGCCGTGATCGCGGGATGTTTCGAAACTCAGGAGTCCCCAGTCAAGCCTTGTGTCAGCTGTCAAAAGAAGCACCCGCAGAGTTTCATGAGGCCCGCGCGCAGAATCTGATACAGGTACCAAAGCCTAAACGCACCTCGAAGAACTGCTTTCGTAGCTGAACAGGCTGCTGGGCTGCTGACAGCTCAAACTTGACAGCTCCTGCATGTGGCCTTCCGAGACGGTGTATCACCACACCAAAACGGGCGGAACGAAAGGCTTACGGCATATGCGACGAGAAGAGTTCGAACTTAACGTCCTGAGTTAATGAGCCATCAGGCATTCATGCCCATCGCGGGTCGCTCCTCGCATGCCCTCTTCACCGATTGGGTTGGACTCAGGAGAGGGCATGCGCAAGGAAGCCCTTCGCGTGCTGGCGGAGTCGCGGACTGCAGAAGGACTTGTCAACACACCGTACGAGTTGTGATAGTTGCGGATGTTTCAAGGCTCGCTGTACTACGGCCTGTTTCGAACTCCAGCACACCGGGCAGGCACCGTGCGTGGCGAACGGGGTGGTTCCTTCCCACCAAACAATTAGCGGAAACTCAACTTCAACGTCATGGCATCGTCGCTTGCACTGACGCTGACACTGACACTGACGGCATGCTGCTCTGTTCTGCTTGACTCCACGGCTATACTCATTGGAGAATACGGGATGTTGGAGCGGATACCAAGGAATATGGTCCCCAATCCGGACGAAGCCTCGGAAGATCATTATCGCGGGGTTGGATCTTCGCCCTTTCTGCATTAGGACATGAACCTGAAGGGACTTGTCTCCACGCTCATGATTGTACACGTCTTCTTCCGAACATTTCCGGCAACGAGTGCACACTCATAGACTACAAGCAGCACTGGGAACATGGCCGAACGCATGGGAGGATGTATTAGCTGTTCACCTGGTTCGCGGGAATTTGCGTTACACCGGACAGCCCCCCTTCTAAACACGGCGACCAACACGTGGATGGGCTCAAGCTACGTAATCAAAGGTGCCAGTGCGGGAATAGCGTTATCACTCGTAGGTCGCGACAGGCTCAGTACCTCTCCGCAAGCTAAGACAACAAACTCTAGCTTGTAGTCTTGTATGCATTGTACAATATATTTCTCCATCCACTTCGCCAATATCCTGGACCACTTCTCTGGAGAGCATTCAGAATACCATGGGTCATCTCAATTCACAAGGGTAATGTCCACCGCCGGATGAAAGAGTTCCACGACAAGTATGGGCCAGTCGTACGCATCGCCCCCAACGAACTGTCCTACACTGATGGCCGGGCGTGGAAAGACATATATCTTAACCGAGCAGATTTGCCGGTATTTCCACGTAATCCCGCATCGGTAAAGAAGACAGACTCACCGAGCGATCCCCAGAACATCATGGGTCCTGATGAAGACGCACATGCTCGGTTGAGGCGGGCATTCGCGCACTCGTTTTCTGACAAGAGTCTACGAGATCAGGCTCCCACTGTCGAGGGCTACGTTGATGCTTTCATCAAACAGATTAATCCTGGGGCCAAGAAAACCAGCCGAATTGAACTTGTCACATGGTTGAATTATGTTTCGTTTGATATTTCTGGAGACTTGTCGTTCGGCGAATCGTTTGACTGCATCAAGAATGCCCAGGCGCATCCATGGGTTGAAATCTCCAAAGACTTTGGTAAAGGACTTGCTTTGGTAGCCTCCATCAACCAGTATCCGCCATTGGACAAGTATCTCGGGTACATCCTCCCCAAGAATATTGTTCAGCGGCGCCTCGATCACCGGGCTATGAGTGCCGCAAAGGCTCGCAAACGACTTGAAATGGACACTGATCGACCAGACTTCGTTACGCCCACAAAGAAGTATAACGATCAAAAAGACGCCTTGTCCCTCGCAGAATGGGAACTGAACATGTCAACTCTCGTGTTTGCTGGAAGCGAGACGACCTGGAGTGCATTATCGGGAATTATGCGAGAGTTGCTCCAGAATCGAGGTGTCCTTCATCGGCTCACAAGAGAAATCAGAAGTGCTTTCGGCGAGGAAGATGAGATTACGATCGCTTCGGCGGGGAAGCTGGCATATCTGAATGCTGTCATCGGCGAAGGTCTGAGACTCGCTCCTCCAGTCGTCATTGGGCTTCCTAGAGTCGTTCCGGAAATGGGTGCCACCGTTTGTGGGCAGTGGGTTCCCGGGGGTGTAAGTGCGAGATTCTTTTCTTCGTCCTCTCTCCCATTCTGTCTCGTGGCTGACACTTCGCAGACCTATGTCGCTGTCCACCAATTCGCAGCAAACCGCCAAGCAAGCAACTTCCATCTCCCAAACTCGTTCATCCCAGAAAGGTTTCTAGAGAAAGATGACAGAGACGACATGTCCATACTCCAACCCTTCAACATCGGACGCCACAGCTGCATCGGCATGAAGTTGGCATATGCCGAAATGCGACTCATATTAGCGCGACTCCTGTATGCTTTCGACGTGGTTTTGGATGATCCAACCGATGTTTGGGATTGGGGCGAGCAGGATACGTTTATGTTTTGGGTAAGTGGCACGGGATGGTTTGGTTACGAACTGATTCTGACGTTGAGATAGGATAAGAGACCTCTTTGGGTGAAGGTCGAGAGGGCGGGAGGAGTGTAACACGCCACCATTTTGCGATCGTTGGTTCAAGTCCATCAAAGGTCCGATTGGGATGGCGGACGTCCTGATCTTGAGGGCGTGTATAGATGGAGGGAAATACTGGTGGTTGAGAACTGAACCTAGTTGGAAGGGTTAGTCGGTGTGTGTATGCAAAGAGGTAATGAAGCAGATCAGATCTCTGTTTCCCAATTATGGAGAACGCTTTTGGCCGCAGCTTTTCACTCAGAGAGCTCCCCAAGAGGGAGAACATGTAACCTGGGGGGGTAAATCACAATCAAAGACAGACTGTAAATTCCACCAATCTTCAAGTATACATACACACCAATGGCATTGCTAATCTTTTGATATCTAAAGCAGCTCAGCACGAGCGCTCAAACTCCACCCATGTCCCTCCATCCAATGTTGATGCCAATTTTCTCAAAAGAATCCGCGCATAACCAGTAGCTAAAGGTAAAGCTCATTCCCTACCACCTGCCTGAACTATTGCCCCTTTTACCACCTTCATTCAGCCCAAATCCGCAACTTTGAATAACAATACATGGAAATTATACACGTTCACGTCCACGTTCACGTTCACCATCCCAATCGCCCCTACCAGAAAGCCACTTCGCCTTTTGGGCGCATTTCATCTACCGCCTAACCATCCCCTTGCCCGCACCTGTCATGTTGTTCTTCGCGCCGAACAGCAACTTGAACCCGTTTTTCAACGCTGTCATATCCGGGTAGACGTGTGTCTGGAGTTCGAATGCGTTAGGCACGACCTTGACGGGCCAAGCACCTGGTTTCGCCCCGGCACCCGCCATGTAGCAGAGCCAGAAGTAGCCTGGGTACTTCGGATTGACGCAAAATGCGTACATGAAGCGCTTTGGATTCGCTTGGCAGTAATGGTTGAGCCATTCGTCTGTGGTTCACATATTAGCAACAAGTATAACAGCTTTTGGAGGGAACAGGAGAGCTTGCCAGTCTTGTCACGGCTGGTCTGTTGGAATCGTTCATCCTTTGTCATCTCGGTGACCTTCTTTGCCATCGCTTCGACATGGTTGACGATCAATTCGTCCAAGTCAGAGTAAGTGTACTTTCCGACCTTGAGCTGTTTGCCGAGCGAGTATTCGCTTGTCTTGCCCAACTCCAGCACATCAATGTGTTGGTAGTTGTTGTCGGACACTTTCCAAGTGACAGCAAGGTGATCAAGACCCTTGGACGAGGGGCGAATGACGACCTCACCAGGTTCTTTGCCACCGAGGAACTCTTCCGCCTGAGAGGCGTTAAATGCGTAAAACAGAGGATGGTTGACGACGCGGTTAGGACGTCCAGTTGCAACTTCCTTCTCGCGTTCCTCAGCCTTCTTGTCTGCGAGTTCCTGCGCCTCATCCCATTCGCCTGGGATGCGGTTGAAGTCCTTGCGGGGAGGTTGCCGTATTAGATCTTCGCGGAGAGACAACTGGGCCGTCAATGCTTTGCGATTGAGGTACATGATTCTCGCTCGGACTGTTTGACGAGGCTGATAGACGTGACGAGGCTCCAAGTTGCCATTACCGACATTTTCTGGGAACTCCGACTCGGAAACACCACCCTCAATACCACATTCCAGAGAGACTTCAATATGATCGGGGAAGGTCCGTCGGATCTGGACAGGTACGACCATACCATCGGTAAGTGACTCCTTGGTCTCACCGGTCAACATAGTGAACACCTCGTCGGATGACATGATGGCGAAATTTTGTCGGATCTCTTCAAATGGCTCGATCAATTCCGCGCGGATAGTTTCGAGAGTGGCTCGCTTGCGGTTACCGAGCTTCTTCTCGATTTCAGATGCGTAGTCCTCAAGAATGAGATCATGAATTTGCTCAGTCTGCTCATCGCGGACCATCCTTCGGATGACTGCACTTGGGCCGCCATCGTCAACCTCAGCCTTGATGTCCTCTTCGTCCATACCCATGGCATCTGCAACCATTTTTCGCGCAAGATCGTAGTCCTCAGGATGCACTCTGGTGTTGTCGAGATAGTCTGACGACTCTTCTGTAGATTCAAATGGAATATACAGGAAACTCGCGCAATTCTGGAAGACCTTGGGGCCCATCGCGGCTTTCAGGTCCCGGTTGTCCAACTCTGACAATCCGATCAAGTCAAAGCGGGCAACGATGTCATCACCGTTAGCCTGGATGGCTTTGACAAGTCGATCCGCCTTTCTTGGCCCCAAACCACAAACATATGGCAACAGTTTGGACATGTATGGATCATCATAACAGTCAGGCAAGTTAATGCCAACAAGATTGACCATATCCACCATGGCGTTTTCGAGGCGGTCAAAGAGTTTCTCTTGAGGAATAAGGGTCTGATTCTGGACGAAGGGCAATGTCACAATGTCCTTGCCGAGCGAGATGTACTCCGCGAGAGGATTCTGAAGGTACCGACCAAGCGCGACACAGTACCTTGTCAATGGAGCAAGCTTGGGAAACTCGGCTGCAGCTCGGGCGCTCTTATGGTAGAGGCGTGCAACCTCGTCGTTGACCATGATGACTTCCAAAGGATCACTCTTTTCTAGGTTATCATCTGGGTCCTCGTAGATGGGTCCGCGCAGATCATACTGAGCAATAATCTCCTGTAGGTCTTTGTATAGTTTTCGGGTATTCACTGTGAAACCGCTGACACCAATGACATCTGGTCGCCGGCGTCGAAGAATCTCCACGAGCTTTTCAATGTCCTCGCTGTCGGGAATATTCCTCTCTGGGTTCCCAAGTCGGAGGTCGCTCAACTTTCCATTTTCCAAGACACGGCCATCATTCTCAATATAGGCGTAGCAGATAGCGTCGCCTCGTTGGCCGGTGCCGTTTGAAATGGTCAGAACATTAGGTGTTGATCCAATGTCGGCTCCACGTGGTTTGAAAGGAGCTTGATCAAGCTTGTTGTAGTAGTTCTCGCGCGCACGACCAGCCAACTCCTCTTCGCATCTTGCCCGTAAGGTCTCCTTGACACCGTTCGCAATGATGAGCTGCATTCGATCCAAGGCCGTATTGATGAGCTCTTTGCGAAGTGCGTTCCAAGCATCTGCGACTTCACTAATATTGTCAGAAACGATCATTTTCTCGAGCTTCTTCTTGAACTCGGGGTATCCATCCATGCGGATCTTAACCTGGATGAGGCCTTCTTCTTCAGCCTTGAGCATCTTGAGGAATAGATCTGGGCGTCCATGGAGATCAAGGAATGTCTGCCGACGGAGGTACTTGAACTCGTAGTATGCGTGATCCTCGGTGATTTTACGCAAGCCTTTATCGGTTCGAATGCAGTCGATAATGGCGTTTTGGTAGAAGCTTCCTCGCACATATCTCCGCAGGCGAGGGCTGGTGATGAGCTCCTGAATGTACATCATCTTTGCAGAACGGAGGACCTGGAGACCGATGGTATTCTCAGTGGGATCAACGAGCTCTTCAGCAAGCTGCATGGGCATTTGGATAGGGTCTTCGACATATTGCCTTCTACCTGCTCCCTCGGCATTCTTAGCTAGGTCATCCGGGGTGATGCCGAGCGCGCGCACAAAGCTATATGTGGTGCTGCCACGGATTCTATCGTAGAGTGTTCGGGAGGTGTTGGCGCGTTTCTGGGTACCATTTGCTTCAGATTCCAGCAAACGAAGATCTTTCAACTCGGCTGAGTACTGGAAGTGCAAGTAGTCTTGTAGTTCCTGTATTTCCTCAATCGTGACTGCCTTGCTGACCAAATCTTCCATGGCAGGGTCTACAACATCTGGGTTGTTGGCCTTCAAGCCCTCGTAGTTCTGCTGCAGCGCATCTCGCTTCTCAGTGAATGCCCTGAACTTCAGGTCCAGGTCAAAGACCTCCCATAGATCACTCTGGATGAGGAGTCGCTCCGGTCGGACATCGAGCGGCGCATCGTTGTCAGGATCATCTTCAAAATCCTCAGGGGCATGGATAAGATAGTCTTTTCGATGGTTGAAGATGAAAGGCACTTCATAATCCTCAAGGTTAAGGAACTCGAGCACCTTCCGCACAGCTTTTCGGAATGGCTTCTCAAAGTACTTCGGAAGGGGCTTCTTAGGCCAGATCAAGTTCGAGATCCATATTGCCTCTTCGGTAAGACGAGCTTCCATCCCCTCGTCGCCGACATCCAACTTCTTGAAAGGTTTGCGTGCCAGTTGTAGCCGCTCCGGAGTGTCTTGCTCTCGGATCTCATTGTCCTCATCTGTGAGCAAGCGCTCAGCAAGCTGAGATGGCTCGAAAACATCCTTGAGCTGGAGCTGTTTTCCACTGCCATGCTCCTCGTCGTCCTGTTCCTGCTGAAGCGCGAGCGCCCAGTCGTAGTCGGTGCCATCGCCGAATGCTGCCCGGTAGTCTTCTTCGGCGCCTTCATCTAGGCCGGCAGCCTGCAGTCCGCTTGTGATCAAATTTATGCCCGGCTGTCCGACCTCTCGGTCATCCTCGATGTCGTCCTCGAACTGGTCTTCCTCAATGAAATCGGCGAACTCGTCAATGTGCGGGCCTGGTCGTCGGCGGTCCTCTTCAACCTCATCAGCGCCATCTTCGTCTTCCGAGAAGATGTCATCGACACCGCGTGCTCGTCCGGTGCCTCGGTGGCCGCGCTTGAGGCGTTTGTATTTGCCCTGTTGTCGCGTCAGCTGCTTTCTTGGCGCAGGGCACAATTGCTGAACTTACCTGTGCAGCTTCTCGCGGCTCGGTATCTATTCCAATAAGGTCCAGATCCTCCTCGTCGAGGGCTTCGTCGCGCTCACGGTCGCGGTGCTTGCGCTTCCTCCGTTTCCGACGCTCGGCGGGGTCCTCCTCCTCTTCGTCGTCGTCATCAATGACGAAGCCGCTCCCTTCCTGCGAACATTTAGTGAAGGGTCATAGGAACACGCTGCGGGGGATGGCATACAGCTCTCAGGGCCTCTTCGTCATCCTCTTCCTCCTCCTCGCTCGAATCGTCAATGCCATTTGCGCCCACGTCCTTTTTCGCTCGCCGCTCGCCGCCCTCAACATCGTAGTCATCGTCCTCCTCCTCGCTGCCTAGATCGGCAATGTTGTCAATGAGAGCATTCATTGCGCGCGCGAACAAAGGAGACGGCAGAGGTTGTCGGCCAGAGCACTCGCGGTGATGGATTTGGCGTGTGCGGAGATGGGGCGAGGGTCGGCGCGCGCGAAATTCGGCGGGAGAGGCTGCGGAGGGCGGTGGTGGGAAGAAGGAGAGAGGGAGTGTTGACGGCCTTCAAAAGATCAAAGGTCCCAACGCGCGCCGAGCCGGGCTTTCGTTTTTGCGGTCCGCCGTCACGTGACAGTCGTCCCGCTCCAAGGGGGCCGCTCGCTTGGCCACTTGGTAACCTTGTCATGGCCAGGCGTCGGGCCGGACCTGCACGCTCACTGCGTCGCAGCGCTTTCCCGACGTGAGGCAGGCATGATATAGATTGGGCCTGTCTGCAATCGCAGGCGAGGGTGTCTGCTCCGTGAATGAGACTCGTCTTTGTAGGCAGGGTTTCGCGGGAGCAGCCGAGACGCTCAGGCGCGCTAGAAGGTCATGCGAAACTGAAACTCTTGGGCAAAGGGCATAACAGGACACTTTCTATTCTCAGTCTATAACCTGGCCTACGTCCGCTGCGAGCACCGTCGCTGCTGTTTGCCCGAATCTCCTCGTCAGCGTTGTGTGCTATATCCGTCGCTGCGGACTTCTTCCACAGGTGCTTCTACGCCGCCAACCCTTCCCCACCAACGCACCCCGCTGCACTGTCTGGTTGAGCTGTCGTCCACCCATCGGCCCAAGACCCACGTCTTCTTTTTATATCGGTGTGTCCGGATTGGGAGCCAATACCGTCGGCTTGTGAGGTGTTCCATTATCGGTCCCGAAAGCGTTAATCCAATAGACGCTGTGGCCCTCCTTTTAAGGTCGTCGTAGTGTCCCTGATTGGCGAAACACGGTTGTCGCATCTTTGGGCGGCAAACTCGAAACCCGCGCGCAGAGCAACCCTCGACGTCCTCACCTGCGCGGCGTGGCCCAACGTGTTCCACCCCACTCCGCTGAACAAATAGCTACGTACGGCCGCCGTCGACGCTGAGCACGCCGCCCGCCATCCAGACACCGCAGCACCACGGCGCCCCCGCCGACCCACCGCCAACATGGCCGACTCCGCGTTCAAGACGAAGACGATGAAGAGGAAGAATGTCAAAGGACTTGCGCTCAACAAGGAGCCGCCGAAGCTGTCGCTGCCCTCGACCAGCGATTCGCAAACCCCCGGCGGCAATGGCAACGACGACCGCGCAGACACGCTCGAGATTGGTGTTGAGTTCCAACTGGACCTGAAGGCAGAAGATCTGATAGTGCTGCGCGAGCTCGGCTCGGGCAACGGAGGCACAGTGAGCAAGGTCCAGCATGCCGCTACCAAGGTGGTGATGGCGCGGAAGGTGCGTGACGATGCCCGGTGGGGTGACCGGCGGGGTGACCGGCGGGTTGCTGATGTTTACAGATTATACACGTTGAAGCAAAGAACGAGGTGCGCAAGCGCATTGTGCGCGAGCTGCGGATCATGCACGACTGCAATTCCAGCTACATTGTCGACTTCTACGGCGCCTTCCAGAACGACACGGGCGATGTTATCATGTGCATGGAGTACATGGATGTGGGGTATGCTCCCCCTTCAACCCCTATACATCTGCATACATATCGGTGTATATAGAACCCACAACCACTGACTCGCAGCAGGTCCCTTGACTGGGTGTCAAAGACCTTCGGTCCCGTCCGCGTCGACGTCCTCGGCAAGATCGCAGAAGCCGTCCTCGGCGGCCTCGCCTACCTCTACACCGCACACAAGATCATGCACCGCGATCTCAAACCTTCAAATGTCTTGGTCAACTCCAAGGGACAGATCAAGCTGTGCGATTTCGGCGTGTCAAGCGAGTTGGAGGGTTCAATCGCCGAGACGTTTGTCGGAACCGGCACATACATGGCACCCGAGCGGATACAGGGGTCTCCATACACTGTGAAGTCAGATGTCTGGAGTGTTGGGTTGACTTTAATGGAACTGGCAATCGGAAAGTTCCCCTTCGGAGGTGGCGACAACGACGGGGATGAGTCAGGGGGTCCTCAGGGCATTCTCGACCTCCTTCAGCAGATTGTCTTGGAGCCTTCACCGAAGCTGCCCAAGAGCGATGCGTTCCCTTCGATTCTGGAAGACATGATTGCTAAGTGTCTTCTCAAGGATCCCTCAGAGAGGCCGACGCCAAGAGAGCTTTTTGTATGTCGGTTGAAACCCATGTGATATAACAGCACTGACCTTGTTTAGGAGCATGACGCTTTCTTGGCTGCCGCAAAGCGCACTCCGGTTGATCTTGAAGCTTGGGCGGTCAGCATGATTGAGCATAACAAGCGCAAGTCGCACCTGGCTCCTCTAGCCCCATCTGCATCAATTCGAGAAAAGTTGCGAGACCGATCGCCGCCGACCAAGACCCCTTCTGCAGATTACGCCGATGCCAACGGCAGCTCCGCTCCGCCTCGGCCATCCTATCCAGCCCGAACGTCAAGCGCCCAGAGTGGACAGAACATCATGGCTCTCCCAATTCGGCCAGCGCCCCAACCCAGCAATGGCTCGCCCCTGTCCAGAGGTCCACCCAATGGAGGTTTGCCCGCAGTCCCCCGACGGTATAACAACGAGGTGTGAGTACTAACAACACTATGCCGCGCAAAAAATATGGTCGAATTCGCATGTCTTGAGTCTACGTGGAGGCCGTTTATGGGAACATCTTTCAAATATCGCCGCAATGGGTCAGACGCATGGGGTCTGTCGTGTACATGGAGAAGGGAAGGATTTCAGACGGATGAGTTGGTCAAGACGGTGCAGTACAGCACGCGCACATGTTGCAGTAGGAATAACGCGTTGCATCTTTTCGGCGCAGCAGGCTTGTTCTTGTGGTGTGGAGATAATTGTCCGGCACCTAGCTGATTGTAGCTAGTATCTATCTACTTTAGTGTTTCTCTGGCTGCGGCAGCGAAGAAAATTGCAAGCAGTTAGCCCTATATCGTAGCAGGGCCACGAGGTGGTGAGGATGTTGATGCGGACGTTAACGTATGGCGTCATTGCTCGCACCTGCGCTTTCCAGATCTAATGCTTTTCAGATCGTCGAACATGCATACGCACACCCACGTGGCTGCCATGTTCTACTCGCCCAATGCACCCCACACTGCAAGATCGCCATCACGCTTCACCTCACACGATCATCTTTCACACAATACCCAGCTACGCAGTACATCAGCCTTATGTTTTAGCCGTGATACCTCTCTATACATATCGAGTTCCCCATTGCCAGTCTTGTGTCAATGCATAGAAGAAAAAAAGGCCTGTTAATCGGCTTTCAATGCTCTCCATATTTACCACTGTCACATCATTCGCTAACAAGATTTCATCGCCCATTCCATACTCTGCGCAATCATCTCATCCTGGTCCCTCACTGGCTCGTACCCCAGCATCTTCTTCGCCTTATCAATTGACCAGCAACACCCTTTGTTCAGATGATCAATCCCATCTCGCCTCAGCGCCGGCGTCTTCATCCCAAACGTAAAGATAAAGTACAACCACTCTCCCACAGACGCCATCACCTGCATAACACCAAGAGGAATACTTGTAACTTCCTCGGGTTTGACAGGACTCCCAGCAGCAGCATAGCACTTGCGAGCAAAATCAAAGAAGGGCTGCGGAACGCCATCCGAGACGAAGAACGCCTCACCCGCCACAGACGAAAGGCCCTGTCCATCTAAAAGAGCATGAAGGGCAAGGACATGCGCCTCCGCCGCTTTCCCAACATACAGAAACTCGAACAACTTCTCGTTCGTGCCAACCTGCATCTTGTGCTCTTGCTTCCTGATGCTCGAGACCAGCTGAGGGAGGAAATTGGTATCGTGCTCGCCGTAGATGGCTGGGAGACGAAGCACCACGGTGCTGAGCTCAGTGCTGTTTGCTTCGAGGACGGAAGCATCAGCCAGGGCTTTGGTGAGGCTGTAGATGTTGGGGTAGTGCTCCGCTGTGTAGAGCTGCGCTTTGTCCTCGGTCAAGGGCGTTTGAGTGGACAGCACGGCGGAGTCGGATGAGGTGTAGATGAAAGCCCAGGTTTCGGGGCATGACTTTGCTGCTTGGAGGAGATTCCGGGTGCCGTTGATGTTTGTACGTTTCAGAAGGGACGCATGCTCGGTGTGGTGGGGGGATGCCGTGTGGATTACGGCGTGCGGTTTGATCTTGTCGAATATAGCTTGTATTTGTGCTTTGTTGGCAATTTCGGCGGAATGGTAGGATATCCTTGATTCATCGAATGTGGGTTTTGGGTTCCGGCTCACAATGGCGATGGATGTCGCGGAGTCGTGGAGAAGCTGTTGCACTATGTGACCGCCGAGGAAACCACATCCGCCTGTGACAAGAACTCTTGTGGAGGCACTGGTCATTTTCCTTGAAGGTTATAAAGCATTAAGGGCAGAATCGCTGGTTGGTGGCAGCTGGATCTTTGCATCTTCGAGTTACATGTAAAGTAAGCCTACGCCTCCAACGCAAAACTAGGCGTCCAACTCAAAAGCCATGACCAATAAGGCGGACAGGATATATTATATACTGATCTCCACCAGGCATATTGTAGTTTAGCACAACTTATTCCTGGCTAGTAGTGCATACTGCTCGTCTCCTTTACACCAGGTCTACCACAAGCCTAGCCCTTTGCACAACGATGAACATGGGGTAATAAAGCAGTTTCTACTAAAGCGCCTACTAAGGTTTCCAAAACCTTCCAGTTTAAGGATGCACACTATGATTGGGAGACTTGGTTTTTGAACATGTATCCCAATGTCACCTCCTAGTACGAGCTAGTCTGCCCCACGAAGCATGTGATACATACTAGGGGTGATACAAGGACGCTCCTAGTCTTTCCCTTCTTTGTTCTCACCAAGCAAGGTAAATAAGCTCTGGGTTCCGAGGTGGAAGGTTATGTGCCCAACGAAGGAGGGTCACGAGCGGGGAAAGGGCTGCATGAGGGGAAGGTACAAGGGAAACATGCATCCAAGCTAGGAGTGAACATGTATATATCAATGTATTTCATCACCAAGTATTTTTTTCACTTTACTATCTATCCGCTCCTGAGCTTCAGAACCTTCAAGGTCCACTTTTCACCCGTGGGTCGTCATAGCTACCCGTTACCCTATCTCCTTCCTAGTGGTATTGCGCGTCCTCGGCACCAAGGCCACCGACCTTGTTCTGTTGGATCCACCACGGCGCAGATCAAACACGCTGTGCCTGTTTCACTGGCCGATCGGTGGTTTTCGAGCGGGTACTTTCTCTTCGAGGGGGAGAACGTGATTCGCGAATTCCCGCTGATACCAGAAACTAAGGAAGGTACCTAGGGCCAGGGTCCTGTCCAGAAAATTTCCTTTTCGGACACGATACTAACAAAGCAACCACGATCTTTACTCTCGACAACCATTTTCTAATTTCGCATTTCTTTCCATTTCTTTGCTGAGTTCTGGATCTGTTTTTTGGGGAGTTGGGGACTTGCTGAGCGAGGTCAAGCACCGGAGATTGAAAAGGATGATCGGCTGGGGAGTGCGGGTGGTAATTGTGGCGTTGGCCGTGGCTGGTGCTGTGAATGGGGCGTCGAAGGAGGAATGGCGAGGACGGTCGATATATCAACTGCTCACTGATCGGTAAGATGTCTGTTCTGGAGTATCATATGGATAGATGATGACTCGTCAGGTTTGCTCTCACCGATGGAAGCACCACCGCGAAATGCAACACCGCCGATGGAGTTTATTGCGGTGGTACTTGGAGAGGGATTATTGGCCAGTTGGATTATATACAGCAGATGGGATTTACGGCTGTGAGCGTTCGCTTGGAGAAGCTTATAGACTGGTTGGCTTGTTGACACCATTCGCAGATTTGGATATCGCCGATCGTATACAACATCCCCGAGAAGACGCCCTATGGCTATGCATATCATGGGTTCTGGCAACAGGATCTGTATCGGTTGAATGATCACTTCGGTACCGCAGATGACCTGAAGGCTCTCAGCAAAGCATTACACAATAGAGATATGGTATGTTCTTTCCCAGAGCTTTTGCCTTGAATCTCCTCTGCTGTAATCCTTTTCTCTTTCTTATCCTTTAGAATGGCCAAGGAAGACTTAATATTCTAACAACCACCAGTATCTAATGGTCGATGTAGTGGCCAACCATAACGGCTGGAACGGCAGTGCATCCACCGTCGACTACTCAGCCTACAATCCCTTCAACAAGAGAGAATACTTTCACAACTTCTGCGACATCACAGACTGGTCCAACCAGACCAGTGTCGAGGATTGCTGGCTCGGAGATGCTCGTGTGGAACTAACAGACTTGCGTACTGAAGATCCAATTGTAGCAGCCATGTACAGCAAGTGGATACACAAGCTCGTATCCAACTACTCGATCGATGGCCTTCGCATCGACACAGTCAAGCACGTTGGCAAGCCCTTCTGGGCCCTCTTCCAAGCAGCCGCAGGCGTTTTCGGCACAGGAGAAGTCCTCAGTGGAGATGCAAAATACACATGCGATTACCAAAATTACCTCGACTCAGTCCTAGACTATCCCTCCTACTGGCCCCTAATGCGCTTCATCAACTCCACATCCGGTTCCAACGAAGAACTCCTCTCAACGATGAGCTCCATGAGAACCGACTGCAAAGACGTCACATTGCTAGGCTCCTTCTCCGAAAACCACGACCTCCCACGCTTCGCCAGCCAAACGCAAGACCTGGCACTGGCCAAAAACGCCATCGCCTTCACGCTGCTAAACGACGGCATCCCCATCCTCTACGCCGGCCAGGAACAGCATTACGATGGGTATGGCGACCCCGGGAATAGAGAAGCTACCTGGCTCGCACGCTACTCGCGCGAAGGCGAATTGTACAAGGTCGTCCAGGCCGTCAACCAGGTCCGGAACTGGGCTATTAATGCCGACGAGAGGTATCTGACATACAACATCTTCCCTATTTACAATGATACGCATACAGTGGCGTTTAGAAAGGGCTATGATGGCCAGCAAATCCTCTCCGTTATTACAAACACGGGCACCGAGAACCCGCTCTGGACACTCAATCTCACAAATCATGGTTTATCCACCGGGTCCTCTGTCGTCGAAGTAATGACATGCGCCAAGCTCACGGTCGATGAAACTGGAACCCTCGCCGTCCCCATGCAAGGCGGTATGCCGCGCATCTACTTCCCCGTCGATGCCACAGATGGAAGTGGCATTTGTGGAGCGAGCACCAAGTCGAATATGGCGAGTGGGACGGGGAATGCGCAGCCGAGCGCGACGAAAGAGGGCAAGGGGGGTTTGGGCAGGAAGAGTTTGGAGAGGGGGAGGAGGGTCAGGAAGAAGGCTGTGGCAGCGGCTGGGTTGGCGGTTGCGGCTGCTGCGGTGGGGGGTGGGATGTAATGGATAGATGGATATTGAGAATTGGATGGGAGTAGAGTGGGAGGGAAGAGCAGGGGTAATGCAAGATAAGCCGTTGTTTGGGAAACAGCGTTGTCTGCACGCTCTTGGAAGGAGTGGGTTGGACAACGTGGTCTTCCCGAGATTGAGATGAACAGATTTGGCAGACCTGGATCACGGCGGTGATCTGGGCTTTTCGTTTGAGCACATTCCATGCATGGATGGGAAGGGGGAGCTTGTAAGGACTTCGAGACTGGATATCTGGATACTGGCTTTCTCTGTATTCATTGAGCATTTTAGATTTGACGAGCATAGCATTAGATCCTGACCATAATTTTCTGGCGATGGAGAGCGTTTGCTTAGATAGTATATATTATGACATACCATAGGCATCAGAGCGAGGCACATCAGACATATTACATATTCCTCATGTTCATACTTTTTTCATTTCGCCGTTGTGGATCATCTACTACATATCACTGATGCCACAGGACTTTTATCTAGTCTAAACGCTCAGATATCTACTCTCCTTGTCCAATCGGCCCGCTAGCCTGCTTGGCCGCCTTTGCCGCTACAATGTCATCCACCCGGAGTAACAGACACGCACTCTCCACTGCCGTCTTAACACTCTGTTCCTTGACCGCCAGTGGCTCCCAGACGCCATACGTCTTCATATCCACCACCTTTCCTGCATCGCCATCAATACCCCAGCTACTCTGCGTATGCTTTCCGTCTTCAGTCAAACCCTCAGCGTGCTTGGCGCGGAGCTGGGTCAGTACTTTGATGGGGCTGTTGCCTGAGTTCTGGATCAGTGTGCGGGGGATGACTTCCATGGCCTCGGCGACAGCGCGGTATGGCCACTGTGCTACACCTTCGATGAGCTTTGCCTTTCGTTCCAGACCAACGGCGACAGCCATTTCCGTGGCTCCACCGCCGGGGCACAGTTTTGGATTCCAGATGACGTTCCTGGCGACGCCCATCGCGTCATGTAGGTTGCGCTCGATCTCGTTGAGAATGTCTTTTGAGGGCCCGCGGAGGAGGATGGTGCAGGCTTTGGGGTCTTTGCATTGGGTCAAGAAGGTGAAGTATTCGTCGCCGATCTTTGAGATTTCGAACAGGCCGCAGTGGGTGCCGATGTCGGCAGCGGTGGCAGAGAAGACCGAGTTGACGATGGTGGCGCCTGTTGCGCGGGCGATGCGGTTGTTGTCTGTTTTGCGGACGCGGCGGATGGCGGTTATATTGTGTTTTACGAAGAAATGCTGGGCGAGATCTATGTCTGGGTTAGAGGTATTCTAGAGGGAAGAGGGGGGGGGGGGGGGGAGGGGGGGGGGGGGGGGGGGGGGATAGCTGGGGTACGTACCACTGACTCCCTTCTCGGTGATGACAAGGTCGGGCTTGAGGGCGATGATGGCGTCGCACATGGCCTTGACCTGCTCCTCCTCAATCTGCAGTATCCGGTTCCAGTCCTCCTCTTTCGAGATCTCGATGTTGGTCTGCGACTCGCCCTTCTTGTACTCCAGCGGGCAGTCAAGCAGTATGACGCGCGGGTTCTCGATTCTCCTCCTCATCTTGGGATGTGTGATGTCCTTGTTCAGCATAACACCGTCCAGCACCTGGCTGTCCTCGATCTCGCCGCCAGGAATCTTCTCAATACGCGCGTATCGCTTAATGTCCACCTCCTTCTTTCCGTTGCCCAGGTCTAGCGACACTGTCCGCACAGCTTTGAGGGCGAGGCCACACATGAGCTCCGACCACCGCGAGACAAACTTGGTGCCGATGGACGCGCTGATGAGCTGGTGCATGGCCTTGTCGTCGTCGATGTTCACGTCCACGGCAATCTCCTCGATGATGGTGAGGGCATCGGCCAGCGCCTGCTTGAAGGCCTGGATGATGACGACGGGGTGGATGTTCCGCTCGAGCTGGGGCAGCGCCTGTGCGAGAATCTCGCCCGCTAATATTATGACCGTCGTGGTGCCGTCGCCGACCTCTTCGTCTTGGGTCCGGCTCAGCTCGATCATGCTTTTCGCCGCAGGATGTGCAACCTCAATCTCGCGCAGGATGGCGTGGCCGTCGTTGGTCAGGACGATGCCGCCCATGGGGTCGAGCAGCATCTTCAGCATGGCCTTGGGGCCCAGACATGACCGGATGATGTCGGCGACTGTCTTTGCGGCCGTGATGTTGGACATCTGCGCTTTGCGGCCGGATTGTCGCTCCCCGCCCGTCTGCGTGTCTGTGTTTGCTATTAGCAAAGCGAGGTGGTGGGAGCTGTGCGGCGGACGTACTCATAACCACCACGGGAGCCTGCATGGTGAAGTTTGGCGAGTGAGCGGCTGTGGAGGGGTGTGAGGTGCGGAAAGGGGGGGTATCGGGGGGTATGGGGGGGTATAGTGGGCTGTCTCGGTGCCTGCCAGCTCTTGCGTCCGTCCACAGAAAATCTCCCCGGCCACGGCTCGCGACGCGCAGGTGCGGCCAGCAGGTTCTTCCGGCCGCGCTGGCACTAGTCCCCTTCTGGCGCCCAGCCTCCCCTCTGCTATCTTGGGAGGACCACGTGACTGTCTGTGCGCGGCGGAGACGTGAACGGCTTAGCGCGTCGCATCATTCCCCTTTCGGCCTAATTCTGCCGGGTCGGTCCAGCCTCTCACGTGAGGGGAATCTGACCGGCGCTGGAGCTTCTTACAAGACCGACCTGCGCCCGCCAAACCCTCTCTCCTTCACCACACTTTTCGCGCCCTCCTCCCGTTGCGCCCACAGCCTCTCTGCCCACACTCGCCCCCGCGTCTCCAGCACCTCAATTGCCTTCGTCCACTCCTTTGTCCACCATCACTTGTCAATTCTGCCACCCATCACGCCCATCTCCCCACCTTCCTTGCTCCATCCCATCATCACCTCGCCGTCGCCATAGTCGGCCGTGACCATACGCCGCTCAGGTTGTGCCGTCTGCTTCGTTGCCAAGCAGACTCTTGTATCACTTGATCAATCTCACTTCCTCTAGTACACTAACACTCAGTCACCATGGGTCTCAACTACTATGCGTCGTCGCCAACCGTCGTCCTGCCACCCCAGCAGCCTCAAAGCTACTTCTCAGCCCACCAGCGCGCCCACTCACCGTCCGCCATGGGCAGCTACCGCCGCAAGTGTCCCACCCCGCCTTCAATGAACTACCTCGCCGCCGTATCCAATGTCACCGCTGGGCGAAAACGTTCCATCACCGACGTCGATGATCCCGAGGAGAATGCGCCATCCGGATCGATTGTCATCCAAGCACCCACCAAGCCCAAGGCTGAGCCCATCCACGGCCCAGGAATGACCCTCATCTACCCTGGCGAGCCTGGCTTCAGCATCGCCGCCGAATCGCAAACCGGCACATGGCGCGAAGAGAAAGAGGAGAAGGAAGAGCAGGCGCAGCCCGTCCGCCCCATTGCAGCCTCGCGCAAGTCGCAGCGCATGGACTCTGCCGTCGACATCGTCATCCCGTCTCTCGACGAGATGGCCTCTGCAAACATCATCGACGAGCACGGCAACACCGTCGACTCGCTCATCGCATCGCTCGGAGTCGGCTGGAAGAAAGTCATGTCCAACCCGAACCTACGCGATGCTGCGCGAGCTTATGCGCGTGTGATCGAGAACCACTTCGACCTCACCGATGCGGCTGTCATGCTCGAGAAAGAGTCGCTGTCCGCGTACCTTGTGCGCGCCAAACAACATGGCGTGCAAGGCTACTGGCTCTTTGCAGACAGTCTTCAATGGTGCCAACTCGTCGGCTGGTCATTACAGCGAACCGTAACGAACCTCATGGCTGGGCCCATTCCCCGCGTCGAGGGCGAGCGCATCAGCGCACGATCGCGAACTCCCTCTGAGCCCGCCACGCCACCTGCTACGGACATCGACATGTCAGTCACAGCAGTCGATGCTGACGCAATGGAGATGTAAAGCCTTCAACTACTCTGCATCACCAAATCTTCCCAATCTCGTACTTGTCTCTTTGCACCATGCACGGCACCAACTTTTCGGTATTTGCTTTCGCGCTCTCTTGCACATCAACATCTCTCTTCGGCTTTTTGGACTTTCCTCTCTGGGACTCATCGGTGTTTGGAGATCGGATCGGATTTGCCCAGCTGGCGGCGGGTATCATCGTTATTGACCCATGTATTTTAGCTATGTGTGTGCTTGCTGCGACTGCTTGATCGCCCATTTTCGATCGCGTCGTGCGCGCGATAGGTACTACTGCAGTAACCTAAGCAACAATAAAAACGAATATTATTAAAACATGCTTTTCCTCCATGGTCCTGTGAGCTGCGTGATTGCATTACCGAGGCTTGCCGTAGAGACGAGAAGTAGGCGACGGAGGAACGCGAACTGCGCGCGACTCGACCATGGAGAACTTTACTTCTTTCATCCCTTAACGCCATTATTCTAGGCCGCGGTTGGCTGAGTTGAACGACGCGACGCCGTCCAGCTTCACATGACCTGACTTCAGCCTGACCTCAGACCTCTAGAGGTCGTTCGAAACCCTTGATCTTACTTGCAGCTACATATTCGTCAAAGCGAGGCCCTTTATCGCATGTGCTTGGGTGCTCTTCGCTGCGGCGTCTCTGCAAGACCCAGGGGTCGCCGAAGTTTGAGACTGACGTTCTTGGACGGAAAGATTATGGAAGGGGAGGACACGTTTGGTTGAGGAATCCGGGATAAGATCGAGATGCGGGGCTGAGATCGAGGCAGAGGCTCATATTGAGGGCCTGGGTTTTTTTTAGTAAGTGTATGGATTGTCCCCTCGTCCAAATGATGAAGCGGTCAGCACATTTTGGGTGTCGAGCGAGTTCACTCTTCCAGGGCTTGAAGGAGTTTTGCTTGAGGCTCGTCTGCGCGGGTCTTGAAGCATAACTAACATGATATCGCTGATAGATTCTACAGAAAAAAGCACCTTGCAACCTTTTCCAGGGGCTATGATACATCTGAGCTGAAAGCTCGCAATAAGGACCTGTTCATCCGGATTTTCACGTGATCTATACACTGCCACTTTGCGGAGTCGGTTAGCCGCCTGAGCTTCCCACGCCTATTCGAACTCCAATCCAACGTTCAAGATCAATCAGAAACAAGTACCGGTATGCGTCTACGTACGCTTCAGGCGCCCAGCTACGATAGCGACGGCCCTTGCCCTGTTGCTCTTGTGCAATGCCCAGGGCTGTAGTCACCATGTTGAAGTATGCTCTCAACCATGGGCTCTTCACCGTCCTAGACGGAGTCTCCGCATTAAAAAGTGACGATGAACAAAATCGTTTCGGGATTCGGAACTCTTATTCAACGCCGAAGAGTACATCTTTGCCTGTGAGGGAACACTCACGCAAGTTGCAAGGCAGCAACAGATTGACTAGCCCTCGAACGAGTATGGTGCCATCGGCTATCTCCCTAGCCCTTGGCGGTGCTCAATACCCTGCACCAAACCTAATGGAGTAGATCGAGCGCGATTGGCTCAGTGTGCTCAGGGCTGAGTAGGATTTGCAGATATTCTGCAAGTTGACTGAGTGGGTACGAGGCTGATGGGATTGTCGGATTGGGGTGAATAACGCGAAGGGGATTGTATATAGATGGGATTGAACAGAGGTCTAGAGTTGCTTTTCACTATCAGCACCTGGACAGCTTCACAATATTCCCGCCTCGTCAACTCTATTTGTACTTGAACAAACTCAATTTTTCTCATTACTCTTCATAAACAGGTCAACAGCTCTTCCGTTTGATCATCCTTCAAATCAACAACGCCAAATTTCAACATAGTCCCATCCGAATGTCGGATTTCTCATCGCTCCTCATCCGCGGCATCTTCAGCGACGATGATAATGACAAACGCGTCTGTCCGACAGTCGACAATGGCGGTCCAGTGTCTCCCATTGTAGGATCCATGACCTTTACCACACTCTCCACCATCATAGCCGGCGCCTGTGCAGCACTATCCTGCCTCATATGTCTCTTCCTCATCTCGCAACACGCCTTCAACTACTCCAATCCAGTCCAACAACGACAAGTCATCCGAATCATTGGCATTGTTCCCTGGATATCCATCTTCTCGCTACTAATTGTAGCTCTTGTTGGGGCGGGCGAATACCTAGTCGAAAGTCTCGACTTTGGCTGCGCTGTTGCTATCAGTGCATTCCTATTATTACTCTGTGACTATGTGCTCAGCCATCCAGATGGATTCGATAGCCTCTTTGGCGAAGGCGCACTCAAACGAGGCCAATTCGATTCAAAGTCTCCGCCCTGGTTAAAAGTACGAAGCCTCCATAATCCCTAAATGCAAACACCA
This sequence comes from Amniculicola lignicola CBS 123094, assembly GCA_010015725.1. Classification (NCBI taxonomy): domain Eukaryota; kingdom Fungi; phylum Ascomycota; class Dothideomycetes; order Pleosporales; family Amniculicolaceae; genus Amniculicola; species Amniculicola lignicola. Next base: position 1,499,880 of record ML977556.1, read on the forward strand.
TAGCTAACATAACCCAGCGAACATGGTACATGGTCCTCCAATACATCCCAGTGTCGGCCATTGTCTGGATAGCCAGCGCCGCCTCCAACGCAGCAGGAACATACTGTGCGGAATCAAACAGCCCCCATTTCGCACACATCTGGATCACGGTGGTGAAAGCCGTGTCTACCATCCTCGCCGTGGTGGCCTGTCTCCGTTTCTACAAGCGCATGAAGCCGCATCTCCATGCGCACAAAGTCATGCTCAAATTCATAGCGTTTAAGGGTGTCATTGGTCTCAATTTTTTGCAGACTGTACGTTCCCCCTCCCAGAACCCCACTCCACAAATAGCAGGGCAAAGACTAATGGAGATATATCCAGTTCATAATAAACATCCTCCTCGGCCAAAAAGTCATCCACCCCACCTCGTACCTAACCCACCACGACCTCGCCACTGCCCTTCCCTCGCTCCTCCTCGCCATCGAAATGCCCTTCTTCGCACTCCTCTTAGTCTACGCCTTCTCCGCCACACCTTACAAGGCATCATCCAAGAAGCGAGGCGCTGCGGGAGCGATCCTCGAGGCCTTGAATTACAGTGATATTTTTAGTGCGTTTGTGAGGGGGCCGATGCGGTTGGTTAGGGGGTTGGAGAAGGATGGGGGGGTGGTGGTGGGTGGAATGGGGAGGCAGGATAGTGTTGGGTTGATGGGGAATATGGGGTATACGAGTATGGGGACGGGAGGGCCAGCGCCGCCGGTGTATGAAGGGAGGAGCGGGGAGTGGGTTTAGAGGCAATGGGGATGAAAATGTGGTAGAGGAGTTGAGGTTGTTTGTTAATGTTTGATGAGAATGAGGTCTAGGATTGCATATAATATATGAATTTAGCGTTGCGCGGCGTTAAGAGATATGTTCAAGCAAAGGGATAGGTTCTGGCATACCCATTATTTTCGCTTAGAGTTTCAGTCACGGGGTGTCCCTCAGGTAGATGGATGATATGTGGGGTCTCATTATTTATCATTATCAATACTGAGACTTTCCCATCTGAACTGAAAAGCCCAAACAATACAATACAGTTCGACTCCATGTAATCGCACATACAGAGCTTGCATGCTTACTGTATAACCTTCGTAGTAAAGGAAACACACACGCTAAAAGTTCTCACCGAAACTTGGTTGATCCATCCATCCACCCAATTCAATACAGGCCTAAGAAAACACAAGGCCGGAAGTTCCAAACGCCAATCGCCATCCCATTCCATACCCAGGCTCGTATTCAAAACGGCGGAATGGTAAAATCCTCCATCATCATATCCCACATCCAATCATCAAACTTCCCTCCATCCATGCCCTCCACGCCCTCCATCATCATCGGCATAGGCACACTGTCAAAATTCATACTATCGAAATGCATCGTGTCCATCGCAGGTAGCGGATGTTTAGTCTGATCGTTATACAAGGGGTCGAAGGTTGTTCCGCTTGCCAGTTCATGGACTGTCTGGTTGTAGACTGGCTGGGGAGCATCTGAATGGGGAGAGAAGGATGCTTGGGGTTGAGAGGGTGAGAGTGGTAGTGATGTTGGGTTTGAAGGCCGATTGTGGTTATGATTAGGCGGCTGAGGGGCTTGGATAATGGGCGGGGTAGGAGTTACAGGGTGGGAGGTGTATTCTTTCATTTTCTTGTTGAAGCCATTGAGGAGGCTGCGTTGGAGGGCCATGACGCTGAACAAGGGGTCACGGTCCTGCTTATCGTTCATTCGTTGAATCTCGGCGTCGGTGCTAGGCATTGCGTGCCGAGGCACTGTGAAGCTGAGCTTCTCGACAAACCGTTGGAAGAGGTTTCGAATGTCTGTTGCTTTTGCTACCGTGACGGGGTCCCAGGTTGTTCCAGTCGTACCACCAAGATTGGGGTTGGAGCCTTTGGCGGTGGGCACGGAGTAGAAGTCGTTTGCAATGTTGGGATTCATTTTCTCGGGGAGGAGGCTGGTGAAGCCTTGTTGGACACCTCCGGGACTGGTCAATTCGCCTTGACGTTCGTTGTCTTGAAGAAAGACAAGTTTGCAAGCTAGAATTATAGCGTAGAACCACCCTGACCAGGAAGGGAAGGCGAGATGGTAGAGGGACTTCTGGGGAACATCAAGAAGGGTAGTGATGATGGTTTTCATGGCTGCGACGCTGCGGAAGAGGTTGGTGATCCGGAGTGCAGAGAGAGATGTGGGGTTCTCGGGAGTGTCCCACAAAACACCATGGAGGGCGCTTTCGTGGACCCAAAGGTCCAGCAATTGGTACTTGAGGATGATGGTTGCTGGAACGAAGTCAGCGGCATGTCCAACTCGACTAGTTACAGGAACAACTCACTATTCTGACGAACAGAATCGGGCAGACTGCTCTTGATGAGCTCTAGTTCGTTCCGGAAGTTGGTCATTGACATGTCAAGGATTATGTCCCCTCTGACTTCCGCATTATCGATATCATCAAACGAGAAGTAGTCGTTGGCACGACTGATCACCTCGCTAAGACGAATCAGTGGTGATATTAAAGCATCACTAGGCACTTCGGCCACATCTTCAGAACACTGCAGCATGAACTTGGTATGAACCAGTGTGGTACGTTTTCGCCAAGCTTGTGCGAATCTACATTCTGTTAGGAGGGTCGACTAGAGCCCAATCTGGAAGGGCACTTACGCAACAGTCAAGTAGTAAACTCCTAAGAAAGCTCGTTTCTCATCAGCTGATCGGGCAGCTGGAGCATGTCCATCTCCCGCTAATGTCATTTTTCGTTTATCTCTTGGATTCTTCGACAACCCCAAGTCTTGAATCATCGATACACAGAGTTGCAGGTTGATGCTGAGTTGTTGTGTTTGCGGCTGGTAGACTGTGTGGTACCAGGCTGTATAGATCAGCAACCCCTGCAAGATTTCAAGACTCTTTTGGGAATGCATGATGATCCGGCTCGCAATTTGAGACTTGAATTCTTCGGCAATCTGGCGCTGGACGGATGGCGTTCGGTAGCTTGTGGCCGCGATGATTGCATGGAATAGGAATGGATGGCGGTGGCGTAAGGCATCTACACTTGTTGATGCCGGAATGACAACAAATGGAAAAGACCAGACGAATGACTCGCGAAATTCGTTCAGAAGGATGGCGGCTTGATCAATGTTGAGGAGGCCAGCCTCAACTGGATCGAAAGTCTCCATTGAGTCGTCGTCTTCCGAATCACTGTAGGGCGTTTCGATGGGGGTGATGTATTCTGTTGATTGACCCCTTGGGGACCTAGACTGATCTTTCGATTCATTGGAGAAGGGAGACGAATTGAGGACTGGTAGAGACTTTGCAGTCTGACCATTGGCAGCAAGCAGATCAATGAGGCTCTCGACCCGTTGCTCCAATTGCTTGACACGCCTAATACTGCAAATCAGCCGTGTTCCCTTTTGGCGCTTAGAGCGATGTCATGTTCGACAGGTCGAGCTCGAGCGTTCGTATGTAGCGGAAGCCTTTGGATGACCATGACGATCCTATGCAGAGGACCGTGCATAGCGAGACAGAGAGAAGGGCAGAAATGATGAGCTCCAATGAGAGGAACAATGCTAAGGAGGAGGCCATAGCTTGGTGCTTGAGATGTGATTTTCGGAGACCGAAGAGAATAAGGTGAGGAAGAGGCTTCGGGACGGATGCGAGTATTATACCAAAGCAAACTACTTGCGGACTGGAATCGAAACAGGTTGTACTTACGAGCGGGCTTTTGGGCCACGCCTCCGCACTGCGTCTTCGAAGACGCATGCCTTGCCCAACCTATGACATCTGTAACAGATATCGGTCCTGTCTTGAAGTGGTGAACATTTGGCCTTGGCCCGCGTGCAGTTCTGGCACGCCTTCCGCTTCTTGGTAGGATCGTCCGACGGCATGTCCGTGATGGATAATGGACGCGAGCAATGGAAGCGCTCAGGGAGATGTCGTTGCCCGTTCGCCGTCGGGAGGTAGTTAAAAGAAACAGATGTGAGGCGAAGTCAAGCGTAGATGCAGTGAAGGTGGCACGGTCTATGTCCAAAATTGGAAACTGCCCGGCGGGGTCGGGGAAGGGTTTTGCGACGAACCCCGATGACTCCTCCCGAGGCGTCTCACAAGACGCACTCCAACAGTCTGGACGGAGCAGCCACCTAAATGTTATCTACGCCATATATCAACAGCTGGGCAGGGCAGGTGACGCGGACGACCTTGCCATAATGTTGAGAGTTTCAGGCTCGCCAGACAAGCCCGGCTGCGGTCGTCTTGGAGCTGCTCTCGGGCCGTACCAATTCTCCAAGAGGTCCGTGCTTAGTGATGCAGACATACCAAAGAGCAGGCAATTCCTATATCGGCCCAAATGCAGCGTCGTGGCAGACACAGTTTCTGTTCTTTGTCTGGACATGAAGCGCTTAGCAGAATGGCATTCGTCCGCGCCATGCCCCCGTCGGTTCACGATGTCACCCGCAACGGCGACTTGGGATGCAATGTGTACTCGAAGATGCTTTATGAGAGCGAAATGTGCTTAAAAAGACAATAAAATCACAGTTCACGAATAAATACAATCTTCAACTACTTGTTGACACCTCTTCAGCAATTTCTTCATAACCGCCTGTGATACAGCACCCTGATGCATCCCTCTACAAACAACGACCCTCGGGAGTCCCACGAGGAGAAGACGTCAGAAAACTCAAAGCTCGGTTCTGCTTTCGAAGATGAGAAAGCACCAGAAGACCAGTTCATGTCTGGTGCCAAGTTGCACATTCTCATCTTCGGGCTCGGCCTAGCCGTGTTCATCATGGCACTTGACATGTCCATCTTGACAACAGCAATACCCATTATAACCGAAAAGTTCCAGTCGACGGCAGACATTGGATGGTACTTTGGAGGATACCTTCTCACAGCGTAAGATCCCCTGTACCTCGTCAAGTAATATGAAAACTAACCATATCCTAGATGCTCGCTTCAGCCTCTAAGTGGAAAACTATACGCTAATTTCTCCTTGAAATGGACCTTCCTATCCTTCTTTCTGATATTCGAACTCGGGTCCGTACTATCTGGTGCTGCCACTTCATCAACCATGCTCATAGTTGGACGGGCTATCGCCGGAGTTGGAGCAGCAGGTCTAATGTCCGGCACATTGTCCATTGTGGCGGTTGTCGTATCTCTTCGTATGCGAGCCCTCTACACCGGCATACTCTCTTCACTTTTTGGCATCTCCACCATCGCTGGTCCTCTCCTAGGTGGAGCTTTCACGCAACACGTCTCCTGGCGATGGATCTTTTACATCAACCTCCCCATTGGAGGTGTCACCATCGGGGCGCTAATGTTCTTCTTCAATCCTCCCACGAGGGTAGTAGAAACGGATGCAGTAGTTGATCGAATCAAGAGGCTCGACATCATTGGCTCCTTGCTCTTCATCCCGGCTGTAATTATGATCTTGATGGGGCTCCAGTGGGGTGGCGTCACATATGCTTGGTCCTCCTCTGTAATCATTGGGCTCTTCGTTGGAGCTGGTGTGATTTTGATAATCTTTGCGTTCTGGCAATGGCATGCAGGGGATATGGCTATGATTCCACCGTCAATTCTTCTCCAGCGGACGGTTCTCTGGGCGAGCATTGCAGCTATGTTTGCTATGGGCGCGCAGGTGATCCTCTCACTATGGCTTCCAGAATGGTTCCAAGCCGTCAAAGGAGACACACCTGTCCAATCTGGTGTTAAGCTTCTTCCTGCAATGCTGGCACAAGTTGTCTCGAGTATCCTCTCTGGGGTCCTAATCACAAAGCTCGGATACTTCAATCCTTGGCTGTTGGCTGGTACGGCACTCATGTCGATTGGATCCGGCTTAATCTCGAGCTTCGAACCCAACACTGGGAGCTCATATTGGATTGGATATCAAGTCATCTACGGCTTTGGAGCAGGGATGTTTCTCACGGCTCCGATAGTTGCTGTTCAGGCGGTGCTCAGCGCTGCTCAAACTCCGGTTGGAATATCAACTGTGACCTTCTTCCAGATGTTTGGCGGAGCGTTATTCTCCGGCATCTCACAGACGATATTCAACGAACAACTTGTGAAGGAGCTCGTGAAGAACATTCCAGGAGTCAATATTGGAAAACTACTTGCTGCTGGAACAGCAGGCGTTCACAAGGTAGTTTCTCCTGAGGAGTTGGTTGGAGTTGTGCGGTCGTACAATACCGCGATATTGGATACCTTCTATTTAGGCGCTGCCGTTACCGCAATCGCCTTCTTCTGTGCGTTCGGATTAGAGTGGGTGAGCGTGAAGGGGAAGAACTTGTTGGCTTCGGAGGCTGTGTAGTCTGTTTATTTATTGCATATCTTAGCATTCTGTACTTAACTTAATTTGGGCTTTCAATTATTACCTCAATATCCGCACGTTCTCGCCACATCCACGGATCTCGATGTCACTGACCCGTTCCCGTTCGTGGGTGTAAAGGTATGGACTTTGATCAAATCCCGTGATGACAAAACGTATAATGACAAAGGCAGAAGCCTCGCCCTGAGGCGTACTTCGCATTACATCTGCGGTAGAAGTTCACCGAATCTTCACATGTAGCTAGGTGACGCTTGGCCTGCTGCTGTTCTGAGTTTCAGGGCGGATCGCACACATCTGTGTTCGCGGACAAGCCTCGGTCCACGATCGGGCAAGGCTTCCCGAGGTCCCGCACAGACCCCTTTCCGAAAAAGCTCAACCTACTTACGTCATGGAGTGGACGATACCTCATTTTGCCCAGGTGGATTGAGGTGTCTGCTCCAGGACACCAGTGCTTTTTGTTTCGGGGGTGGCGAAGTGGCCGTTTTGGGACACTTCACCGCCTACACTGAGCCCTTTGATCCCCCGTTGATCGTCTCTTGCCCCCAGCTCCCATGCAGCACGGAAGCCGCTGCTCTCCCAAGGATCCGAAATTTTACTGAATATCCACATCGCCATAACTCGGCGAACCACCTTGTAGGACGGACGAATGTATTGCTTTGTAATGCTTTTCCCATGGCGATGGGTCCTCTGCCTTGCGACAAGACATCGTGGATGGTGTTGTCGACATCACGATGAATAGGGCGGTTGGCTTAATAACATGATAACATGCTTGGAACGTACATTTGGGCGGCCTGATATGTAGAGAAGAGCTAATCGTTGGAAGAGACTACTCTTATCGAGCTAAGCTTATCCTCTGAATATAGGCAGGTGGGTTGCTCACATATCAAGAAACGGGTAGAAGTTCCGCCGGTACAAGCTTCTGGCGGCCCACTACTACAGAAAAGTTTTTGTTCGTTGTGTTTGGCATTTTTGTGCCTGGGGCTAGAAACTGATACGTCTCCACCCTTCTCCCGAAGTATCTCGGGGGACAATGAGTTTGGGCCTATCCATGCAGGCTTAACTCCTGGTGTATTAGCAAAGCACAACGTCATTATTAGGATGCACGAGCTTCTGAAGTTTGTGTTGGCGGAGCAGCCATGGAAGTGTAGTGCCATGGATGGGATGTATATAATGGCTTCATGCCCTCTGTAGTACTTGCTTTCATCATCAAGCAGAGCAGGTCAACTTTTCCTCCCTCTTATTACATCCTATCAACAAACACCCCAACCTTCCAACTGAACCCCCAACACACCACCGCAATGCCTTCTTTCACAACTTTCAAAGGCTCCAAAGACGGCTCTATCAAGAAGTCAAACACCACCCGTCCTGACCTCAAAAATGACCAAGTCCTCCTCCGCATCACGGCCTCCGGTCTTTGCGGCACAGACGAACATTACCGACATGCAGACATGGCTCTCGGCCACGAGGGTGTCGGCATCATCGAATCAGTCGGGCCGTCTGTCAAGAAGCTCAAGGTTGGCGACCGTGTAGGCTGGGGCTACATCCACGACTCCTGCGGCGATTGCGCATCATGCAACTCTGGACGCGAAAATACGTGCGAGGAGCGCGACATGTACGGAACTGCAAATCTAGACCAGGGGTCTATGGGGAGCCATGCTATCTGGAGGGAACACTTTGTTTTCAAGATTCCGACAGGAGTGAGCGATAAGGAGGCTGCGCCTTTGATGTGTGGTGGTGCGACGGTGTTTAATGCCTTGAGGATGTACGATATCCAGCCTACAGAGCGGGTCGGTGTTATGGGTGTTGGTGGCCTCGGTCATCTTGCTATTCAGTTCGCGAGCAAGATGGGATGCGATGTGGTTGTGTTCTCTGGCACTGAGAGCAAGAAGGAGGAGGCGATGAAGTTGGGTGCGAACGAGTTTGTCGCTATGAAAGGCAAGACGGAGTTGAAATTGCAGAAGCCGGTTGATATCCTCTTGGTCACTACCAGTGCGCAGCCAAGTAAGTATTTGCTTCCGCGATCTAATGAGGGACCATATGCTAACAAGTTATAGACTGGGAATTGATGCTCCCCGCCATGGCAGCCAACAGCAAGATCTTCCCGCTCACAGTCTCCAGTGGCAACCTTACCATCCCATATACACCTATCATTATGAAGGGCATCAGAATCCAAGGCTCGGTCGTTGCCCCCCGCGGAATTCAGAAGCAGATGATCGAATTTGCAGCTCTGCATCAAATCAAGCCTATCTTGATGGAGTTCCCTATGACTGAGGAGGGAATCACCACGGCGATGAAGACTTTGGGTGATGGCAAGATGAGGTATCGGGGTGTTCTTATTCCCCAGAACTAGGGGGCTGAAGTATTGCATTAGCGAGGAGTTTGATTCAAGGGTATAGGTAGCGGGAGGCCATTATTGATGTCTTACTGGGCACTGGAGACGTAATCAACAAGTCATACCAATTTTAAGCATGTGAATCTTCGTAGATATCGTATCAACCATATTCCTGCTCTTGATCCCGTCATAACTCAGAATTTCCCACAAGGTTGAACTTCCAAGCATTTTCTCCTCCATAAACACCTTCCATGCCGTCAGAAGAGAAGCCTGCTTCATACTTACCATCGACGAGCTCTCATCGCTCATCTCCTCCATGTTCTTCACAGCTGATTCTGACCTTTCGTTGTTACCAAGAGTTCGTGTTCATTCCTAGGCAACGTGACAGTGTCACCACAAATTTACCTCAGTAAACATACATTGTGAGAGAGATTAAGGTGGAGGAAGTCGGGCTGGCAGGCGGTAGGCTATGCCTAATTCGGCTAGGCAACAGAGTGCTTGGCACACAACCGAAAGACCCCTGTCAGTCTCGCGTCGTGGAGGTTCGCGATTCGAAGCAGGTGGAAAACATGCCCTCACCCGCGATACCGCAAAGCGCCCGCCATTGACCCGCCTGCGAACGCCGCCCGTAAAGCACTGCTTTACCCCCGCACCTCCCGTCCGTCTCACCCTGCCCCCGCCATGGGCTCCCGACTACACAACGCGCCCATCGTCCTCGACAATGGCAGTGGTACCATTCGAGCTGGTTTCGCAGGCCAGGACGTGCCCAAGTGCTTCTTTCCTTCCTTCGTCGGCCGGCCGAAACATGTACGCACAATGGCGGGAGCGCTCGAGGGCGACGTCTTCATTGGCCCGCAGGCACAGCAATATAGGGGACTGTTCAAGATCAATTACCCACTGGAGCATGGCATAGTCACAGATTGGGACGACATGGAAAGGATATGGCAGTACGTGTACACAGAGGAGTTGAAGACCGTCAGCGAAGATGTAAGTGCGGATCAATTCCACAGGGAAGGGGAGAGCCACAATGGCTGACGGGCGACATTGACAGCATCCGGTACTCCTGACAGAACCCCCACTAAACCCCCGAGAAAATCGAGACACGGCCGCGCAGATCCTTTTCGAGACTTTCAACGTCCCCGCGCTATACGCCTCGGTACAAGCTGTGCTCTCGCTCTATGCCTCGGGCAAGACTACGGGAATCGTTCTGGATTCTGGAGATGGAGTCTCGCATGCGGTGCCCGTGTTCCAAGGCTTCGCAATACCTAACAGCATTAGAAGGATAGACGTGGCGGGGAGAGACGTGACAGAACACATGCAACAGCTGCTGAGAAAAAGTGGGCGAGTCTTTCACACAAGTGCAGAGAAGGAGACGGTTAAACACATCAAGGAGACGACGGGTTATGTTGCCCTAGACCCCGCAAAGGAGGAGAAAGAGTGGTCCGGAGCGGCGCGTTCGGACGGCAAGAGCGTCGAGTACACGCTGCCTGACGGACAGAAGCTAAAGGTAGGAATTAATGATGCACAACAGCGGGCGCGTGAGCTGATTGTGGTATTTAGGTTGGCGCGGAGCGATTTCGGGCGCCAGAGATTCTGTTCAACCCCGAGATTATCGGCCTGGAGTATCCCGGCGTGCACCAGATTGTGGTCGAGGCCATCCAACGCACAGACATGGACCTCCGGAAGGCGTTGTATGCGAACATTGTGCTCTCGGGCGGCTCCACATTGACCAAGGGATTCGGCAACAGACTGCTCCACGAAGTGCAGCGACTTGCGGTGAAGGACATGCGCATCAAGATTTTAGCTCCACCAGAGAGAATTTACACAACGTGGACAGGTGGCAGCATTCTCGCTGGCCTGAGTACTTTCAAAAAAGTAAGCGTTCACCATCGACCACGTATCTGATGCAATGCTAACACAGCAGCAGATGTGGGTTGAGAAGGATGCCTACCAAGAGAACCCAGACATTATCCACACGAAATTCGTGTAGAAGAACAGCGTTGTGGCTTCGCAGACGCTAATTTGCTCGCGCTGCCTGCTCTGTAGGCGGCTCTCCCGCCTCCGCAAAGCTCCAACACTATTGTCCGGGAAGGCTGCATGACGCTTAGGCTCCTGCGTTTAGTCATGGAATCGGATTAGAAGACCCGACGACCAAACACATGCCGGGCCACAAGTCAGCCTCGATGCCGGATATTCACAGATCTCCATGTCAGACCAGTTTTACGCAGCGTGTTCTCCTGAGCGGTGCGGGAGGTCTAGCAGTAGTTTGTTTCCCCGCATTGTTGGGCCCCGTCCTTCTCGATGGGGACGGCCATGCGTTTCTGTTACTTAACAATGCACTCACGACATAGCACGCAAAAGGAGGGGAATGTGGACACGGTGGATGAGCGTTGCAGTGCATGGATGGCGTTTTGAGCTCAATGGATACCCCTATAGTGTTTGGCGGCACGCAAATGAGAAATAAGAAATGAGAAAGCGTGTGAATAATGGATTCGGTGGGTGCGAGGCGCTAGGTGCAGCTGCAGTTGGTGTGTGTGTGAGTGTGAACAGACGGTGAGAGTGAGGGTGAATCAGAGGGACACGTTCGAGATTGAGTCTTTGCCAAGGATCGTGAGTTTTTGCAACCCAGGTGCGCCTGACTGGCTTGGTGTTGAGCGATGCGCTGGAGAAATAGCGCCATGCCATGTCATGACGAAACGCCAGGTCGGGCGAAGGTCACAGCATCACCAGGCACAGCGAGCCGCCAGTGCGATTCCGTGACTTCGAGAAGTCGCGGCGGCTGTCATCAATTCGCGGCCGCGATGGAAATTGCGGATCTGGTGACCTCGACGCTCGCCTAGCAACACCCAGCGACGACCTCACGATCTTCGACGTCATGCGCTGACTGACGCTGCGGCAGCCGAGGAGCTTCACCGCGCGCTCCACACTGGGCGGGCCTCAGCTCGGCCGGGCCGGCGAGTGACTGGTTGCTCAGCTGCGGTTCCTGCAGAAATGGTTGCAGGGCTGGCTGGCGGGCGGCCCTCGCGATGCATTTGCGCACCGTGGATGGTCGAAGCTTCCAGCGGTCCAGGACACATCAGATGGAAGCGGACCAGACAAAGCGCTTTGTGAGCAGCGTCAGCGCGCAGAGGAGCTCGTCGGTGCTCGCAGAAAACTCTGCGTGCGTCGCCAAACACCGTCAGTCTCGCTCAGCATCACGCTGTCGCTCACTCTAATGGCGCCTTCAATGGCAGAATTTGCAGCCAGTGTGGTCGGGCATTTCCTGGGGGTAATGGAAACGGTGCTGGCCACTCACGGGGCGGGCGCCTCGTCAGGTGTTGTTCCAGGGAGGCGGACTATTACGCTATGCCAATACCCGCAGCCAGAGGCCACCGACGCTGTGTTTGTAAAGACTCTTCAGCGCTTTCCAGTTAACGGCAATCTCATGATCAGCTGGCATTGCAGGCCCAGCAGCCGGCCACCGTGTCCAGGGGCTGGCACGTTGCGTGCTGTGTCATGGTGGTTTGGTTCGCCGCAGGGAAATTTCTGGTGCCTTGGTTGCTAAACATGGTGCCCGTTCCTTTGTGACTGCGAGGTAGGTATATAAGGTGACCCCGGGCGGAGCAGTTAGACCACCATCAGCTTCAGATCTTCCAGTCTACTACACTATCTACTCCAGATCTACAACTAGCAGCACACTCTACATCACACTCTAGCTTTTACTCCAGAGTCGACGTTCGCCACACAACTTCAGCCCTATCTCCCACATACCTCGCTATCTCAACTGCACCCCACACAACCACAACAATGCCTTCCTACCACATCACCGAACCCCACCCGTCCGTCCCCGCCTCCCACTACTACTATGCCGGACGTGGCGGTGCTGGCAACGCAACCCGCGTGAACCCCAAGGAAATCACTCAGGGCCCTGATGCCACTGGACCCGCTTCGCGCATCCAAATCACCACTCCTCCACCAAACGCTCTCTTCGCTTCGGGCCGTGGCGGCGCTGGCAACATGCACCGCGAGAAGGAGCGCGCCATGTTCAGCTTCGACGAGGAACTTGCCCAGCAAGAGCGCCTGAGGGAGCGCGCCGCACCCGTCTACCACATCGGCCGCGGTGGAGCCGGCAACCTCATCGACGAGACGCACCCACGCACCCAGCGAACCAACTCGACCTCCTCCAACGGGTCGACCGACTCCGAGGGCCAGGGCGTCCGTCACTCTCTCGAGGGCGCCTGGAACAGGGTCAGCAAGCAGTTCACCCGCTAAATCTAGCGCCTGCATCTGCACTGTCTTTCCCCTTGTCCATGTTCGGAGTTTTATCACGCATAACGGTTAACGGATCACTGGCATTTTTCTCTCTCCCTCAAGCGATGACAGCGACGAGCTGGTTCTGATTCTCGTCTTTTTTTTCAGCATCCGTCGGGGGGCATTTACATGAGCATGGCGTTTGGAGCTTCCCTATCGAACCACATCAACCACCACCACCCCTCTTAGCACTGTAATACTACCCACAAAAAAGTCTGCGATTTCCTACATTATTTGTTTTTATTTGGCATTTCTGCACCATACCACAACCAGCGAGGAGTTCGTGACTACCTACCAACGGTCTTGAATTTCCTCGGAAGAGGGCTCGTTTGACACGATGGAATATTTTGTTCTACATTGTTTTGTTCTTCACGACCGGCGGCGAAGGATATACCCAGGATGCCGGTGAGGGCGCGGATTCTTTGTGATTCCTCATTTTCGATTCTTGATGGTAATGATGGGATGGGTTGGAATTGGATGGGATGGGTTTGCTGGGCGGCTTTTTGCACAGGGCTTGTTGAGTTACCATACTATATTAGTTTGTTAATGCAGTCTCACAATTGCTTCTGAATCTTCTCTTCCTCCCTTTCTTCCTTGGAGTGATACTTCATCTGATTCTTCTTTTCAGTGAACATATTGGATTTCGGCGCTGTGCGAAATACCCACTTGGCTAACTTTATTTCCCCAGTTTCCACGTTTCCCCACAATGATGCGCAGGCAATCACGTCCCCCGGCTCGCCACTCCGTCCGATCGGCAGGCGGGCGCTTGAATGCGGAGAGGCGAACCGGGCGTGTGTGGCGTATTCGGCATGGCGGACTTCAAAGAAGGGTTTTCATCATGACGTTATGGACGGGAAGGCGAGGTGGCGCCACAGGGATGTGGCGTTGGATGATGATGTGATAGTGATCTTCTGTATGGGGCTGGGATTGGGAAGTGTATGCGGAGGGGATAGAGGGGTGATTGAGTGCTGAGTGTCTGTCCCGTGTATGTATAGATATAATGATCTGCTCTCTACGCTTTGGGCTCTTTTATCGGCGCTTATATTGTAACTCATGCGTTGTTCAAAACATGTAGAGGACACCGCTTCCGTCGAAAGACTGTTGCAGATAATCTTACTCCGAAGTCTGGGGTTTGCTTTTGTACCGTGGAATCGGCGTCTCGGTTTATTAATGTAAGCACAGAACAGAAAAGAGACTGGCTTTTTTTCCCTGCCTACTTGTACGGCCTGAGGGTTCGAGGTAGTGTTTATTAAGATGCAGATGTTAAGCTAGACAACAAGAGGCCGGGAGAGACTGTACGATTCTAAGAAGCGGTGACATATACGTGGGGATAGGAAATGGATAGCAAAAAGAAGGTGAGAGTGTAAAGGAGTAAAGTAGGACTGCGATGGAAGGAGAGAAATAAGCCGTTTGTTATAATTCCTTTGGCTCCAGATTGAAGAAATAATTCGGTCTATGAATACGTCTGTCGTCCAACTCCAAGGATTTGTAGTCACCATTTTCCCTATGTTAGATTTCGCGCCCAGGGCTTTCTCGCAAACACTCAGAGCCAATTTTCGCGCCCCTACCTGGTTGTACGTCAAGAACTGCCAGTATTGAAACAGTCTTCAACCATGGATCAACTTCCTACCAGATCCAAACAAGGTGAACAAATATACATATAAATTCTACCAACACTCACATCACACAACATGTAAGCTGGATATGAGCCTTGGCATATATCTTGGCATCACGTGTACTTAGCCTATATCAGTATCTCAAGCTCGATCGATCAGAACAATGGACCA
>ML977556.1:1515753-1550999 GCA_010015725.1 Amniculicola lignicola CBS 123094
ATTTCTAGAGTAGCTGCCTATATATTAATCCTTATTTGAAATTAGGTGGATTTATTATTAACCCTAAGAAAAGCGCTAAGATTACTTAATTCAACGCTACTAAAAAAGGTAAGGATATCCTATTAAAGGTATAAGTAAACAGCCTCTGCTATAAGCTGGATTAAGAAAATTAATAGAAAAAGACCTTACTACTTCTATCTAAAGGTACTCTAGATTACTTTACAATTAACTTAAGCAACTACTACTAAGGTACTTAATTAACTAATAAGACCTATACTACCTTCTTATACGCTAGCAATAATAGCTCTTCTCTTATTAACTATTGGATACTAGATCCTAGATCTAATATCTATATTACTAATAACTACGTTGGATTCAGGTGGCTATATCTAGTAATACTAGATAATATTATCTAATTAGGACCTACTGAAGTATAGATATTAGGTTAGGGAGATATTGATATTATAATCTTAATGCCTACTGGTATTAAAACTACTATATTAAGGGAGGTTACCTATATCCTATCCTTCTTTACCAGCGTTATATCACTAGATCAACTATCCTTAGAGGATATCTACTTTAACTTAGGAAGAAATATCCTATATTAAAAAATAGGGGAATCCTAGCAAGATGTTATTAATCTTATAAAGTAAGGAGGCTATTAGATTATTGCTTAGCAACCTTTAGCAACTAATTAGGAGCTACTAATAATACTATTCTTAGTATATACAGCCAATTAGAGGAGACCTTAGAGATCTACTAAGCCTAGACTATAGAGATTACTTATAAAAACAATACTCTATAAGATAATAGGCTACGTAGGTTATAAGGTAATTAATTACCTACTAGATAATATTGATAGGATAACTTCCCCTTTAGGCCTAGCTCCAAATACTTTGGATTATAAGTAATACGTGATTAATAAAGCTTACAAGGTTATATCACAATACTTTAGCTATGCCCTTAGAGCTTCCTGCCCTTTTGAGACTCTAGTAATCAACCTAATTAGGCTAGATAATATTGGCTATAACAATACTTAATATGTTTTCTACGCCTTCTACCTATTTACAAAGTTTAATTTTATATATCTAATTAATAAAAAGAATAAATCAATAATAAGGCAGGTTCTTATAAGATTGGATGAACTTATAAAATAACAATTTAATACTAAGATTAACTTTCTAATAGTAGATAATAAGTGTGGATACGGCCTTAATAATGATTCAGCTTAAGCCTATTATATTAATAATGGGATTACCTTCTAAATTAGATTACCTTACATGGAGGAGCAAAACGGCTCTGCTGAATAATTAGGGAAGAGCCTTATTAAGTATTTAAGATATATAAGAGAAGCTAGTAATCTCCTAATTAGGCTAGCCCCTAAGATATATATATCTACTATATACCTTCTTAACTATACACCTACAAAGAGCCTTAATTAGAAGACCCCTTATAAGCTAGCCTATTAGAAGAAGCCTTCAATTGCTTATATAAGGATATTTAGCTACTAAGCCTACACTCTACACACCTAGATCCCTAGGGGGGATAAGCTTACTACACAAGCTCTTATTAGATATCTAGTAGGCTATAATAGCTCTAATATCTATTAAATATGGATCCTAAAAGGAAAAGGAGATAAAATAATAAAGGTTATTCAAACCCACAACATAACATTTAAGGAGGATCTATTCTATGCTAAAGATATATTAGACTAACTTAGGGGTACTAAGCTTTAGCAGGTAATCTACACAATTATAGTAGATAACAAGGAATTATCTAATAAGGATAAGATTAATTAAGAGCCTTAGCTAGAGGATATTAATCCTACCTTAAGCTTATTAAGGTATATTACTGCCACAAAGGATCTACATAGTTAAAATCAGGAAAGCACTTAGGGGCTTAACCAGCTCCCTTAGGGGCTTCTAACCCTACCTCTATCCTTATTACAGAAGTGGAAGAACGTTGCTCTAAACTAGGAATTAATCAACGCTAATATTAGCTTAGGATATATCCTTCTACAGGGTATAAAGAGAGCTTAAAAACCTACTTAGAAGCTTAATAAGAGTTATATAATTAATAAATATTAGGCTACCTTTGTATCAATATTAATTAATAGCTTAAAAACTTGATTCTATCAAAGCAAGTTACCTCCTAAGCCTAAGTACCTTAGGGAGGTTGAAAAGCTTTAATATCCTTACAAACAAGGCTTTTATTAGGCAATACAGCTTAAGATTACTACTATAAAGTGAAAAGAGACCTATTAGCTTATTACCTAGGAAGACTTCAACAACTAGGCTAAGCCTAAGGCTCTACCACTTATATAGGTATTCAAATATAAGCTAGATAATAAAGGATATCTATAGAAATATAAGGCTCAGATCTGTGTAAGAGGCGACCTATAATTAATAGCTGAAGATACCTATATAGCTACGCTAGCTATAAGGATATTTAGGGGCCTTATAGCAATTACAGCTTACTTTAATATAGAGATCTATTAATATAACGCCGTAAATGCCTTTACTAACGTGAAGCTTACAACCCCTATATACTACTTGCTACCTAAAGGTTTTTCAGATATAGATTACCTGTAAGGCATGTTAGGGTAGGTAATTTGGTTTAGGGCAAAATGTATATATTAAGACAAATCCTTAAGGAGCCCTTAAGGATACGTCTAAGAATATATAGGATAGGTTAGGTAATTAGGGCTAGTCTTAGCCTAGGGCACCTCCAAGGGAGATCTGTAGGATCTCTGTTGGAGCCTATATAGAAATATCCCTAATAACTACCCCCCCCTTTCTTAATAACTTAGCCTAAGTCATTATAACTAGGTGTTAAATAGGTTACTCTTAGGTATCTGTTAGTCTTATAGGGGGTCCTTCTTATAGAGGAGCTAATTAAACTCTAGGAAAACTCCCTGTAGGAGAAACCTTAGTTTAGAGAAATTACCTTCCTGCCCTTAGCATTGTTATTAGGGGATGTCCTAAGATCTTTATTATTAACTTAACCTAATAAATACTTATAGTATAGCAGTGTACCTCTACTAATAGCCTAGGCCTTGTACAGCCTATTTGTAAATTATCCTATAGATATTTTTATATAGTACACTTATCTATAGAGCTAGTTTATTAAGGGGTTAACTCTTATATAAAGTCTACTAATAGTGTCTACCCCTCTGCCTTCTGCTTTATTAATTAGGTGTATCTAATACCTCTAATTGGCGTAATACCTTCCTACCACTTGCCCTTTTAACAGGCTACTAGGGGGGAGACTTAGTATTTAGATAGTGACCAAGTTTCCCTTAGTAGTAGATATAATAGTATAGAGATTGCTCCTCTTATGTGCTTAGTACTAAGTACTGTTTACTTGTTAGGAGGTCTACTATAGGTCCTCTTAAGTAGGTAACATAATAGATAACTAGTAAGGAGGCTAGTAGTCTCCTCTTCTAGTTATTAGCTATTTACTGTTTGCCTCTTAGGGCGTAGGTAGCTCTTTACTAGAGCGTAGTTTAGGGACTTAGGTGCTGTGCTTTGGATTGGGTATAAAAAGGTATTTTCTGCTTAGGGTTAACTCTTCTTCTTATACCTTACTTTTTGATAAGTACTCTAAGTTACTCCTATTACTGCCTACTCCTATTATACTATCCTTTACTACTATTCCTATTAGTACTATCCTTAACACTCCTATTCTATATTATATATTGTTACTCTTACTAAATATAGAGCTACAGCCTACGCTAGTAGCCTACTAGTAGGTTTTATTATTCCTACTAGCGCCCTATTAGTGTTGTAGTATATTCCTACTAACTACTATCTAGGTATAAGTATTGTATTATCAGACTTATATCTATAAGTAAGACTATTCCTAATAGGTCCTATAAGGGCTTTATTAAGGCTCTATTATATCCTAGTAAGTTCTACTAGGTAGCGTCTTCTATATAGACTATATATAAGCCTTGTTAGGACATAAAGGCTGGGGGTTGCATTGAGGCAGGTAGTTCTGTTTTTTTTTTTCCCTGTAATCTCTCTGCTAACGCCCTATTTAGGTTACACCTATATTCTGTTATGCTGTTAACGTCCTTAAATACCTTCTCTTAATCGCTTGCCACTATACCTCCTGCTAGTTTGGTACTATACCTACTTTTCCTAATAATACGTTTATAGCTACCTTACTAGTAAATACTATGCTCTATAGTAACTAGAGTTACGTGTAGAGCTATACTTAGTTATTAGCTCCCACCTTTAGTACTGCTAAGAAGGAAGAGAAGTAATTAATTAAGGAGATGTATTAAGGTAATGTTATAGCCTACTAGTAGGCTTAGGAGTAGTCTACAGACAATAATTTATATTACTATAAGGTTTGTCTGCCCTTGCTCCTAAATCTTCCTAAAGAGTTTCTACTAATATACTTAGATGGGTATTAGTTCTATAGGCCTCTGTTGCCCTACTAACATTATTGTTAGTATTTAATATAAGACAATCTTCTGGGATTCTAGTAGGGGTTTAGCTCCTTGTGAGCATTAATTCTACTACTATAGTACTTATGTCCCTAGCAAGTCTAAGGGGATAGATATAAGTGAGAGCCCTATTAAGTATAGGAAGACTCCTAGTTACTCTGCCTCCCTAGATCTTAGTTTAGGCGCTATAGAGTTATAGATAGATGAATATTATTATGCTTCTCTTCTGTACTTGGTATTTCAGAGCTATAGTATATTTTATTAACTAACTTAGTAATCTATAATATATAGTCTCCTTATTCCCAACTTAGTAAGATAAGGGAGACTTCTCCCTTTGCTGTAACTTCTGGTATACTTAGCCTTTTTGTCTTAGGAAGGGCCTTTTCTGCCCTAAGGCCTACGCGGCTGTTCTCCGCCCTTTCCCTAAGATATATCTTAAGGGGAGATCTAGTACTTGTAGAGTACTTTGGTATAGTTTATAAGATTTACCTCATATTCCTATATTGCTTTCTCTTCTAGCCAGCCTAGCCATTTAACCTTGAAATATTATTTAGATATAATATCCTTGTAACATAAGATTCCCTTAACCTTATAGTGCATAGTACTATCCTGGTCTAGGTTATGGTCCAGAACCTCTATAGGTCCTAGCTGGAAACCCCTTAACTTAGGAGGGGGTCTCTATAGTTCTAATAGTAAGATATAGAATACTGGATGGATCTGTGCTATTAACGGGGGGAGATCTAGCAGGTATACTAGTTTACTAACCTTCTTTAGGACTGTAAACGGCCTAAGGTAATAGTAATTGAACTTCTTAGATAGTTTTATTATTATAATGTTCTTCTGGTTAAGCAGGACCTTATTACTAGGTAAGAAGTAGGCTAGGAGGCGCTTTTTATTATACCAACGTTGGTACTACTCTTATACTTGCTTAAGGTTAGTAGCTATAGTCTCCTAGTTCTTAAACTACTCCTGTATCTTTGCAACGACTTACTATTATAGGTCTACTAAACTTCTAGTATACCTAACATCCTGCTATAGTAAGGGGTTAGGTCTCTAAAGCTAGTGTTCATCTGGCACCCTATTAAAGCTTAAGGGCTTTAAGCTATAGGTAAGTTTAATGGGGGTGAACCTTATTACAGAGTATTCTTTAGAGTTATATATAAACTCTGCGTAGGGTAGCAAGTCTACCTAATTATCTTGGTTATGGTTTATGTAGATCTAGAGGTAAGACTCTATCTCCTAATTCTAGTGTTTAGTTTGCCCGTCAGTTTGAGGATAGAATACTATTAACAGATATTTCTTAATCTTAAGGTAGTAACAGATATTAGACTAGAACTGACTTATAAATACTATTCCTTAATTGGTTACTAGTAATATAGGTGGCCCTACCTTTAGGAAAACTTGCGTCAGCAGTAGCTTAGCTAGCTACTGGGCTGTGATTGTTTTGTTTATAGGGAGGTACTAGGTATACTTGGAGAATCTATCCACTAGTACTAGAATAGTATTATACGTATTACTATTATTATCCTTTAACTCTAGTAGATTAGTTACAAAGTTAAGGGAGAAGTGCTTCTAAGGCTTAGAGGCTAGGGGGAGTGGTTCCAGCAGTCCCCATAGCTTATACTAATGAATCTTATTTATCTAACAAGGTGCATAGTAGCGGATATACGTCTTTACGTCCTCTTTAAGGTATTTCTAGAAGTACTTTTACCTAAGGACTTCCACTATCCTTGCAACGCTATAGTGGCCTCCTATTAGGTTATTGTAATTCTGAATAAGGATAGCTTCCTATAGAGATATATTATTAGGGATCTACACTTTCCTATCTCTATAGAGGATACTACTAGGGTTAACTATCTAGTTTAGTATGCCCTTAACTGCTCTGCCCTCTTCCTGCTGCGTCAGTGCCTTATACCTAGAATAGGCTATATCCTGGGCTTAGGACTCTCTAATGTAGTCTAAGAGGAGGTCTAGGGTATCTAGTATAAATATAGTATCTCTAGATGCTGCTCTATGCGCCTATATATATAATGAAGCAGCTCTAGTAATTAGAGCCTTAACTATAAGCACCTTAGTGTATTAATTGGGAGTTAGTAGCTCTAGATCTAGCTAGTTATTATATACAGCTTTGAATAGGTTAGTCCCTAGAGGATCACCTTAATTAGTAGAGCTTAGGGGACTACCTAAGGGTAATGTATTACTATACAGACTTATACTGCGGATATCCTATACTAAAGGTGCTATTTTAGAGAGTTGATAGGAACCTGCAGGCCCTACTCTGGAGAGGTCCTCTCTCTATACTTTTAGCTCAGCTTCCTACTATTTTTACACTTAAGCCCTAGTTATCTAGATAGACTAGATTTGAAGCTTTTATTAGAGGGTTGGTAACACAGTGTCTTGCATTTACTGGCCTACTCTAAGTGCGAAGCCCTTCTTATAGTTAGGTCTTCGTGATAGGGCGTCAGCTGGATTATCTACCCCTAGCTTGTACTTAATCTTAAAGTTGTACTTTGCCAGTTCCTTAGCCTAGTAGGCTTACTTTAAGGATAGTACTTTAGTAGTTATAAAGTACTATAGGTTGTTGTAATTAGAAAGTACCTAGATTACTTTAGGGGCGTGAGTAGTATAGTGCCGCTACTATTGGAATGTGGATATAATAGCGTATAATTCTTTGTCATATATTAGCTAATTAACCTCTAGTCCTAAGAACTTTTAGCTCTAGAAGGTAACTAGCTTCTAATACTTTTCTAAAGCTGTGTAGGTATCTTGTAGCTAGAGTATAATAGCTGCTATTATAAAATCCAATGCATTAGTAATAATTATTACTAGCTTCTTAGTCTAGAAGTGCTACAGGACTAGGGCCCCTAGGAACTTCTCTTACAGTTCTTTAAAAGCAGTGTATACTTCCTTTAGCCAGCTCTAGGGAAGGTGCTACTTTATTGGTCCCTTCCTAGTTAGCTTCTTCCCCTTCTTCTTTCTAAGGCTCTTAGAGCCTTAGTTTAAGTCTTAGGTAGCTTTGAGCAGGTTTGTTAATAGCTCTACTACTATACTATAGTTAAAGATAAAGCACCTATAAAAGTTGGTGAACCCTAGGAATACCTATACCTCTTAGTAGCTTATAGGCACCAGCTATTTATGGATGGTCTAGACCTGGGTTAGGTCTATTACTACCCCCTTAGGGGTAATAATAAAGCCCAGGAACTCTACAGCCTTAGTAGAGAATATACATTTACTTACTTTATAAAAAAGCCCCTAGTCTAGGAGTCTTTCTAGTACTTCTTTAATATAAAGATTATACTAATCCTCTTCTTTGCTGTAGATAAGGATATTATCTAAGTATATAATATAGGTATGATCTAGGAGCCCTCTAAGGGCCCTTTAGATATAGGACTAGAATATTACTAGTGCATTAGTGAGCCCAAATAGCATTACAAGGTACTTGAAGTGGCTATATTAGGTCTTAAAGGCTATTTTCCACTTATTACCTTCTTTGATTTAGAGTCTGTGATATGCGTCTCTTAGATCCAATTTTATAAAGATTTTAGCTTTAGATAGTCTATCTAGTATCTTGCTAACTAGTGGGATAGGGTACTAGTTCTTTACTATAACCTTATTTAGACTATAATAGTCTACGTAGAGTTGTATTATACTATCTACTTTAGGGACAAAGAGGATAGGGGTGCCTACAGGCGATTTACTTAGATGAATCTATCCCTTATCCTATACTATATTAAGGTATTCCTGTAGGAGATCTAGCTCCTTTCTAGAGAGGTTATAGATAGGTATATTAGGAATCTTCCTACCTTCTTTAATATTAATAGTATAATTATATTCGCCATTTAGGCAGATGATCTTTGTCTAGTTTTTACTGAAATTCTACTACTAATAATAAAGTTTATCTGGTATATATTTCAGTTCCTTAGTGTCTAGCATATTGTCTACTAAGTATCTATAAGCCTCCTTAGGTTACTTATAGGACTAGACTGGGGTGAGCATAGCTTATATTAGCTTAGTGTTATATATATCACTTATTATACGACGCGTAGCTACCTTAGGTAGCTATAATAGTATAGGGTTATTTTCAATGTACTTTTTTAGGTGGTCTATAATATTAAGGGTCTAGTTCTTTAACTATAGTAGTCCTTAGTTCTAGTAATACTAGGCGTCGTAGACCTTGTCCCTACTAGGGCCTTTTAGCCCCTTCGCCTTTCCAACTAATTCCTAGAGGAGTTCTGAGGTAATCTACTTATAGGCTTGATTATTAATTTCTTAAAACCTTATTTGTATAGGTTAAAGGACGTAGGTATATTCTCTATAGCTTACTTTGCCTAGGAGGTCTACTACCTTAATAATCTAGACTCTCTTAGGAGTACTCTTATTGTCCTACTATTTAAAGGTACTAGTAGAGAATTAGATTTAAGGGTTAGCAGCCTACAGCTATAGATATCCTAATACTAAATTATATCCTATGAAGCCAGCAGCCCAAAACTGCTTAGGGCCCACTAACTTCCTAATACCCTAAGAATTATAACAACTTATTATTAGGTTGTAGGGCTTGCCAAGTTATAGCTTATTATTATTAATGAATATAGCTACTGGCTTTCTGTGGAATAAGCTATGCTCAAGCTTAGTCTTCTCTACTACCTAATTGCTGATTAGGTTTAGCTCTACACTACTATTATATAGGGCTTAGAGGCTTAATAGATTGCTATTATCTCTTTCTATAAGGACGTCTATAGCAATCTATAGGCATTTCCCCTTAGAGTGTTTCCCTAACTGTAGCTGGGAGAGGTTTACAATTAGGGCTGGTCTTTTCCCAAGTTGCTATGCAACGGCCTAGGGGTAGTATTACTACTAGTTACTACTAAACCTTGCTGGTTCTTCCAGTACAGTTTCTAGTAGTTACCCCCCTATCCCCCTTAATTCCTATAGGAGTCTTAAGAGTTAGAGTAGGACTAGTCCTTACTAGGTACTCCACTACTCAGCGTTAGGGTACCTTTAGCTTAAGTCAGTGTCAAAAATTATGTCCCTTAGGATGACTTCCAGTCTATCCTCTTCTATTCTTTAGAAGGTTTAGTGTTCTATTAGGAAGCAACTTGCTTCCCCCCTAAGGGCCCTTTACTAGGGTTTAATACCTGTAGTAACTTTTTAGTAGTTTTAAGGTTTCTCTTAAAAGCCATCCAATCCTAAGTCTCTTGCAATACTATTAGGTATTAGACTTTATTATATATAGTGTTAGGGGCCTTAGCCTATATAAAAGTGATCTTTAGGTGCTTATTATCAGTCCTATTAGGGTGCTTAAAGAATAAGCTATCTAGGAGTAACTCCTTCTTACTAAGTTAGAGTAGGAATAAGTCTACTAAGTCTATATCTCTCCAACTTAGGTTGAAGAACTAAAGATAGTTGTCAAATTTAGTTAAGACTAGGTCCTAGACTAGGGTGGTAGCTTCCTAATGCAGTTCCGTCCAGGTAGCAATAGTGCTATCTTCTACCTTTCTTTAGTATAGTTCCCTATGAATAGGGAACTGTATAGTACTAAGGGCCTATCTAGTCCTTATAATTAAGTTAGTAATAATCTATACTATGTTAAATGCAGACTTAATATTATACCTCTATTGTTTAACAGTAGCAGCCTGAGGCGCGCGTTGTTCATTACCTAAACTTAGTTAGGGGTGAACTTTCTATAGTGCACTAAGCACTTTAGATACCTCCTTAGCCGCGGACTGGGGTTAGTTATAGGCTAGGGAGGCAATGGCAACTGGGATAGCTAGCGCTTTAGCTATATCTATCTGTTATTGTAACTGCTTAAGCTCCTCTTAGGGGGCTCCTTAGTCTTCTACAGCAAATAGTATTTATATTTATTAACCTAAGATTTGCTCTAGTATTATAATAGTAGTTAGGACTCTTATAGGAAGGCTTTAATCTAGGACTAGTTTGCTAGAGAGAGGGTTAATGCTTAGATTATAGTGGCGCACCAATCCATTAACTAAGCTACTAGGAGTGGGGATACTACTATTTCCAGCCTTATTATTTCCTAGTTAGGTCCTACTGTTGCCCTAGTAGCTATCTAATACTATAGTATAAGTGGACGCCCCTATATATAGACTATCCCTTATATAGAAGGTAGTTAGGACCTTATAGTTGTTAAGTTCGTCCTACCTATCTTTAGGGTTAATACTAGCCCCTTAATGGGTTGAGTGTAGGTTGCCTTAGGCTCCCCTACTCTTAAGTTCTTGCTAGAGTTATTCCTCTTTATTATTATTATTATCATCAACTTCTGTGAATTGAGGCTCTAGTAGGTCTACTACTAGCTGCTTGCTCTGCTATTACATAGAGTAAGCTTAAGCTAGCTTTGCCTTTAGGGGTATGCTTATTGCTTAGGTTTAGTATAGGTAGGTAATAGCGTGTTACTGGGTTGCTGGAGGAGAGTAAAAAGATAAAATAGATAGTTAATTATAAATTAACTGCCTCCTTATATTAAGGAAAGGGAAGGATTTAAATTATAAGGCATATTAGGGTAGGTAATTTAGTTTAGGGCAAAATGTATATATTAAGACAAATCCTTAAGGAGCCCTTAAGGATATATCCAAGAATATATAGGATAGGTTAGGTAATTAGGGCTGGTCTTGGCCTGGGGCACCTCTAAGGGAGATCCGTAGGATCTCCGTTGGAGCCTATATGGAAATGTCCCTAATATTACCTCTAGAAGCTCCAGCAAGCCCTATATAGATTAAAGTCCTTACCAGCTCTATAGTATTAGGAACTAACTAAGATACTCTTAGCCTTAGGCCTTATACTAATAAAAGATACTCCCTACCTATAGATATCTAATCAGCTAATTATCTTCTTCTATATTAATAATATTATCGTTCTAGTAAAACTAGCCTATATTACAGCAATAGACGATTTTGAATAGAAACTACTTAAGAAATATAAGATTAGAGCTCTAGGAGACCTATTAACCTTCTGTAGGATACAAATCTATAGAGATTAATAAATAGGGTAAATTTGGCTCTTATAAGCTTTATATATTAATAAACTCAGCCTTAGATTTTAATCCTCTAAGTTAATTACTGGAAAAAGGTTTCTACTAACACTAATACCTATTAAGGAGCTACTTCTATCTAACCAGCCTATAGATCAAGTAAATATACATTGATATTCTTAGCTAGTTAGCTTAATTAGATATATTATAGTAGTATTACAACCTAATATTATAAAATCTCACTCTAAATTAGCTAAGTTTCTTATAAATCTATTATCTTATTATATTACTACAGCCTATTAGGTGATTAACTACCTTATAGGAATAAGGGATCTATTAATCTACTACAATTTATCAATTACAACTAATTTAGCCTATATTAATAAGGAACCTACCTTCCTTAGAGTAGCTAATACCTCCTATATAGATTATAAAATAATATATAAAAGCTCTTAGGGGTATATCTTCTTCCTATTTAGAGGACTAATTAATTGGAAGGTAACCCTACAATACTACATTACTAAATTAATAACTAAGGTAGAGCTAATTACAGCCTTATTAGCTAGTACTAAGTTGATTTAGTAGTAGTAAGTATTTAAAGACCTTAAGTTCAACCCTAATAATAAGCAAATCCTATATTATAATAATAAACAAATAATCTGACTAGTTACTGAGGCAACGCCTAGACTAAAAACTACCCTACGTCACGTGGATATCTATTACTACTAGCTCTAAGAAGGAGTATAGAATAATACTATTAATCTAGCCTATATCCAATCAAATAATCAGCCAGCTGATGGCCTTATAAAGCTCCTTCCTCAGTAATACTATAAGAATTAGCTATCCTTGCTATATATAGAAAAATTTCTAATTAAAATAGATCAACCAAATGAACCTCCTTGGGATGAAAAATAGGCAGCCTTATTTGGTGACCTCCTTGGGATGAAAAATAGGCAGCCTTATTTAGTAACCTCCTTGGGATAAAAAACAGGCAACCTCATTTATTAAGATAATAAACCGCCGACCTTATTGAGATGAAAAATCAGCCTTATTAAGATGATAAACCGCCGACCTCATTAAGATGAAAAATCAGCCTTATTAAGATAATAAACCGCCGACCCTATTAAGATAAGAAAGATATTTCCTATATTTCCTATGTATATCAGATACTCTTTCTCTCATTTTACTAGCAAAGCTAGGTTTTAGAGAGTTTTATTGAGGCTGATATTATTAATATTGTTGCTTACATCCATTAAAACCTTGTACAGATGAACTAGCTGAGTTGTCAGCTTCAAACAAGTTCGAATCTGAAGGGGGTGTGTAAGCTGGATATGAGCCTTGGCATATATCTTGGCATCACGTGTACTTAGCCTATATCAGTATCTCAAGCTCGATCGATCAGAACAATGGACCAATTCCTTCAACCTCAACCTGCACCACCAACAAGCTTACACAACACAACTACTCAGCCCCCCACCATACACGTTGAAAGCACAGACGGATCTAACTCCACAGGTCCATAAACCCACATGTAAGCGAGTGAACATGTGGAGCACGGATGCGATGACGGGTGGCCTTATGAATTCCGCATGGAGTGCCACACTCGCAGAGTGTAGGAGCTACATACATTGTATGCAAGTGTGAGACTGTCCAATCCCCGTAGGCGAAGTGGCACAGCGGACTTGTAGGACCGGCGTATATGTCTCCAGACACCCAGTTGGGGCAGAAACATGCACGAGGATAGATTATCATGACGTATTTTGTCCGATTTGTTTCGCGGCACGGTGAAGGCTGGTCCGTGGTTTAATTGTTGTTGTTGGTGGTAGTTACCACATCGAGCGCAGCACAAGCGCAGTTCGCTATGATTACGTACCCTAGGTACCACATTTGAACAAGCCCACACCACTTCCCTCCACTACAATTACAATTTCCAGGAACGCGTAGTTCTGCAGGCGTGTAATGTACAAAGGCGGATAGTTGGATTCGGCTGACACACAAGAGAGATGAAAAATGGGACTTGGACGTGTAATTCGGGGCAGTGCAGTTGGTCCCAAGCCCGATCCAAGATCGCCATTCGGAACTGGGAATTATTGAAAGCAACTTGGCCACCATTGGCAAGTGTGCCTTGGTCTAGTGACAATCGGGTTATGAAGAGAAGGATATGATGCAGAATTATATTCGATTGGTATTGTAATGTTGTCTGAAGAGGTATTCAAATGTAACGAGATGGAGGGAATGAGAATAACATTGCAGAAATTAGGTCTGGACGCGACGTGGAGGCTATCATTAACACAGACTTCTAGGACATAAGAGAGAGAAAACTTTTATGTGGCGTGTATAGCCAATGATCTGGAGGGGAATCAATCTGAGTCGCACCCTCGTATCTAGGCATCGCAGCC
The DNA here is from genome assembly GCA_010015725.1 of Amniculicola lignicola CBS 123094. Classification (NCBI taxonomy): domain Eukaryota; kingdom Fungi; phylum Ascomycota; class Dothideomycetes; order Pleosporales; family Amniculicolaceae; genus Amniculicola; species Amniculicola lignicola. Next base: position 1,529,591 of record ML977556.1, read on the forward strand.
ACTACAACTAGATCGATATCCATATCGATCAACTCTTTACCCATAGGCGCATCTTCCAGACGTCGAGCCCATTTTCTCTTCTCTTGTGCCGACAGGCACTGTTGCTCACGAAGCGCGAGCCACGAATCATGCACACCATTCCACTCACGCTGTGTAGTCCTGTTTTCATATCCCCCGAGTCCAAACTTTGAATATAGATCATCAGAGATGATAACGGTTGCTTGCCGTAGCCTGAAGCATTGGAACAGGGCCAGTTTGAAAAACCAGTCCTTAAACCCAGAGTCCCTATGGAAATCGGCACGAAGTGGACCGGTACCACCCAGCACATCATTCACCACCATGATGGATATGTGAAGGGTGTCAATCGACTGCACACGCTGAAAAACAGAGGTGGTTGTGAAACTGTGCATCTAGGAATAGATACGGGAGGGTAGATGACCGCCCGCCTGCATGTCAAAAGACAGTGAGCGGAGGAGTGTGTACTGGGCTGGGGCAAGGCCAAAAACGAATAGCTGAAGCATCAAGGGACTCCGGAAGGCAAAGGTGTTGGCAGTAAATGGAAGCTTCTTGGCCTCTTGGTGGACCTGGGAGCATGTACGCAGAAAGCCGAGGTTGAGGAATTGGGGTGCGTCCACGGCACAGCGTTCATGGCGGTGATTGCAGTTTTCAATATGGAACGGGTCGCCATATCTCCAGTGTTTGGATCGGTCGTCGCCCGGGAGCTGCTGATTGAACGATGGGTCATTTGCGCGACGGTAAGCCTCTTTTTCAGGTATTGGCGACTTGCACACATAGTAGAGTAGAAGGGGGGCTCTATTCGAGCGAAAGGCTTAAAGGACTCCCAACTCGCGGGCCAGAAGCTGTAGGTGGTCTGTATTGAGGTTCTTGGATTGATCGGGATTGGGATGACGTCTCTGATTGAGCTCGACATGGATGTACTGGCCGCCCAGAACCAATTCATAGATATGGTTCCGAAGTTCTGCTGGCAGTTTCAACAGGGGGGGCTCGGCAGCATTGGCCACGGCCCTATGATCAGGTCAGCTGAGTGCGGTGGCCGCGATCACACGCTGTGATGATCATACACAGACGCGCGAGACTGTCTGGCTGTGGACTCTGGCCCTGGCAGGAGCGTGGCTGGAGGACTGTTCTCTGTGTCCACGATAATATTAGTGGCAGCCATGGTTGTGAGCTAGCGACGCGACGGTGGACTTTGACGGACACAAAGGCGAGGCGATGAGACGTCGATGTCGCCGCCCAGTGTCGGTGGTTGGATGTGATTGGCGGCTGGGCACTATGGGTGTGCGGCGGTCACGTGCTGCCACTGTTGTTTCCAGTCCCTGGCCTGCACGGACGGGGTCGCTCCGCCGGCAACTCCAAAACTCGAGCTGCGGCACGAGAGTCGGAGGGCGCCCGCAACAGATTCCAGTACCTGCTGCTGTTACAGGACATGGCGATCGCGGGAGCTGGAATGGAAATGAAAAACGAGGCAGCGGACAGGTCTGTGGCGGCAGTCCGGAGGAGCGTTCGCAGCGTTCGCAGCGCCCGCAACCAGCCCGCACAAGCCCAGCGCTCAGTCAGCGCTCTGCTGGGCCGGCGCCCGTATCTGGTATTGGCTGAGGTTAGATTTGGCTGCTCTGTGCCTGACATGCACCGCTTGGCGGCCGGCGAGTGTGGCGGAGCAGCGCTGGAGGGCAGAGAGCCCCCGAGAGAAGACACTGGGCAGGGAGTTCGCAGAGGAGGGCGGCTGCCGAAAGCGGTGGCGATCGCGTGGTGCAACGTTGAAAGAAAACGACGCTGGGGCGGCTCCACAGCGTGCAAATATAGCATCGCAGCACAAAGAAGAGTGGTTCCTAGGATAGCATTCTAGATATTGCGGGCTTACAGGCACTGCTCCAGCAGCATTTGAAGCATCTCTCGTGTGGCCGCGTGGGTTCCGTCAAGAGCGCGATCCCCACTCCAGCCGCGTCACCGATTTAGCAGGCCGCTAGCCCCTGAGCGTCTCACCCCCATGAAGCCCGGCCTCTGCCATCGACTCCCTCCCCAACGCTCGCTCTGCAACCCTCAGGCTCGACACACCAGACCCGTCGTTCCCAGTGACGCCATTTACTAATATCTTCGCTCGCGGTGCAGTGGAGTGCTGGCTATCCGCTGATCGCAGCAGACACTCGTTCTTTCCGCTCGACCCGCCATCCTCCGCCTGCCACCTTCCCGGTTTCCAGCGCGACAGCCACCTGGACCCTTCACCTGCAACTTTCACCCGCCTCCCGTCATCCCACCGCACACCACTGCCTTCACGACACTCGTTCACTGCTCGCACCTGCACGCCGCCACTCGCTGTCCCAGTGCTCTCGTTTCCAGCCGCCCTGAGATCACCACACCCGACACACGCACGCCTGCTGGTTTGGCATACCCGTCCCCGTACTCACGACGAGTGCGCTCCTCCCCCCGATAGTTAATACCAACAACAACACCACCACTACACCACACGCACACAAACAACCACCCACCCACCCACCCACCATGCTGTTCTCGCTCTCGCGGGCGGCCGTCCTCCTGGCGGCCGTCGCGCCGTTCGCGGCCGCTGAGCGCATCATCGAGTCCAAGTCGCTCAACCCGTGCCAGTCGAACTCGTCCTTCTCGGCCACGCTGTTCAACGTCGCCTTCACACCCAACAACCGCAGTCTGGGCTTCAACATCGCGGGTGTGTCCGCCATCTCCGGCAAGGTCAACGCCGAGCTCGAGCTGATCGTGTACGGCTTCTCGGCGCTCAAGCAGGACTTGAACCCCTGTGAGAACGCCGACCTCGACGGCATGTGTCCCATGAACGCCGGCAACCTCAACATCAAGTCGAATATCGACATCAGCCCCGACGTCATGAGCAAGATCCCCGGCATCTTCTACACCATTCCCGACCTCGACGCCAAAGTCCGCATCCGCATTACTGAAATCGGCAGCAACACGCCCATGGCTTGTGTCGAGGCCGAGCTGTCCAACGGCCACACGGTGGACCAAAAGGCTGTAGCCTGGGTGACGGCTGTCATTGCCGGCCTGGGTCTGGTCGCATCCGCCATCACGTCTGGCCTGGGCCACTCGAACACCGCAGCCCACGTCGCCGCCAATGCCATGTCGCTCTTCGGCTACTTCCAGGCGCAGGCCTTCATCGGCATGTGTGCAGTGCCGCTGCCGCCTATCGTCTCGGCCTGGACGCAGAATTTCCAATGGAGCATGGGCATCATCCGCATCGGCTTCCTACAGCGCTTGGCTACCTGGTACCAGCGGGCCACCGGCGGAACCCCCACGACCTATCTCTCCACCTTGTCAACCACCTCCGTCGAAGTGCAGAAGGTCAGACGTGCTCTCGAGATGACCACTGGCTCCATGGGACGTCTCGTAGCTCGCACCGCCCGCCTCATCCCCGGCACTAATTACCTCTTGGCCCGTACCAACTCGGCCGTCACGAACGCCCAGAACGCCGATCGTGTCGTTCTCCACGGCATCGAGCGTGTGGGTTTCAAGTCCCGCATTGAGACGACCAATATCTTCTTCACCGGCTACTCCTTCTTCATCATCTTCGTCCTGCTCGTCATCGTCGGCGTGGTCGCTTTCAAGTACATTTGCGAGGGCCTTGTCAAAGCAGGGAAGATGAAGACCGACAAGTTTGTCGACTTCCGCAATGGATGGCGGACCGTTCTCAAGGGCATCATGTTCCGCGTGATCCTGATTGGCTTCCCCCAAATGGTCGTCCTTTGCTTCTGGGAGCTCACGCGCCGTGATTCCGCCGCCGAGGTCGTTCTGGCTATCTTCACTATCGTCGCCATGATCGGCATCCTCGGCTGGGCATCCTCCAAGGTTATCCGCATTGCCCAGCGTTCCATCACAATGCACAAGAACCCCGCCTACATTCTGTACTCTGACCCTGTAGCACTCAACAAGTGGGGTTTCTTGTATGTGCAGTTCAAGGCTGCTGCGTACTACTTCATCGTCCCCATCCTCCTCTATGTCCTTCTCAAGGGCATGTTCGTCGGCCTGTCCCAAGCCAGTGGCAGGGTTCAAGCGGTCGCGCTTGTTTTGATCGAGGCAGCTCTGTTGATTGGTGTGTCGGTCATGAGACCATACATGGACAAGAAGACCAACGGCTTCAACATCGCCATCGCAGCCATCAACTTCCTCGGAGCCGTTTTCCTCTTGATGTTCACTGAGGTGTTCGGCCAGCCCGTAAGTAGTTTTGTGAGCAGACAATTGGCCCAAAGCTAACAGTGTGCAGGGAATTGTGACCGGTGTCATGGGCGTCATCTTTTTCATTTACAACGCCGTCTTCGCGCTCGTACTCCTCCTCATGGTCCTCGTTTCCTCTGGATTCGCACTCTTCACCAAAAACCCCGACACCCGCTACCAGCCCATGCGTGATGACCGTGGATCCTTTATCAAGTCCCAGACCGCACTCAACACGGAGCTTGATGCGCTTGGTGCTACAGCCCGCGGTGAAGGCAAGGGAACGCATGCTTTCAATAAGCCCCGCTCCAACATTGATGATGATGACGATTCCTTCTCATCCAACTCAGCAGAGCGACAGCAGTTGGCAGCCAAGGAGGGTGGCTTCACAGAACACTACCAACCCGCACCACCCCGAAGCCCTGGACTCCAGACAGATCAATCAATGCCATTAAACGGCCCGGCATCACCCGGCGCACCTCCACCCTCATACTATGGCCGAGCAAGCCCGGCTCCGAGCGGCGGTTACGGAGCACCCGGCCCATTCGGTAAGCCAGCCAGCTTAAGAAACGAGGCTGGCTACAGGCAAGCAAACAACTCAAGCCCGTGGCAACGAGGCGCGGGATATGATCATTGACTAGATGGACACGAAAAGGTGGAGGACCACGAGAAGATCATCGACATGTATGATCGGCGGAGTGGGAGGTTCTGAGCATTCACACCTCCCTTTTGTTTGTGCATAAGAGATATCGACCAAGTACTTAATTCCACGAGGCTTTGGATATGATTGGGTGGCGTTCCGTACAGTCCTAACTTATTACAAGAGGTGTACGTTTTACTTGCCTATGTAATTTTTTGACGGGTCGCGAGAGCGCCTCAGGACGGCTTGATATTTATCACTATCGGCCAAGAATCTTTTTTGTTTTGTTTGGGATTTGGCGCACAGTAAATATACTGGGATGACTGAGCTTTTTATCTTTTTTTTTGTCATGGCACCGGATGGCTGCATTGCGTCGATGGGACTGCATTTTTGAGAGGAGGAAGAGGAGAGGAAGAAGGAGAAAGAGAAGAAGGAGAAGGAGACTGGCGGGTAAGATGGGAAGAGGGGACCTGTGATTCATGTTCTGTTCGTTGAACTGCTGGACAGACAAAAGCGATTGCGATTGCTAGGGATGCACAGGGATGAGAGGGGGATTTGTAGATGAATCGAAAGGTGTACAAAGTTATCCTATAATGCGCTGCATGCATTGCTTGGTGAAGGTCTTCTGGGTCACCTGGACGGAGAATTGGATGCTAACTTGGAATACGATCTTGCTCATTTCGGATGCTGTTGCAGAGACGACGTGTTGTGGAAATCATCAATGCACCTGCGTAGGACGGATAAGTTTGGCACGGATTCTTCCACACGAGGGGGGGAGCAAGGCTTGGGTGCGATTGACATGTTCCTGCCGAGTGTCTCGGACACGAGGCCGGATACACCCATCTTGTACTCTCACCAACTGGAGGAGGCTGTTACATGCGCAATTAGATGTATGCTCGGATCCAGAAGCCAGCCCTACGAAAGGCGACCCACCGTGGCGCCTATCTTTCCAGATGGAAATGTCCCGAACTGCAGCGCCAGTGAAGCGTCTCGACGTCACTGTCCGTAGTATCCACATGGCGGGTCTCCGCTCTCCTATCGTGCAAGCCAAGTCCCTCGACGCTGCACATCATGCAGTTGGACGCTCGAGAAATCGAGAGTGCAGTCGCATGTGTGGCGGGACGTGGCGAGATGAGTCTGAAGCTTGGGGCACTCGCACTGTCACGGTGTCACTGGCACTGGTGACTGACAGTCTGGCCCAGGGTGACTCTCGTGCCACCGTACACCCGCGTCCGGGCACGACCAAAGCACGACACGATGTTCTTTTGAACCCCTACAGGGCGTCAAGACCAATGACACGGCCCACGTTCACGAGGCATGTGGTTGGTTTGAGATGCGAGATGGGCGCGCGGGCTCCGAACATGTGTGGAATGGGTGCGAATATCCGGCAAAGGAGCAGGCATGGGGTGCTCTTTGTTCGCCGTCGCGGTCGCTGTGCGCTGCGCGACGATGGTTCGACAGGCTATTTTGATGTCCCATGATAGCGATGGGCGCCAGCGTTCCCCGGGCTCAGCGGGTGTGGCACGAGGGGGCCTTGATAGGATGGCGGATGGGCATGGAGTTGGGCTTTATAATCGGTAGGCTGCATCCTTTTCTTTTCAGACTTCATCTGCATCACCTCTCCCAGGACTTTTGACCTTTTTGCGGCGGTTCCGCTATCCATCCGCCAGTCCCGAATTCCATTTCGCAACCGCTGCGTTTGCTCGATCAACGGCTTCTGGATTGTTAACTATGCTGGTTGTTATTTGAGTGTTTCCTTGAGTTCGAGGGCCAGATTTGAACGTGTAGGATTATTTGTATCACATTGGCTACGCGGGACTGGGATCCTTTCCTTACGAAACGCAACGTCCGCCTCAACATCTCATACCCTTTTGGCATTTCTGTAACTTGTTTTACTATCGTCTTCCATTATCCTTCCTTGGATAAAACGTTTTTTTGGTCGCTTGGCAGCATCCCAGATTCGTGGTGTTTCTGTTCTCACATTGTCCGATTCTGCTCTTACATTTTATGGTTTCTTGGTCCGCTAGTGTGAGGGTGCTTCCACAATATGCAATTTGTTGCCTTCACAACACCGTTTTCACTGTCGCACTAGACTATCGCATTTAAGACAGACGTGCGCCTATTCACCATGGGAAGGGTACCGGGTTTCACATTTCCTGCTTCACAAACTGCGTTATCGACGACCGACCCAACATTCAAGTCGACGCGACCACAGATACAACTACAGACACCTACCTCCAGCACGACCCCGAGTCCGGAGCTGAAGACCGTGTTCGCAACCTCAACAGATATAAGTGGAAGGTCGGAAAGACGGGATTTCTTGTCAAAAACATTTTCAACACCACCACCAGATTCGCCATCGAGAATACGAGCGAGCACAATGTCGGATCGCATTCAAGATCCTAGGATTTTGCATGATAGCGGTGCTATCACACCTCCTTTTACGCCTACCGGTCCATCTCACGGCCACTCGCATTCAGCTTCAAGTGCATACTCGTTGACCGGCTCACTGTCAAGTCTTAGGCGCGGCGACTCGACGGCTTCGACAGGGAGCAGACGGGGCATTCTGGTCGAAGAGAAGGAACAACCAGGAAGCACAGAGCTGAAGAAGTTCCCGTACTGGGAGACAGACTACGAGATAACCGACAAGAAGAAACCTTTGGGCAGCGGCTTGTGGAGTGATGTGTATCAAGCAACGCCATGTCTTCCTACCCTGTCATCAGACGAAACTCCATCATCAGCACTATCAGGAAACGGGACGAATCCAACACCGCCCATCACACCCACCCGATTCCGGAAGGCATCTCTGACCCAAGACGGCCTACCAAATCTCCCACCCGCATACGCCATCAAAGTCCCGGCTTCTCGCTCTGCAAAAGCCGTCCTCTCCTTCGAAGCAAAAACCCTCTCCTACCTCTCCCGCTTCCCAGACTCGGACAAGTACACTGTGCCCTTCTACGGCCAGGACATGCGCTCCGAAGCCCTCGTCCTCAAGGCCATGGACTGCACGCTCGAATCCTGGATCGACACTCACCTCAACACCCTCTCCGAACCCCTCCGGGCCCAGAAACTCGCACAAGTGTTCCCAGACCTAGCTCTACAATTACTAAATGGATTAGAATGGATGCATGACCACGGATGCATCCACGCCGACATCAAACCCTCCAACATCCTCCTCTCACCCGAGCCCCCCACACTCTCATCTACACCCCCCGTCCCACGCCTCGTCTACTCGGACTTCTCATCCGCCTCCCTATCCACCCTTACCGCTTCGGACCAAGACCCCACCACCAAACCACCCCCCGCCCCCCTCGGCGGTGGAACCTGGGACTACCTCGACCCCATTCTGCTCACCAAGCCCTCGCCCCCGCCCTGCGCCGCCTCCGACCTCTGGGGTCTCGCCATCACACTTCTGTGTCTGGTCCTCGGGTGCTCGCCCTTCGATGCAGAGGGCACGAATGTATATCGCAGGCGCGAGGTTATCAAGCAGGGTGTGCCGATGGCGTATTTGCGGCATGGGGATTTGGAGATGAGGAATGGGAGGAGGTTGAAGGTGTTGAGTGAGCAATTAGGAATGGATGTGGAGGGGTGGTTTGGGAGGGTGTTGGTGGGGGAGAGGGGGAGGAGGGTCGGGTTGGGGGGTTGGAGGGGAGAGTTGGGACGGATTGGGGGGAGGTTGTGAGGGGGTTGGCTGATGAGATGATCGAAGGAGAAGAGAAGATGAGGGGATAGAGAGTGCAGTGGGTGGGGAAAAGTCGAGTTGAGTCGTTTACGTCTTGCTTGACCTATATTTTTTCCTCCCTTGCACTGGCAAACAGGGCCTGCTGTTCTTCTTCAGTTTCTTCAGTTTTTTGCAATAGATTGGAGGAAACGGATCGTGTGCAGTCGGTTATAGACACCCACTAGATACCCACCGCCTCTCTCTTCGAGCATGCCCGGAAAGAGCGCATAGCGCATGCATACATAGAGAGTTTGAGATACCCCGGTCGCTACCACATTTGGTATATCGCATCTATTTATCATTTATCACATAGAGAGGTGGCCAGTTGGTATCGCCGTGTGTGTACCATTTATTTCTTGTATATACATGCAAATCTATGCTAAACAGTGGTCTGTGTGAACAGAAGAAATCCAGACTATGCTGGCTGCGTTGATCGGCCGCCAACTGATGGACTGTATATCCGAGCAAATGGCTATTGCAATAGTCAGTGCACATGTATATGTCTAGCGTTGAGGTGAATGCGAGTGAAGGTATATTATTATGCCGCTTGTTCTAAGTATCTAAGCATCTAACATGCAGGCTATTATGTATATGTACCTCGAGAAGCGAATGAAAGGATGACATAGCAGCCCTAGAGTGTAGTGTAGTATAGTGTAAAATGCTAGCCTCTCCTCCACAAGAATCTACAAAGAAAAGAAAAGGAGATAAAAAGGGAAAGGCTCAAATGGGGTATCAACGCCCACCCGGGTATCTGTCTGTCTGACCATCTCTCTATCTCTCCGTCCACATCTATCCCTCCTTCACGTCCGCGATACCATCCACCTTCATCTACTGCGGCGCACCCATATCCTGTAACCTTGCCAACTCCCAATACACGCCGCGACTCCCCATCAACTCCTCATGCGTCCCCTTCTCCACAATTCGCCCCTTATCAAACACATAGATAACATCCGCGTGTTGGATTGTCGACAGACGATGGGCGATGGCGATGGTGGTGCGGCCTTTGGAGGCTTTGTCGAGGGCTTGTTGGACGACGCGTTCTGAGGTGGAATCGAGGGAGGAAGTTGCTTCGTCGAGGAGGCTAGGGGGTGTCAGTACTTGTTGTAGAGATCATCATTGGTACGGGGATGAAATGTTTTGCGAATGCTTTGCAAATGGGGAGCTTACAGAATCTTGGGGTCGCGGAGGAGAGCGCGGGCGATGGCTAGACGTTGGCGTTGGCCGCCGGAGAGGAGGGCGCCTTTGGCTCCTACGAGCGTGTTGAAGCCGTCTGGTAGTGAAACCTGGAGATAGTTTAGTACTTATTTTCCTTGCAAAGCTTTAACAAGGTGGAGACTTACGATGAACTCATGGATATTAGCATCTTTGCATGCCTGCTCAATAGCCTCGTCGCCAATATCACCCTTGTCTGCCAAAATGTTCTCTCGAATAGTGCCTGTATACAGCGTCGTTTCTTGGCTTACAATGGCAAGTTGTGAACGGTAGTCTTGCAGGTTGTAATCCTTCAAGTCGGTCTCATCAACCATGAGGGCCCCGGCGGTTGGGTCATAGAACCGTTCCAGCAGTGCCATGATCGTCGACTTTCCACTCCCACTCGCTCCAACCAAGGCAATGAATTGTCCAGGCTCAGCAGTCAAGCTGACACCACGAAGAACTTTGTGGTCGGGACGGCCAGGATACGTGAAGCGGACGCTTTGGAGCTCGACGCGGCCTCGGAGACTGCCATCAATGCTTTTACCCTCTGTAGACCAATGATCGATCTTGGGGACGCGGTCAAGGAAGGACTTGAGAAGCCTTGCTGCACCTCGAGCTTCGCCCATGTCGGGAGCAAAGGAGAAGATGGCTCCGGCGGATTGCGCACCGTTGATGATGGCGGAGTAGACGACGAAAAACTGGACGACGGTGTACTCCATGTTCATCATAAGTTTGCCTCCATACCAGAATACAAGGGCGAAGATGAACATGGATAGACCCTGTGACATGGCATATAGCATCGCCGAGGTGTTGACGAATTTCATGTTGCCAAGCGCCTGTTGGCCAAGCTTCTCGTGGTACTCATCCAGTAGATGCTGTTCGAGGGATAACGATGCCACTGTGCGAATCGAGCTGGCAGCCTCGCAAGCGAATGCAGATGCATCCGTTGTGTTCTTAGTCCTATTCTCCATTTGGATGAGTGAGTAGAATCGGAAGTAACCGCAGGCCAGCATGAGCGGGATGGCCGCTGTACACACGAGGGCAAGCTTCCACCCAAAACTGCATCCAACAATGACAGCAGCAAGTACAGCTGAGATGGACACTAAGATCTGACCAAGAGTGGAACCGCTGATGCCGGCCAGACGGTTGGCTTCGGTGGAAAGGAAGGTGGAGAGGGCACCGGAGGTGACAGTTTCACTGTCAAAAAACTCGATATCTTGACGAAGGGCAGCACTAAACGCTTCTTTGCGGATGCGAGCGATGAGTTGTCTATCAATTGTTAGCTATCTAGGGGCACAGATGATAGACGGATGAGACGTACGCGGAAGCCTTCGCCAGAGTCAGCCCCTGGAGGAAGTAAAAGGTTCCAGACGCAATTCCAAGCATGAAGAACATCCAGCACCAGAAACTGATGCCGTGGCCGCCTGTTGACGTTCCGGGAGAGAGGAGGGAATTGATCGCATTACCGAGGAAGATGGCCTGAACAGCTGGCGTGGAACCTGAGAGGAAGGAAAAGACGAAACCAATACACATGAGTACTTGTTCGTTCTTGTTCATCTCCCAGCTGAACTTCATGAGTTGCCAAGTAGAGTAGTCCTTCTGCTTAGTGGGAGTTGTGGGTTTATACGAGGGCGCTGCGCTAGTTGCTGTTCGAAGCAGTTCCAACTTATCCTCGCCCATAACAATCTCCCCATCCTTCTCTGGGTCAACCGTGGTTTGTGTTCCTGGCAGAATCTGGGCGCTGAGTTCTTGGGCCTGGACAAGACTGTGGTATACCTTTCGATTTCTTAGCAACTCTTCATGAGTACCTTGTTCGACGATAGATCCTTTTGCCATGACGACGATGTTGTCTGCGTTTTTGATTGTAGAGAGGCGATGCGCGATGACTATCGTTGTGCGTCCCTCTGAAGCTCGATCGAGTGCCTTCTGTACCGCGGACTCTGATTTGGTATCCAGACTAGCGGTAGCTTCATCGAGAAGGAGAATCTTGGGATCAGAGACGACTGCCCGAGCAATTGCTATCCGTTGCTTCTGACCACCTGAAAGAAGGTTTCCACGTTCGCCTACCTTAGTCTGGAACTTGTTTGGCAGGTCCATGATAAAGTCATATGCATTGGCAATCTTGGCGGCTTGTTCAATAAGCTCTGTTCTGACCTCTTCTTTGCCCTGCATGCTTGATCAGTATCTCAATGTATGTGAAAAGCTCAGGCGGCTTACGTGTTCATGCTCCGTCCCAACTAGACCGTGTGCGATACTCTCATAGATAGTCGTACTGAACAGAACGGGTTCTTGACTGACAATGGCCATGTGTCTCCTGAGCCACTTCAGGTTCAATTTGGTGATATCATGGCCGTCTAGGAAGATCTGGCCACTCATGGGGAGGTAAAATCGCTCGAGAAGCCCGAAGATTGTCGATTTACCCGATCCCGAAGCGCCGACGAGAGCCACCATTTTGCCTGAGGGAATCTTCAGGTTGAAGCCATTTAAGATAGTTGTATCAGGCCTGGAAGGATATATGTGCTTGATGTCTTTGAACTCGATTTCCCCAATATACTCATCAGGTTTATCGCCCTCATCGGTCTCAGGGTCGATCGGGGACTTGCGCTCGATTGTGTTGAATACCTTCGTGGCAGCAGCAGCGGCTTGACCAAATGCACCCACATGAGGAAGAGCGTCTATAGACGGCGATTAGCCCAGCTTCCAAAACTCCGAAGCAGTACACTTACGTCCAACAGCAATACCAGCAATCATAGAAGCCATGACAACTGTAAGGATCTGGGCGACCCCCAGCTCTCCTGATTTGATGAACCGGTTACCCTGCCAGAAAGCCAAAGCATACTGAAGATTGAGAACACCCATCATGCCCGCAAACATTCCACCAAGCCACAGCTTTCCCTTATAGTCGAACCCAGAAGCTTTGTTGAGGAACACCTGGTACTTGCTCTGTAGTCTCTTTTGGGTTCCATATGCAGTAACATTGCGCGAGGAGGACAAGACTTCTTCTGCAAGTGTCCCAGCAACGGCGTACTCATTGATGGCTTTGGTCTGATTTTCTTTCATGTTCTTGCCATTGATTGCCATCATGAAAACAAGGGAGACAGTGGCTGAGAGCATGATTAGGGTAAGCTTCCATGATCGGACGAAGCCAACCACTATCGCAGCAACGAACATGGCTACGCCTGACACGAAAAGGCCGATTTTCTGGCCGACACCGTCCTGTACGAGGTTCATATCTATCAATTTTCAGCAAATGCGCAAGATGGATGCAAATGTCAGGCAGCGTACCAGAACTAATTCTGGTCGTAATCTCTCCAGATCCAAGGAAGTCGAAAAAGGCGATGTTTTGGCGGAAGATGGCTCTAAGGTAGAGCTCACGGATCTGCTGCGTTATCCTTTCGCCAGTATAGGAGAATCCTAGGATACTGATATATACAGTCAATAAGGACGAGATACCAAGGTAAACGAAGTAGAGCGTGAACGTATTGATCTGGTGTTGGAAATGCTCTTTTGCGATCGCATCCACTGAGAAGCTAGTAAAGCTGCCAGCAAAGTTGCCGTAGACCAGCTAAGCATCCATTAATATACCTTCAATGTGTCTCGCAGTTCCCAATCTCGATGATGAACAGAGCAAACTTACAGTCATAAGAGGCATAACGGCACCCGCTGCAATACTTGCAATGAATGCCACCACCATAATGGCCACTTCTTTCTTTCCTGCATATCGAAACAACGAAAAATAGGAGACATTCCGCTGCGGAAAAGACACCTGCTCGTCGATGATCTTCTTCTCCTCGTCGCCAAGTCCAGATCTGGCCAGCTCGGCCTTTTCCTCAGCATTCACTGGTGTCTCTTCTCCAGAGACATGTTTTTCATGTGCGATATCCGCCATTTCACAGTCATAAATTGCCGTCGACGTTGGCGAGTCTATATGGTGGCCAAGGGGCGAATCTAGCTTCCCATTAACTCGGGCCCGAGCGACTCAGGCGAGGACGAATGATGTCGAACGCACTGCTATTTACTCACTCTCTAGACTCCAAAACGACCACACACGCGCATGCGAAGAACGAGAACTCTGCGCCAGACCCTATCAACAAGGTTCCACGCGGCCAAGTCAACGCTCTCTCACACACACGTTCTGGAAAGGCCCAACGTTCGACGTGGCCAAGCCGAGGCTCAAAACAAGCTACGCTTGAAAAATAATGCGGGAAAAAGTAGTTGAAGCACGGACGAATACGCTGGAAGCGAATGTGCGTATAGGGAAAACCTCAAGGCTTGGAAGCCAGAGAACGAAGGCTGCGCAACGTGAGTTAAGAAGTGTGTCCCATCTCCGAGTCGGACGGAGGTTTTCTTGTGTTTTCACGTCTGCCTGATTGCGTGGTGCTCCTTGTTGCCCGAGCCCACGCAACGTAGGAGCGGACCAGAATCCGATGGAGGGTGGCCGGCAGCAGGACCCTCCGAGAAATACGGAATACGATAATATCCAGGAGAGTGGATGTCGGCTAGCGCCCTTCTGGCCACTGTTTGGTGGGAACTATGCGGAGTATCGGACGATCGGGCCTTAGAATATGCCGTGGCGTATCACGTGCTCGTGTACATGTCCTGTTTGGGGGGTTCTGCGGAAGGCAGCAGTTGTGCGCTCAGGCAATGTAATTGGTCCTCCCAGCGAATCTTTCGTTGAGTCATGGAACGTACGCGTCAAGTACTAAAATATCTATATCAACATATGGGGCCATCAACATCGTACCTGCACCGATGGGCGAGTGCCGTTTTGCTGATCTTTCTGGTCCATACACCGTGAGCTTCGACGTCAAGAGGGCTCCAAAGGGCGGCAAGGGCGAAGGTGTTGTGAGACGCCCTTTCTGTGTCAGGCGTGCCAACAAATGTGTGCACTATGCCTTAATCAAATCCTCATCAACTATCGTTTTCGTTCTCAACGTGAATTTCTCCATTCGGAGGGTGACAAAGGGGGTAAATTCTGGACTCCATAGCTACCAGTGGTCAATGAGGAGGTGTACTTGTCACAGGAGGAGAATTGAGCTTCATCAGTGGCGGCTATTCAGTGATATTCTCAGCACACTGAAGGCTACCAACTCAAAGATACTTTTCCATAATCTCCTTCACTTTCCCGAGATCCAAGGCCTCGACCTTCGTACCGTTCCCCTCGATCGTCTCGGCCATACACACTGCATTGTAGATCGACTCCTCCACAACATCGGCACTGGCCTCGAAGAGCGCATTGATAGTCATGTCATCTATCATGTCTATGCCAACTGCTTTGGGTTTCCATGGATCTACGTTGTCTTTCTCATCCTGTACGTCCGCTCCATTACCCGTCGAAAATGCCAGAAAGACATCGCCGGACTGATTTGAGCCCCATCCTCCGACCCTCGAAAGACCGACCGTGGCCCGCTTCGCTAGCCGCTGGAGCTGCGTCGGGTGGAGAGGTGCGTCGGTGCCGAGAATGATGATGATACTGCCGTCTTTCTGATCCTTTGCCTCCTTGATTTTGAAAAGTCTATGTGCCACTGCCAACAGCTCTGGATCCTTCGGGTTGGCAGCGTGTTTCTTTTCTTGCTCTTCGAATATCACGCGGCCAATCGGTGCTCCCGCGATTTTGAAGTCCCGCATTGCTCCGTAGTTGGCTTGCACCAGTGCACCAATTGTGTAGCTCTTTCCATCCGTCGCGGGTACAACTCGACTACTAGACCCAGTTCCCCCTTTGAACCAATGTGCTATCATTCCTGTTCCGCCACCAGTATTACCTTCCTTGACCGGGTCGCTGTTCGCTTCGTCGATGCCTTTCACAACGTGCTCAGGCGTCACCGCAAACTTGGTAACATCGTGCAGGAAACCGTCAAACGTCTCGGCAACTACTGGCAACAGGAACCAATCCACTTTCCCAATCGAATCAGAATGCTCTCGGATCCCGTGCTGGTAGATTCCATTGTAGGCTGATCCAACGCCAAAACTTCCTGTGATGACGATGGGGGAATGGAGGAGACCTGTTTCGTGGATCCAATGGCTACCGGTCATCTCTCCAGAGCCATTGAAGCTGAAGATGCCTGCGAACGAGGCTTTGCCAAACCAGTCTTTGCGGGGAAGAATGGTCGTTACGCCCGTGTTGATGGAGCCTGGTGGGGCATCTGGATAGTTCGCCGACTCGTGAATGGATTGAGTAGAAACAAGGACTCCAGGAATATCCGTCAAGCTGTTCTTGGATCCAGTCTTATAGCGACCGAGATATACAGTTGGTAGAAGTTCCCGGACGCGCTGGCGCGGGATTGGGGACAAGGAGGTGGTTGAAGACATGAGGTCGGCGAATGAAAGAAGTAAGAGGAATTGACACTCAAAGTTGAGATGCTGATATGAACAGGCTTTCTTCACGACTTTATAATTGAGTTACAAGTAGGATATCCCCACATTATAGTCGCGCAACTCAAGAATCTCCATTCGTCGAAACAATCCCACCCTCCCTTCACACGCCACTAAAACGTCACTTTTACAACGATCGGCTCGAACACGACTTTGCTTGCAATCCATTGACCAATCACAAACATGAAACCGAACAGTCATACTTGTAGTGGTCTGTCTATATTGCTAACCTTTTCAGAGCCTGAGGAAAAAACCTGTCGATGCGATTTCAGGGCTGAGTCGGAGCTGCCCCGCAGCAGTTGAACCAAGAGAGGAAGGTCGATATCAGCAATGTAGGAGTGGGAGTCACCGTTGAATCGTGCAGGTTTCTAGGACAGCACAATTGAGAGAGAATAGGACTGTTGAGCCTGCCGAGTATTAGGGCGTTACTCTAAAGATTATTAGAGTTCGGAGTCATTGTGTTTCTAACCCGCATTCGGACTTGGTGAACTACGGAGATAAATCGAACGCCGAACGTCGGGATAGATCGACGCTCGCTGTTTACAATAATTCGAAAGCGTCTATATCGCCACTTTCTACTGCTGTGACGATACCCCCTCTGAATGACTCAGATATATACCAAGGTGTACAGTTACATCAGTACATTCGATGACTCCTCAAGTTGCTCCGCTTGGGCATTGGACTGGGGACAACAGAGGGTCATCGCAACATACGGTGAAGCGATTCCCTCACGGTGACAGGCGAAGTTGAAAATGTCGAATTGGATAGCACATCATGAAGAGATTGAATATTTCGAACCGTCTCATCCACGGTCACAACACGCCTATTTTCAACACTGTTCTCTTTCCCTACCACCTTCTGCGGAGTGTATACTGTAAGCTTGGTGGTGGTGCAGGTTGAGGTTGAAGGAATTGGTCTATTGTTCTGATCGATCGAGCTTGAGATACTGATATAGGCTAAGTACACGTGATGCCAAGATATACGCCAAGGCTCATATCCAGCTTACACACCCCCTTCAGATTCGAACTTGTTTGAAGCTAACAACTCAGCTAGTTCATCTGTACAAGGTTTTGATGGATGTAAGCAACAATATTAATAATATCAGCCTCAATAAAACTCTCCAAAACCTAGCTTTGCTAGTAAAATGAGAGAAAGAGTATCTAATATACATAGGAAATATAGGAAATATCTTTCTCATCTCAATAGGGTCGGCGGTTTATTATCTCAATAAGGCTGATTTTTCATCTCAATGAGGTCGGCGGTTTATCATCTCAACAAATGAGGTTGCCTATTTTTCATCCCAAGGAGGTCACCAAATAAGGCTGCCTATTTTTCATCCCAAGGAGGTCACCAAATAAGGCTGCCTATTTTTCATCCCAAGGAGGTTCGTTTGGTTAATTTGTTTTAATTAGAAATTTTTCTATATATAGCAAGGATAGCCAATTCTTATAGTATTACTAAGGAAGGAGCTTTGTAAGGCTATTAGCTAGCTAATTATTTAATTGGATATAGGCTAGATTAATAGTATTATTCTATACTCCTTCTTAGAGCTAGTAGTAATAGATATCTATATAATATAGGGTAGTTTTTAGTCTAGGCGTTGCCTTAGTAACTAGTTGGATTATTTATTTATTATTATAATATAGGATTTGCTTATTATTAGGGTTAAACTTAAGGTCTTTAAATACTTACTACTACTAAATCAACTTAGTACTAGCTAATAAGGCTGTAATTAGCTCTACCTTAGTTATTAATTTAGTAACGCAGTATTGTAGGGTTACCTTCTAATTAATTAGTCCTCTAAATAGGAAGAAGATATACCCCTAAGAGCTTTTATATATTATTTTATAATCTATATAGGAGGTATTAGCTACTCTAAGGAAGGTAGGTTCCTTATTAATATAGGCTAAGTTAGTTATAATTAATGAATTATAGCAGATTAATAGATCCCTTATTCCTATAAGGTAGTTAATCACCTAATAGGCTATAGTAATATAATGAGATAATAGATTTATAAGAAACTTAGCTAATTTAGAGTAAGATTTTACAATATCAGGTTATAATACCACTATAATATATCCAATTAAGCTAACTAGCTAAGAATATTAATGTATATTTACTTAATCTATAGGCTAGTCAGATAGAAGTAGCTCCTTAATAGGTATTAGTGTTGGTGGAAACCTTTTTCCAGTAATTAACTTAGAGGATTAAAATCTAAGGCTAAGTTTATTAATATATAAAGCTTATAAGAGCTAAATTTACCCTATTTATTAATCTCTATAGATTTATATCCTATAGAAGGTTAATAGGTCTCCTAGAGCTCTAATCTTATATTTCTTAAGCAGTTTCCATTCAAAATCATCCATTACTATAATATAGGCTAGTTTCACTAGAATAATAATATTATTAATATAGAAGAAGATAATTAGCTGATTAGATATCTATAGGTAGGGAGTATCTTTTATTAGTATAAGGCCTAAGGCTAAGAGTATCTTAGTTAGTTCCTAATACTATAGAGCTAGTAAGGACTTTAATCTATATAGGGCTTACTAGAGCTTCTAATATAATCTATAGGTAAGTGCTGTATATAGGTAAGCACTGTACCCTACTAACTTTACTAACCTATTCTAATATATAACTTAACTACCTTATAAAATAATAGATAGATATTTATAGAGTATATTAAGTAGTATCTTATATATCTTTTTTACATGTATATAAGTTATACCTAGGCTCTCTACACCTTGTACAGCGTGCTAAAGCCTAGTAGCTAAGACCTAATTATACTCTACCTTAATGCTGTTTATAAGTACTCTGCTACGTAGCCTCTTATTAAGCAAGTATATCCTCTCTATCTCCCTTTATTAAGGCCCTATGCTTCTAAATCCTCTTCTTCTTATACTGCCTCCACTTTATTGCTACCTTATTAGCTTTCTTAAGAGTAGTAATCTAATTATGCATTAGCTCAGCAGAGAGCATTATTACCTCTACCCCTTTCTTAAGCTAATTAATTGCCTTAATAATTAAGGCTAGTGATAAGCTCTTATACCGCTGCACATAATTATATATTAATGTTAATTAAGCCTCAAGCTTATGTATGTTACTTAGTATTTAAGTTTCCTAGATAGTAACTAGGAGAGTAGGTGGTGTAGGTGTACAGAGCTGTATATCTAGCTTTAATAGAATAGTATCTAGCTAGAGAGGAACTAGGCCTACGCCTTAAAAGGCTAAGCAGATATTAGCTAAGGTAAATAATTGATTAAAGGCTGCTTTAAAGGCTGGTAGAAACTTAAGCTTTATAATATAGTTAATATAGGACTAGATTAGGCCCTTAATCTTGTAGCTGTATACGCGCTTTAATAGTAAGAAGTAGCTAATATTAAGAGGCTAGAGTAGGTGTAATAAGTAAGGTAGTATATAGAGTATATAGATATTATTCTCCTTATAGAATACTTGAAACTCTAGAGAGTAGTAGCTCTTATAGCTATTAAGGATAAGTAGTTGATATATACCTACTATAGAGGCCTTTATATAAGTATTAAAGTGCTTTAGCTACTTAACTCCTATCTTGTTATTTGTCTAGCTATTATTACTAACTATAATTACCCAGTTGTATAGGATCTCAGCTTCCTTATACTAGGTAGATAGGTGGTACTAGCTAGTAAAAATAAGGAATAGTAGGATTCTCTAGCCAGCAGCGTTGATTGCCTGGATCAACGTTACCCACTTACAATTTCTAGGCTAGATAGCCTTTAGTTAGCCTCTCCTCTCTAACCCTATAATAACAAGCTAAGTTATAATCTTACCTATTATAAAGCTAGCCTTATTAAAGTTGTAGACATTATTATCTAGAATACTATACTTAGTCTTTATTTCCTCTATAAGCTTAAACTAGGCCTTAATTAATATAGGATCCTTATATAGAGCTCTCTGCCTATTATATACTTAGTTGAATTATGTTATAAGATGCTCTATACGCTTAACAAAGGTAGATAGCTAGTTAATTCCTATATATCCTCTACTATATACAGCTAGTAGCTTATTAGCTATATTATATATAGTAGCTAGGCTAGGTATAAAACTACGTTGATCTAGATCTAAGATATATCTAATAATCACCTCCTCTTCCAGCTAGGTAAGCTTCTTTGAATTAGGCTAGTAATTATATTAGGTAGGGACACTAGTGTATTAGTAGTAGATTGTTTATTTAGAGATACTGTAGATAGTAGTAGCATAGCAGTTACTCTAGATCTAATTATTTTTAATAGAGGAGATAGCAAGCTGAATATCTACTTTATTTAAAGTTAATTAAGATATACTATATTAAGCTATTATATATTAAGATAATAAGGGTAAGTAGAGTTAGTAGGGTGTAGTACTTACCTATATACAGCACTTACCTATAGATTATATTAGAGGTAATCTATATCTAAAAAACCTTTAGGTAGTAAGTAGTATATAGGGGTTATAAGCTTTATATTAGTAAAGGTATTTATAGTATTATATTAACAGATCTCTATATTAAAGTAAGCTATAATTACTATAAGGCCCCTAAATATCCTTACAGCTAGCATAGCTGCATAGGTATCTTTAGCTATTAATTATAGGTCACCTCTTATATAGATCTAAGCCTTATATTTCTATAGATATCCTTTATTATCTAGCTTGTATTTAAATACCTATATAAGTAGTAAAGCCTTAGGCTTAGCCTAGTTATTAAAGTCTTCCTAGGTAATAAGCTAATAGGTCTCTTTTCGCTTTACAGTAGTGATCTTAAGCTATATTACCTAATGAAAGCCTTGTTTATAAGGATATTAAAGCTTTTTAACCTCCCTAAGGTGCTTAGGCTTAGGAGGTAACTTGCTTTAATAGAATTAAGTTTTTAAGCTATTAATTAATATTAATACAAAGGTAGCCTAATATTTATTAATTATATAACTCTTATTAAGCTTCTAAGTAGGTTTTTAAGCTCTCTTTGTACCCTATAGAAGGATATATCCTAAGCTAATATTAGTGTTAATTAATTCCTAGTTTAGAGTAATATTCTTCTACTTCTATAATAAGGATAGAGGTAGGGTTAGAAGCCCCTAAGGGAGCTAGTTAAGCCCCTAAGTACTTTCCTAATTTTAACTATATAGATCCTTTATAGTAGTAATATACCTTAATAAGCTTAAGGTAGGATTAATATCCTCTAGCTAAGGCTCTTAATTAATCTTATCCTTATTAGATAATTCCTTATTATCTACTATAATTATATAGATTACCTACTA